>BSBM01000088.1:10605000-11205000 GCA_027924585.1 Larix kaempferi | reverse complement strand
CATAGCTAAAATGTAGGTAGAGTTTGTATTATGGATTGTTTTCCTTGTAGATGAAATGTTGATGGTAGTTGGCAGTCATGATTTTAGTTACTGAAGTCACATGTTGGTGCATTTTATCTATGTTGTACAAGTTATATTATAAAGTGGTGAAGTCAAGCCTCCTTAGGATTTTGTATTGTGAAGGGTTGCCTATTGTAATTTAGTGTGAGTCTATACTCCTTAGCCTGCATATATGCTTTATTTTAAGAGGATAAACCCATGAAGATGTGCCACTATTTTTGGAAATGATGTGCATATATTTGATGAAATAAAACTCCCAATTGAGAGCTTCTACATTTTCTTGATGAAGAGCCAAAGCAACACCAAATCTTAATTGAAAAAACTCTCAACCAATAGTTTAAGACCTAAAATACCTAGTAAACGAACTCTCAACTGAGACTTTAAGACCAAAAATCTATAGTAAACCAACTCTCATCTAAGATTTTTAGAGTTAAAAGCACAAAAACTCTTAGTCAAGAGTTATATTTTAAAGTCTTGTAGGAGATAACTATCTTGGTCGAAAGTGTTAAGTCAACATAAAAAATCACACTTCCTAAATTTTTTCATGAAGTTTCAACTTCCATAGGTACAAACAATTTCAAATACTACAAAACAACTTTCATACCTTAAACCATTAAATATTAATTTATTCAGAATTCGGTTCTAGAATTGCATTACACTTCCTTGTAGCAAATAATATTTTTTATCTTCATTAATTCAATCCTATCTATTCTCATTACAATGGATCTCTCTCTCTCTCTCTCACACACACACACACGTATATTGGATTTGCACTGTGATTATCTATTTTTAATTATTTCTTTCTAAATCTATTGTTCACTCCCACAATGTTTTCTCTCCAAAAGTTTATATTCATAGATTGGTTATCTAAAGAGTCTTTGATCTTGCAGGAGGGTACCTTACTTGAAGAAGAATTCAAGGAGGGCAATCTCCAATCTCCAGTGAGCCATTGAAAGAAATTTATACTAAATGAGTCTATTGGATTTTTTTCTTCTTAATATGGTGTTGATATATCATATGTGTTTATGTGAATGTACTAAGAGTGCAACTCTCATCTACATGTAATTTTGAGGTGCTCTTTGGTTAGAGGTACTAGTCTTGAATACTATAAAAATCTTGTATTATGCAGCTTAGGCTTTTGGAGGGTGGGTAAATGATTGTATTAGGTAGGTTGTAGGATGTAGATGTGATGAAATTAGCTTTGGCGAGCTAAACAGATTTTGAATCTGTCTAGGACATAACAATGTATATTTTGATTTCCTTCTTAGAAATATCAAATATAATGATTTTTTTTTTCTAAAAGCACAATTTTAGTTTTCTTATGTATTTTAATACTATTAAAAAAAATACTACACATAAAAATGTGTTAATAAAAAATTATTTTTTAATTATTTTTAAAATAATAATTAAAAACATTATTTATGATTAAATAAATATATAAAAATATACATGATCTACTAAGTTCATAAAAAAAATTAATAAAAAAATAATTATTTTACATAAAAAACAATGTGACACACTAGATACTCATTATACACATTAGACACTCATTATCCTTTTTATAATTCTTAAGGATATGTCATTATCCTTTCTATAATATGTTGCAAATAAGAAACATAACTGGGTTATTAAATAACAATATTTTTATTATATATACATTTTTTTTTATAAATACAAATAAAACGAGAACAAAAGGTATTACAACTTTTCTTTTTACCATATATTGAAATTCTCAAGGTAAATATAAGTTATGGGGTCTTATATTTTTTTTTTTTTTTCCTTGGAAAAAGTCGTAATTTTATTATCAAGAAGATACAAAATTACATTCTGCAGATATATGGAGTGCAAAAGCTGCTCCATACATTGTCACATATAAGTGGGTACAGTAAATGAGCTCGGGAACAAACCCTCATTGCACAGAAAAAAGGAGAATACAGAAATGAACTAGAAGCTCAGCTCACATTGTAGCAGACCCTCCAAAGAAAGATATAGATCCGTCAAACCGAAACCCTCATCGAAGGAAGCAGAAGATCCATGTCTGTGGACAGAGCAGCAGACACGGTAGACCTCCCAAACCGGCAAAAACAGCCAGCAAGCAAACCCCTGATGAAGAAGCAGTCAGTCAAACCCCATATTGGATTGGAGCAGTCCGCCGAAGAAAGCCGAGCGTCCCTGAAAAAAAAAACCCCGCCAAGGATGCCGCCCCCCACCGGCCAAGAACCCAAAGCAACGGTTCCAAGAAGATCTGCTGAGCTACAGAAAGGGAAACCCTAAGATGCCCTATAGCCGTCGCTACAGGTCTGCACGAGTTCTCACGCCTATCTCCACTGCATCTGCAATATAAAAGATACGCCCGTAGTCCATGGCTCCAGCACGGCACTGCACAGAGCTTATTCCAAGATCCCACCGGATCAAAACTCTTCTGTGGGAGCGAAAAGGGTGAGAGGGCCCTTCCATTCCACGAGAAGATCCGGTGAGTGCAGATGCAGGGGAAGCCCATGCTGCTGTCAGCGCCGCCGCTCGAGTCCCGCAGAAGCCCAGCCATCACCAGCCGCCTTGACGCGAACAGGCAGAATTGCCATCACAGAATCGCCGCCGCCACCATGAAACGCCGCCGCCACTGAAAATCGCCATCACAGAAACGCCGCCGCCACCAGGAAAACAGCGGCCCTCTTTAAGACCTTCGGCAGATCCAACCCAAAGAAAATGAATGGCTACCTGAGATATCCTCGATTCGGAGGTTCTTGATTTGTTCCCAAGTCCAGTAGTCCTCCGGATCCAGAACGCCCGGAGCTCTATATCATTGACCCATGGGGTCTTATATTTTAAAACCATATATGTTACAATTTTTCAATGAAAATCCCGTGTGACACATATTTATGGGATTGTGTATTTTGAAGAAGCGATGAGTGCAATATGACATATGATTACATTATTTTACCTACAAATATGCTAAGTAGGTGTACTTGCACCATTAGATGTATTAGTTTCCTTTAATTCGATACTTCATATGCAATTAGGAATAGAGCATATTGGCCAGAGGCACTCTTGCTCTAGAATTACTAAATTATTTTAACTATTTGAATTACATGAGTGGAGTGCACTCTTGCTCTAGAATTACTAAATTATTTTAACTATTTGAATTACATGAGTGGAGTGTGATATCATCTTTAATATTTCTAACTTCTCGCCTTTGTTAAGAACTTTAATGATGGATGTGGAGAAATTAAGCTAGGGGATAGAAGTTCACTTAATAACCTTTCATCAAGTGATCTTTGATGCTCCAGATTGATTTGTCTCGGTAACGCTGACAAAAACAAATGAAAAAATGATAATACAAATTGCAAAGAGGTCCCTGCATCAATTCTTTATTACCACTATATAGAATAGAATGCCCCCCTTCATTGAGAAAACCTTTCCATCGGTGCGACAAAACATAGCATGACACTTGGTTTTTCTTCATCAGTGGTCTTAATTTATATCCTATGACAAGTATCAACGAAACCATCTCTAATCGTGGCGATTCATTGGAGGTGTAAACTTAAGGTAGTGTCTTGTTAAATGGACATCAGAGGCATAAAATTTATGTTGTCGATAACAACCAAAAACCTAAAACATATTTGAAGCCTATAAAACAATAACCAGTCTCCTTAAATATTAAAAAAAACAAAAAACCAACAATATACGACATATCCATAAGGCTAATCATGGTGATTCATTGGAGGTGTAAGACTTAAGGTAGCGTCTTCTTAAATGGACCTGGGAGTCATACAATTTATCATGCTAGAATCAACCCAATCATCCAGATGATGGGAGTTGTTATTTGCAAGGAGGATGACTATCGGATTTGGAAAACTAACTTGAGATGTATGGAAATCCTTCTAGAATGTATTGGCCTCTTCCGAGATCAATAGAAAGTGATCTCAAGGGCATGATGATTTGGTTGCAATTGCTGCAAAATTGTCTTGCAGAGGAAAAACCCCTATCCAATCGCTCAGGACCATGCCAAAGATGTCTTTATCGTGTCTGTTGAAATCCCAAGAAAATCTCTAGAGAAAAAAGAGATTGGATCGCATTTTTTGATCATCTCTACCAAACCTTCCAAAGCAAGTTGTCAATATTGATGACCTCTTTGCAGTTTGTCTTATTCTTCTTTCATTTTTTGTGTTAACATTGACAAGACCAATCAATATGGAGCATCAAATATCACTTGATGAAAGCTTATTGAGGGGACTTCTACCCCCTAGCTTAATTTCTCCACACCCATCATCAAAGTTCTTAACAATGGTGCTAAGTCTCCAAATTTCAAAACAACCTCTTAACAATGACACAAGGCATTGCCACCTTATGGCTCTCGTTTAATTTAGAATTTGAAATCTAATGAGTCCAAAGCAACATAGGGAATCAGAATATTTATTTAAAAACACCATTAACCATATAATAACATTGTTTATCCTTAAAAGATGCTTAATAAAAATAATGTTTATTCATAAAAGATGTTTGGTGAAAACAAACATAGCTTCCATGTTCCCATCATGGAAAATTTTAGGGGCAAAATTTAGCCCATGGGTTAATTTTCGAGACTTTTTCCCAAAACAATATTCGTCATTTTCAATTTTTTCCATTATCTTCGCCCAAATTCTATAGGATTAAAAAAATTTACTCTAAAAAAGGTCAAAATTGTACAAAAACTATATAAAACCTTTAGAAATTTGAATATTTTTTTAACAATATCGCCAAACATTTTATGGTTGGAAATTTGATAATTAATAAGATTCACCAAGGTTTTAACACTTTAAGAAAATTATGGATCCTTAAAATTTTCCCTAGTTCCCACCACTATACTCTTAACAAATAAACAAATATATTATAAATAAAACAACATTAATCATATTACATGGAAAAAAAACATCAACCATATCTAACATTATTTACATATACTAGCATAAATCCATCTTAAACCTATATCTATCAAGCACCGAGAGGGATCCAATTTCTTGCGGTGTATTTCTTTTTTTAAATTTAAACTCAAAAAAATTGATCTCTCTTAATTGATAGATCCGGGTTTAAGTTTTAAGTTTTTATTTTATAAACGAACATCTATTTTTTAATTACTTTTCATAATATTTTATTTTATGAACCAACATGGAATTTTTTTTTAAATACTTTCCATAATTTTTTATTGTATGAGCCAACATGAAATTTTTTAATTAGATGTAACGGTACATGTAACGCTACATCCATGTTAAAACATCTCCCCATACTAAACTGTAGAGCACCTCATTTCACTCGGTACAATAACACCTAATACAACATTTAATTATATAAAACAAACTTGATTGTGAAGTTCTTTGAAACTTACAACATCAAAAATAAAAATAAAAAACAATATCAAGCATATCACAACGTTTGTAAAATAATATCACCACTCCAAATTTTCTTGCGCTACAAGCCATATCACAACACGCGGAAGACATGGAAAAGAAATGGACTATACTCACCCTGACCCGTTGTAATGTATGATGGCCATTGTCCCCTTCAAATGGAAACTCCATACTGCATCGTTTCGTTCAACAATCTACATAACAAACAAATCACAAGTCATGACTCATATGTAAAGTATTTAGTATTTATTGCGTAAGAGTATAGCAATAACAAGTATGAATCATCCTATCTAATATAGTACGGAATGAATTAATCCGTACCTGTTCACGCACTCCATTGGAAATGTAGATAGATTGAACCATGCATTAATTTCGTTTGTACATCTCAATTTTATAGTGGTAACAAGAACCATGCATTAATAGAAATATGTAGATAGATTGATGTATGTTCGTTGCTGCCTCTATGAGCACACAAACCAATGCATCTGGATGCCAATCATTGTATCAAATCCTGGTTTAATTGTGGCATGGGGTTGAATACGTGCAGTGAGTTCATTGTTCTCTGGCTTGTTCCGTTTATTGCTGATGGTCGGAACATCCCACTTGTTCGCATTATTGGTGACTCCCACGTGATCATTGATTGGGTTCGGGGTGTCTTTTCACTAAAGGTGCTCCAACTTGATTACTGGCTTCGTGATGCACGTAGGTTAATCAATTGTTTTGGGCAGATTTCCTTTGCTCATATTTTCCACGAATATAATGTTCTGGCGGATGAACTCTCCAAACGGGCACTTACCTTTCCCGAGGGCACCATTTTTGTGGAGGAATGGCGTGATGGCATTCTTGTTGATCATTCCTCTATGGTTTTTATTTGTGTTTGAGTTTGGTACATCTTGTTATGATCCTGGTTCTGTCTTCATGCAGGGTATTGGTTCCTGTGCTGCTGCCTCTTTGGGGACTTTCGTACTTATCTGGTTATTGTGTGGCCTATGTGGGGGCCTTTTTTGTTGCTATTTTGTTGGTTTGTTGTGGCTCCTTTTTTTGGTCCGTTTCTATTGACTCGGTGACTATATATATTTTCCTGTGGGGACTCCTTTGTTATGCCTATGTATTTCACTCTCTGAGGACTACCTTGTTGTTTTCGAACTTTGTTATTTTTATGTTTTCATGTTACATGTTCTCTGGACAACTGCCGACATTGGAACTTTGTATCCTATTTTACTATTTTTAATATAAATAGTATGTCTTTTTCTTTGTGAAAAAAAAAACCAATACACACATCATCCTCTACACTACTAACCAAATGATAGATAATTAGATTTTAAAAATTAACCAATAATAAATTAAATCGAAATCATAGTTAAAATTTAGCGCTGCCAAAAATTTAGACTGAGCACAAACAAAATAATCGCTCAGTGCAATCACTATATGTTCCGCTACACAAGACATAATAAATTCTATTTTTTAATTTACATTTTATAAATATAAAATTAATTTAATTTTGAGAATACATTTTGATTATGCATTTAACACCAAAATCAAAATAAAGATGTATAAAATATCTAACTCCGTAATAACGAAATGTGATACTAACAGAGATGTTCCTAAGTAAGAATCCTCATAATCACTATTTCCATTTGTGATTTTGTCTACACGTTCATTATTATTTTAATTTTTTGTCTTTTTTTTTTCAATAAGAAAAAATTTAATCGTTATTCATAAAAGAAATAAAATCAAAGTTACATTCAAACTTTCATGCTATTTTGTCTAGCCATACCGCCAACATAGCAATACACAAAATCAAATTAAGAGGTTGATCTAAAAGTTGACAGATGACATATCAGTTCACCCCGAACTGGGTTTACATACTCCAAAACTAAAGAAAACCAAACAAAAATATGTCTCAACATACATAAGATACCGCCAACATAGCAATACACAAAATCAAATTAAGAGATTGATCTAAAAGCTGATAGATGACATATCAGTTCACCCCGAACTGGGTTTACATACTCCAAAATTGAAGAAAACCAAACAAAAATATGCCTCAACAGGGCTAAGTTATCCTAGAAAAATATTTCAGTTCCCGTAACCACCAAATGATTTTCAATGTATTCTTCAAAATGGAGAACCACGTCCAATGGACCCACAACTCGCTTTGAAAGACCATCTGCAATGTGATTAAACTCCCTAAAAATGTGCTTAAAGGAGAGCCAAGTTAAAAGAGATTTGAGTTCTATAACTCTGTTGCACCACTAAACAAGTTATAACACCTGTAACTTGGAAGTTCCATCAATCCAATCGATAATGATTATGGAATCACCTGCCACTTAAAGATGGTTGATAGCTTTCAAATTTGCAAACCATAAAAGGCCCCAACAAGCTAATAATTCGGCATTTGTATTAGTCCCTATACCACATCCCATCCAAAGGTGAAAGTGGTGGTTACCATTGATTTTGAGCAACCCCTCAATACCACATAAAGCACACTGCACCATCAAAGAAACTTGTGGCAATGGACTCATCAAATAAAAGCACATAATGAGACCCTTCAACTCTGTAAGTAGCATCTTTATAAAAATAAAAAAAGGAATAGATGATTCTAACACAGGCAACAATAATAGAAAGCTTAGAATCTTCAAAAACTATTAAATTTCTTGCTTTCCATATGCCCCAAATCACAAAAAGGGAAGGTCTTGAAGCTTTTCAAATTTACTGAACCAATCTTTCATACATTTTTCAAAATTTGTTTCCCCCAACTCAGCAGGGTGGTCTTGAAATATATACAATGACAGAAAAGTTGTGAAACTATTTCATTAGTTTGTCGTTATCAAATGCTAAGTACACATTGCTTTTGGACCTCATCACACAAAAGATAATGCAAGGTTGTCACAATCTATAATATCTATTTGAACCTTTGCTTTTCCTCTCTCCCTTTGTCATGAATTAGTGGCATGTCCAACTGACTTATAATTCCACTCTACTCTTATAATTTCACTATAACTTGTCGTGAATTTAGCAAGGCCATTTTTCATTGTTCTTTTTATGATTCCATTACGAAGATAATTTCAATTTGTAAAAATTAATATTATTGAGAGACATGAAGTGACAAATTATTATTGGGAGACTAAGAGAAAATACTTTACCTAAAATACGGTCACGTTTCATCATTCTCTCCTCCTCTCATTCATTATTTACAAATTTCTCCAAATTAAATAATTATAACTTCTTTTTTTATAAATATGTTTCTATATTGTAACAAGGCTGCATGGTAGTGAATACCTATCAAAGTAGCCTTTTAACATTAATATTAGCATAGCTCAAATTTGTTTTTTCACACCAGATTGAGATTCACAATTGTTGTTATCTAATCTATTAGATTTTTGTTTTTAATAAGATACATTCACTTCATTAGCAAAATGATTATATTACATGTTTAAGAAGAATTTCTACTAGTATTGATTGCAAAAGGGTTATTACAAGTTTAAGAATAATTTTTGGCTCTTTCCCATTTGCAATAGAATTTTCTATCAACACTTGTGACCAGTAGCTAGCATGTATTATATGACTATATATGGGAAAACAACTCAAAAACACCAATTAACGAATTGCAAAGGTGTATTTTGATTCTATGTGAATTGAACCCATGACAACTAGTTAGTCAATTCAAAGTTGTATTATATCACACTATGGAAATTAGTTAGCCAATTGAAAGTTGCATTACATCACACTATGGGAATTAAAGTCACAACCATTGGTTTGTAGATTGTAAATGCATATAATATGACTCTATGGAAATTAAACTCACGACCATTGGTTGCAAAATTGTAAACACATATAATAAAACTCGTTGACATCTAGTTAGACAATTCTATCTAGTTAGGAAAAACATATTGTTGAGCAATATATTAACATAGAGAGAATGGCTGTAATTTCTATGTGTTTACGTTTCATCAAGAAGTAATGACTTGAATTAATTTCTCGTCATTCTATTGTATTTTTACTATTAAACAAAACAAAATATCAAATCTATGTAAATAGAGGTTGTGATTACATTCAAGTCTAAAAGTGTATCGAGTTAGCCACTCCCAATTGTTCAACATTTACCATGCAAAAGGCATGTGCATATCATGCCCATCATCCTTGATCTATAATGATTTCATAGTACCTCACTTGATAGCTTCATGAAGGTTGGATTGCTTGCACATAGTTTTATATTATAAAATGATATTATTAGATAACATTAAAAAAATGTTCAATGGACAAATTAACAATTTTAAATATTGGGTCAAATAATCTTTTAATGAGAAATGAAAACTTCTCTCAATCATTTAATCAATTGAATGTGTTTTTTTAAAAGGTTTCTTTTGTTGATGTCTTACTTTACTCACTGATAAGGGTTATTGTATTTTAAGTCAGTAAGAGATATTGATACCACATTTAACTAATTAGATTGTTGTAGATATTTTTTTTTCAAGAGAAAAAAAACAACTTGTTATTCAAGTTTGAATCAAAGTTGTACATAAAAATCTACATAAAGCAGTTCTGAAAATATCCAATCAGTCGAAGCTGCATTCCCAATACTTCTCTACTTCATTACATCAGATAGATAGATCCACAGTCTTTTAATACATCCTACAGGTATTCCTCATAATATATCACTCCCTCAATCAAACATACAACCTGTTTGGATAAAGAATCAGCCTGAGCGTTAAAGATTTTGTAGATATGAGATATGGAGAAATGGTCAAACTCAACAATCAACCTTCTAACTCTAAGTGCCCAGTGCTCGAACAAAATAACTTGTAAGGAGCATGAACTGTTTATCTAATCAACAATAATTTTGGATTCACCATAAACATTTAGATTTTGAAGATGGATATGTTTCGCAAAATACAAAAGGCCCCAGATCACCAACAGTTCTGCATGTGTATTCAAACCCGCTCCACAAGCCATTTTTAGCATATAGTACTAATGAGAGGTGATCTTAAGTACCATTCCTCCCCCACAACCTTTTGTTGACGCATCTCCGTAAAAAAAACCACAAGGTAGCAAATCCTCCTGGAGGACAAAGATATTTGATTTAGAGAGATGAGGGAGCTGTGGTTTGCAATATTCTTTGAATCTTCTAGTCAAAGATCTAACCACCACCGATAAGTGAGGATTTTTTTCATTCTAAAAAATTACCGAATTATGGGACTTCCAAATATCCCAAAATACAAAAAAGGAAGAGAACACCAAATGGGATAGTGAATAGCCCAATTCGGAACATTCTTCTCTAATAGAGGAGAGCTCCAGGAGAAAGAAACCCACAGGTCCGAAAGGATACTTTTCCACGCAAATTGAAATAAGTTGGAGAAAATGAAACGATGTTTTGTACTTTCATTTGTGTGATTGCACAAAACACAAATGTTTGGGCCTTGAAAGCCCCTCTTACACATGTTATCCCAAGTTAGGATCCGGTTTCGCAAGGGTAACTAGGAAAAACATATGATTTTTAACGGCGCTTCCCATTTCCAAATTTTAGCAAGCCAATAGTGACTATCCCCAGAAACATTAGAGAAGACAATTGCATTGTAGGCATATTTAACAGTAACTTCACACGTCCTCTTAATCCAATCCCAGACTAAGGCGTCCTCTTGCGGCCCAACAAAATTCCCAGGTGTCTCAATCCTAAAATGAAGGAATCCCATTCATCGGCCCAAAAAACAAGAAGGTCAAGATGAGATGCGGATAACCAAATATGGTCGATGTGACTTGTATTCCGAACATTTGCAAGAAAGAAATGCCACTTACTATGTAAAGAATCAATGAGTTCACCAGAGAGAGTAAAGAAGCTATCCCCACCAAGAAAGGGGTCTATTCCAATGAGAACCGAAGAATTGTTCTTAATACACGAGGATAACCAATAGCTGAGCCAAGGAATCGATTTAACCAATCCACACTAGCTATTGGATCCATGAGGGATCAACTTCTGTTCATTCTGGATCCAATCAGTTACTGAGTTGTCTTTAATATATTTGGCCTTGAATGTTTGACTACATAGGCTTGAACCGAATAATCTCCTCCAAAGAGATTTAAGACACAACGCAGTGAAAAACCAATGGAGGTTCTTTATCCCCCAACCCCCTAGATATTTAGGTAGACAAATTTTATGCCAATCAAAAAGATGAAATTTCCCACCAGAAGATTGTCCAACCCATGAGAAATAAATGATACGCTTCTTAATACCATCGATGATGCTAAGAGGAATTTTATCCATTTTCATCCAATACATAGAGATGCTTTCAAGGACAGACTTCGCTAGAAAAAGCCTACCCCCAAGGGAAATCCACTTATAACACCAATATAACACCAACAACCAATACGATGTTCAACCTTACTTAGAAGCCAATGCCAATATTTGATAGAATAACAATTAGGTTTAATAAAAAAATGAGATACTTTAAGCCATTATCCAAAAGTTCCGCCTGCAAGGGAAAAATACCTTGGAAATAACAAATTCATCCACCCTGTTATGATAGAGACATCGTTTCTAAGAGCCCATTTCCATTCCCATTTGCAGAGAAAAAGAATTGCATGAAGATATCGAAATACACTTTCCATTATGAACCAGAACCATCACCAAATAAGATCACATCGTCAATGAAAAGGACATGAGTAGACCGATGATACTTGGTAACTTTAACCCCTTTGATATTATGAGAAAGCTTAGCCTCCAATATCATTCATATGAGCCCTTCAATAACTAGTAGGAAGAGCAAGGGTGGTAAGGGACACTCCTGACACAACCCTCGAGAGATTTTAAAGGGTTTAGTAGGAAGGCCATTAATCAACGCTGAGAAGTTGGCCAAGGAGATGCATGCCATAATCCAATCGAGACCAGATGTAAAAAAAACCAATCCACGCGGTCGTAAGCTTTGGATAAATCCAATTTCAACAAAACGACCTTCAACTGTTTGATTTTAATATAGTAGATACTCTCTTGTGCAATACCAACAACCTCTCACATCTGCCTGGAGGGGAGAAACCCAAATTGATCCATGGGAAAACAGTTAGAGAGAAAGGGATTAATTATGTTTGATATAATCTTAGAGATGATTTTGTACGCAAATTACAAAGAGAAATAGGACGGAACTCGCCGAAAGAAACCGATTTAGAGGATTTTGGAATAACAACCAAATAGGTTGAGTTTAGCGCAGGGGAAACATACCATTTCAAGCACGACTCCTCCACCATTGCTCGAATATCATTCTCGTCCAGCTCAAAAAAATTGGAGAAGAAATCCACATTCCAGACGTCCAGGCCTGGACTCTTCTCCTTGGCCATTTTCTTTAGCACCTCTTCAATCTCATCCAGAGTAACAAGTTTGGAAATATCAGCTCTGTCTTCCTCTTAGAAGAGCCTGGGATAATGTTGTAAGACCTTTAGTTGAAAACCCAGAATATATTGCCCAAGGTCTTTAAAAGTATGCCCAAAACATTTAGTGGTTTTCCTCGCCAAATCCTCATTTTTACTTAAAGTCAAGTCGTCAGCACCCTTAATGTCCCATATAGAGTTGATGTTCTTGTGGTGATTTGCAAATTTATGATTTTTTTTTTGAGTTACAATCACATTTTTTAATCCATATAGCACTGCTTTTCAGCCTCCAACTCTCTGCTTCAAAGCTTAAAACCTTTCTTTTTTTCTCCTCTACAGCCTGTATATTCAACTTGAATTCCAAAGAAAAATTGCCTTCCCTATTCATCCGCAATATATTAGCAATCCTATCCTCAATCTGATGTAATTCTATTTTCATTCTATGCTTCTTCTTTTCGTTCACATGAGCGAACCTCATACCTTAATTTATTGAGTTTTCCCACAAGTTTGAACATCGCCGAATCATTGGAGACAGTGTCATTAGAATGCCAAAAATCTTTCACTGGCTCAATAAACTCGTCTTCTAGTCATCCATGATTAAATTTAAAAGGAAAAATAGTTTTCCTTTTCGTCAGATCCAACTGAAGCAAAATGGGGCAATGATCCGATAAACTAGAAAAATATGTCCAAGACCTATATCTAGGAATCATATCATCCAGAGAGTATGCAATCAAAAAGCGATCCAAACGCTTGTCACATGCTTCATTACATGTCCGACCATTTCACCATTTGAGGGAAATAGGTTCAGGCGATACATCAATAAGATTCATATCCACAAATATCCAGATAAAGAAATCAACAAGAGGATCAACTTGGGATCCCCAAACTTCATCCGCCCTCATCGTTATATTTAAGTCCCCCCCCCCAAAATGAGCGAAGGATCACATAGAAAATCCTTAAGCCCATTCGAAGACCAAAAAAACTCTCTATTCGAGTAGGGGGGAAAACATTTAAAACCTTCACCGGAACCTCTAACCCTATGAGCTTTCGAGTCAGCAAGATGCCTTCTTTAGTAATAAAAGGTTTTAAATCAACCTCCCTAGGATTCCATACAACCACCCAGCCACCTAACATCCCTGTCACATCAGTAGCACAGGTTTCCCAGCCTGGTAATAACCTCTGACAAGAAGAAATACATAGCCTTAAGTGCATAACACATAGACTCTTGAACCAAAACCAGATCAAGTCGAATAACCTCTAGTGACATTTTGAGGGCGTTAAATTTGGAGGACTCCCCAATACCCCGAATATTGTAAGACATTATCAACATTAGTCCACAGGAGAAGAGTCCTGCTTTGCTCTAAGGGGCAATAAAATTGATTGATTGGGAGAAAGCCTAGTGATGACCTTAAGTCTAAATGAGACAGGAATATGAGTAGAGAGATCCTCCAAGGCCTTAGGGGCAGAAGCTTGAACCGAAGACAAGGCCTTCCTAGGTTTCCACTTACGAATGGTGACATTTTGAAACTTGATCGAGTTAATGTGGTAGACATTCGACTTACTAGGTTTATCAGAATAAACAGTGAGAGGCTCCAAATCTCCAACAGGAAGAGAGATCAGTTCATCAACATTACCAAACCTCCCGGGTGGAGTCTGACCAATTGGAGAAGTTGGATGGGTCTCCAAACAGTTGTCAAAGGAAGGATTATTGTCAAATTCGACAGAATCAAGAAGAGACACAATGAGAGGCTTTGAGGACGGATTAATAGGAGATGACCCTATGAAAGAATCACTAGGCACATCCCCATAACCTCCCAACCAAAAACCATGACCAACAAGATCATAGGGTCCAATAGGAGAGCTATTAAGAACAATCCCACAATATATTTAGAAGAAACCCCAACATGACCAACATTCAAAAGAAGAAGGAATTCTTTTATAACCTCCAATTCCTATATTGAAAAAGAATGAGGGAGAGTGGGAGAGGAATCAAACTTATCTAAAAGAGAAGAGATCGTATCCAGATCATACCTGATAGGAGAGGGGGAGGGAGCTCCCACACCTCTACAAAGGTCCAAAGAGGGACTATCAACAACTGCTTGGAAGGGAGCAGGATTCCAAGAATCCTTAATAATGCAACCCTGCAACTTTATGCTCTAAGCAGTGAGGCCTAGGCACTCGGACTTGAGGTTCCTGGTTTCTCTACAAGAAAAACATCGAAAGGGGAGATGCTTATAATCTAAAATTTGCAAAATGGTCTCCTCGCCTAAGTGAATCATCACTTCAGCTGGTAACACCCTAGAGACATCCATATCCACCAACATAGATGCCATCTACTTATCAACACCATACAAAATATCCTTTTCCAAGAAGATAAGTTGTCCAATTTTGTTAGCGAGATATTCAAAAATAGTCTTAGACCATAGCAGAAGAGAGAAACCAGGCATAAGGGCCCATATATGTCAAAGAGTCAGGTTCCTTTTGGGGGATAAAGGAAACATGCCAACAAAACAAAACTGGTGAAACAACCCCACTGAGCCACGGTTGCTCAAGGATTTTATTAGCATATTCCATAGATAATAAATAAAAGTATAACCATCCATTGACCATGATGTTGATCTTGGGACAATAATCCAACATTGGTTTCCAGTTAGCTCTGATCCAGTCTACAAATTTTGACCGGTTAAGTGATGCATATTCCAATCTACCAACTAGGGTTTGGGCAAATAGACATACAATCTTGTGCAAGTGAATATATTCCTCCACTGTCATATGAATAGGTTCTTCAAAAGGTTTATAAGATTTAAGAAAATGCCTAGCTTTTGCTCACCTTCCATATGGTTTCTTAGCACAAATCATTCCTTTCTTATCATCACCCCCAGATGATGGATCCGTAGTATTAGTAGGGTTATTTGTACAGGGTGAAAGTTCAGTCAAATCCTGATCAACACTAGAGGAAGGAACCTGTTCTTACCCAATTAAGCACTCCAGGCTCAACAACCCAGTAATGCTAGACCTGTCCAACAGATAAATTTTAATCGACCAGGTCCATTCCCCTTGCAAAACAAACACACACCTCCCTAAAAATGTAGGCAAGTGGCATTGACCTCCCCAAAGCCAATTTTTTTTTTGAAATCCTCATCTTAGAGGAAAAATCCCCTCGTCGGGGTCCATTCCTGTTCTAATGTAGCCCATTCCAGCACATTATCCGCCAAGTTCAAAATAAAAAAATTCTACAGGGTCGCCATCAACATGAGCGCAAAAATCCAAAACTCCAGTAGAAGGCGCCAAAACCTGAAACACTAATCATCAAGGACATCAAAACCTCATGCACATACCATCATGTTCCCAAACCTTTTAGCACGAGACACAACATACATAGGTAAAGGGAAATGATTTGGGAAAAATTCCAAATTGCACTGGTAAAAGATGAAAACACCATCGAACACACATAAAATTCCTACTTTTATTATACTCAGTTGGTACTAAGACCCACAACGGACTGGACTCTGAATTACCATATGGATAGAGAAAAAAACATGAACAAACACTACTACAGAATCCTCAGTACCACGCCCTCTGTGAACCTTGTCAAACCCTCCTCCATTCCTCCTCCCAGATGCTTCCTCATAATATCTACTGAAATAATTCGATTGTTGTATATATAATGGTTAAAGAGAGGTACAAAATGTGAAAACACACATGTAAAAGAAACATAGAGAAATATGAAAAACGCTTTTAATGTTGGATAAAATGTGTTACATTAAGTGAAACCCTTATGTAAAAGAGATTTACTGTTGGGGCACCATGTAAAAAGAATATTAAAGGGTGAATCCATAAATGTTTGTTACAGTTGGAGTTGTTGGAATCGATTTAATACTGAGAGGGGGGGGTGAATCAGTATTAGCGCAATTATTAGCAGTTTTTACCTTCTTTAACAGATTATCCTTAACTTAATATATATCTTCTATTATGCATCAATAAATAAGCATCCACACATATATGCACCACATAAACAACACATAACACACATGATTTTTACGTGGAAACCCAAACGGGAGAAAACCATGGAATGCTTCTTTATAATGAGAAAGAATACATTCAATGAAGCACCGACTTCCTATGTTACCAACACCAATTGGAAGGAGGCACCAACCCCCTGGTTTTATAGGAACCAACCTGAAGGAAGCTTCCACTCCCTGTGTTTCTCCAGCACCGACTGGAAGGAGGGACTGACCCCTTTTCTTCTTTGTTTTATAGGCACCAACGTGAAGGAAGATCCAAATCCCTGTCTCTTTGCCCCATATGACTGCCCTAATGTCCAATGTATGTTGTTGTCTTACTGAACTTCAACTCTGCGCACTTCTTCATGTCTTCTGATGACAATTCTGTTATGTGCTACCTTCGTATGCAGACTATAATCTGTCACTATGCTGCATACATCACTTGAATTCTCATTCCTCTCAAATCATACTTCTACTGATGACTTACTTCATGTACTATGTGCTTTGTTGATTCTGCAATCTGCATCTCTAGTTATCTCAACGTCCTGCTCTACATGACTGCAATGACCAACTGATACCGTGTTTTCAATTTATAGTTTGTTGTTTTGAAATGAAGCACTAGTAATAGATCGAACTGCGCACTTTCTGATGTGTCTGTTCTATTTAAGTGTTGTAGTCTCTTAGATAATCTGCGACGTCCTGTGCATCAAATGATTTGTCCATTCTATTTAACACACTTGTCTTAGATTATCTGCATCATGATGCGCCTATCAGATCGTACTGTTGTTATGTCGTTATGCATCAGATGGAGTTCTCAACTTCGCACACTTTCACTTTTGCTCATATGCATCAGGTAGACATCTGCGCAATATCTAATAAAATTCGATTTTTTCTCTATGCGTTTGTCTATACAACATCTGTGACTATAGGCGTGTTGATTGTAATACTATCCTTCGAAACATCAAACACTTGCGCATACTTAAGTATTTATTCCTTTTAGTACTCATGCATCTATCACATATCTATCGCATCATTTTGTGCACCATCAAAACTTCATTCTGCTGCATGTTCACATTTGGCTCTTCGCTAGATTATTATGTTTTTTTCACGAGCCCCTTGATTCCTCGAAAATAAAACTGAAACTTGCACTCGAAGCTCTTATGCTATCTCCATCAAGCTTACTTCCAAGCTCCAACTTGCATCTCTATTTATACATGTCCTACATGGATTGTACGGTTCACAAGTTGGTCGTGGAATCCCTTCTTCCATACTTCACGGATTGTGCATATGCCACGTGTCATCTTATGCACTGTTGATGTGTCATATGATATGTGTCTTGCACCCTCAAGGTCCACAACTTCGTGGGACTTTAAACCTTGGTGGTATACCTTTGCGCTCTTAATGTACCATTTCCTTATTGTATGTGTGCAATATTATACTTCATCTTGATGTGTCTATGGATTGTGTTGTACCATCCCTTGTTGGTAATGCGCCCTTACGATATTAATACTATGTGGGATCTGCACATACTCCAACTTCTTCTTAGTGAAACTTTGGCCTTTTCCTTGTCATCCTTTGTGTGACTTGCGCACCTGTTGTATAGTTGGCTGTGGAATTTGTACATAGATGGTCTTCAACCGCTGTACCCTTCTAGGAACTTATGCGCATTCTACTTACTGAAATCATCTTCTGATTGGCTATGCTTGCACGCTTTAAGGATTTTCCATCCATTAGCTGCTTGTGCACTTCCAACCATTAACCAAGCAACGTTAAGGCTTGCTTGCGCATTCTAGAGTCTTCCTTCAACAAACTTTATCACTAGTACCATTTGCTCAACCAATCCCCCTGGTTGTTTGTGCACATGTACCATTGTCCAACCAACTCCTTTGATTGTTGTCATGAGAGAGTGTGACTTGCTAGACTTGATATATGTGGAAGGACCACATGCTGTAGGATACATTGCTTGTGTTCTTTCTTGAACTAGATTTGCATGATGTATCTTCCTATGTATTTCTTCAAACTTGTCATGCATGATGTATCCTTGAAACACATCTTCAGACTGAATTCACTTCTGAATATACTCCAAATTTGCATACATGTCTGTCACCTTCACCATTTGCGCATATACTTTTTGTATTCATGTTCTTCTTCATCTTACGCATATACTACTTCAAAGTGACTTCCATATACTTCTTCATACTTCTCCAGGAATATTCTATCCACTTTGACTTCAGTTGATATCAATGACTCAGACTGAATCAATTGACATCCTCTGTGAAATTAGTTGATAGTCAAACAATTGAAATCATCTTTAGTTGACATCAATGACAACCAATGCTCAACAGGAGCACCATGTTATCACATTATAAATGGAGTATTGCCATTGGAGAGAGTACGTCTATTTTTTTATTATTCCTGGGCTTCTGTGTTTCACAAATTCCTTTATTTAGTTTCTTGTATGTATTTTAGTGTATTCTTATTTTTACAAGGAATTGGAGCGTTGTTTGTTAAAGCTATTGTTCTTTCTATACCAAACACTACCTCGCTATTTCAGATCAAGTAAGAGTTGTAGGCTACACGCATGGTATATACTTATTATTATACAATTCCTCCGGACTTTTGAGCTTGTTCTTTATTGATATCAGATCTTGTAAGCAACTTAATTGGTATGATTTAGAATTAATATATTAGACGAGATGCGCAGTACATTTTTTGTGAGAAAAATAACCACAAGGGTGGAAAACCTTCCCACAGTGAGAGTATCCTTGAGGTTGTAGCAAGGACCCAGTGTTATGTTTGAGAATGAAAAGAACTAAACCCCAAATGGCCAAACAAATTATTGATTAGTAACAAAAAAACAAAAGAAAAACAAGAAATAAAGAGAGGGATAAGAGATAAACCAAACAATCTTGAACAAGAGTGTGCCAAAGCCAATTTTTACTGCCCAATGGTCCAACTAAATACAATAGTGTCACTTAGGAGGTGTAAGCTTCAAGGGAAGCCAACAATCTCCCTTAGGGAGATCGTTTTTGTCCACACAATTGCAAGATAACTAGGAGAGAACATTGGAGAAACTCTTGCCTCTTAGGGGAAGAGAGAAAGGGAGCTTTGTATATGCCAATATGGAGGAGGAATGAGATTGAAAGATGAACTCTCAATGTGAATCCAACATCATAAATTTGCTCTGACTTATTCCTATGGAATGCATGCCCATGGCTTCCTTTCATAGGACAAAGGGTGTCCAAGAAACAACAAGATACAAATGTGAACTCTCTTCTCCTCTGAATTGGTTCCTAAGTACATGAGAGGGGATATTAAATTCCCCTAAGCATGTGAGAGGTACCACTTCGAATGTTGGAGCTAAGAGAGAAGTTGAGCCTTTAATGCGCCACATAATTTTGTGGTCCTGTCATTTTACTAGTCGCATCGGTTTCAAAGGAAAACCTACGTGGGATCACGTTGGTGACTGTACATATAAGTCATGCTATATTGAACGAGTTTCTAGTGCTCGTAGTCGCACTATTGTCCCTTTATAAATTTTTTAGCATTTTGAAGCTCATATTGTTTTCTAGATCTGATGAGGATGTCTTCGGCGAGCTGCATTTTGTATGTTGATGACGCATTTATGTAAGAGTATCCTAAATGTAGCATGTATGCAAGATTTAGGCATTAACAAATGCCCCCTAATGTATGAGGTTCTGAGGGTTTTGTAGGGCTGATAATGCATCATAGTTTCTTTTCTCTCCATGTTCTCATAAGTTCTCAAGCATTTGTGGGTGAAAAGACCTTCTCGTGGGGGAAGGTTGTTGGTGATGACGATTGAAGCTGTAAAGAATATATGGTGTTTTATACAAATGAGACAGGCATACCTATGCTCATGAAAATATGTCATAACATATTACAAAGAAGAGGGACCAAGGGGTTGACTCTTGATATAGCTACTGCAAGGTTGAAGGTGGCTTCGATCCTTGTATGAGTGAATAAATACTGGAAGTGATGTGACTGGTACTGAAAAAGCGGAACTGCTAATGCTCATGAGTATTTCACTAGGGTGGGAGTCCTGAGTACTGGTGAAGTTGTTGGGGGAAATTCATTGGACTAGGTGTGTTGATACCATGAATCATAAATGTGAATAGTTCTACCATTGGAATGTACAACTCCCCCTGATGTGATAGACTTGTTGGCATCGAGCATAGGGGATACCACTAAGTTAAGGAACATTGAGAATTTCCTTACTTAGTTCGAGGTGATCCCTTATATTGATAGGAAGGGACCCCAAGGTATAACTGCAACTACTGCAACTCTCATAATATGATGCGTTGATGTCGATGAGGGTTGAAGCAAATTATAAGATGGGGGTCTTCTCATGGAAACCAATACCATTATGTAACCAGCTGGAAAACTGACAGACATGACACAAGACTGGTTGATCAACGTGGGGTTCATGGCTTCCCTTGATCGATGTAAGAAGGGGTGAGTAACTGATGGCATCTTTATTCAAATGGTGATGTAGGGTGCGGCGGAGGGAAACAAACTGCAGATGAAGGGATTTATCAGAGACACAATACTGATGAGGTAAGGTGAATGAAAAAATTGATAACGATGAGGTTAGATGGACTCAAAATACATTGATCAAGGGATGATTCCAAAATAATAATGTAATGGGGTTCCTACAGTTTTGTGTGGATCGGGGAACTATTTGTACAAAAAGAATGATTGGGGTGATTCCCACAATTTTGGGTGGGTTGGGGAACCATGCGACATGGGTGGGATTCCCACGCTTTTGAGTGGATTGGGGAATTAGTTTGATGATGATGTAGTTTTTTTTGTAGACGAGTAGATGGGTTCCCCATAAATCAATGCCATGCAGAATTATCCCGTGGGAATATCTGAGTGTGTTTGGTGTCTTCAAAGGGTAGGGTTCCCTTTGGTGTCTTCTCGAGGGTTGATGATACGAAGGGAAACATAGATGGTATATTTATCATGAAGGGGATGAGAGGTTATATGTGAATCATGATCATAAGATATGCCAAGGAACCTGAGGGGTATTGGGATCAGGATGCAAGATGATGACATGTGATTTCTTTTTTACTAATGGGATGAGTGATCGGATTCCTCAGACTTGTGGGGGGGGGGGGTTCGACATCATGGGTGCCAAAGTATGAAAAAGGGGTTGTAATGGTGTGCACACCCATGGGGGGACATTCTATTCCTGATTATAATGTTTATGGCATGTCGTAATTGAGGAAGGGTATCCTATGGTTATTAGTGGGAATAATGGAAAATGCAATGTGATCAGAGGGAAAACGTTGCCTATATGCCAAGATTAGGTGATATACCTGTGATTAGTGACCCTGCACTATTGTTGAAAATTGTTGATGTGCTTTCTTACTACTGATATTGTACACATGGCACATATACCCAAGCGTAATATTGAGTATGGAAAGAGTAATGAAAATGCATAATTTTGACATAAACAATAGTGCTCCTGTGAGATGGGTGTAAAAATAGTTGTTTGTCATGCCCCCTCCCTAGTGACCTTGGTCACCACTTGGATCCTCCTATCCCTAGAGGACTAATTTCATACTTAATTGGGGAAATTTTGAGGCATTACACCTTATTAATTAATTAATTACTGGATAATTAATTAATTGCTAAGTTAAATTATTTCTGAGTTGTATTATTTTCATTTAAATAATTATCGCTAATAAATGTGCCAAGTGGTTGATGACTTGGCCAACAAATTCGAATTGGTAAGTGAGCCAAACTTGCCTAAGTGAGGAAGTCTCAGAAAAGCTAACGAATCTAATGGAGACAAGTTGGCAAGGTGAACCAAGAAGGAAACTGACAAAAGCTAGCAAAATCAGACAAAAGCAGAAAAGAGGAAAGTGAATAAAAGGGAAAGAAAACAAGAAAAGTTGTAAGAAAAGAATTAGCAACATCCAGAAAGCTTCCTAAGGCGCACTTGCTAATTGGAGTGAAGGAGGACAAAAGATGGCAAGTTTTTCTAGTCAGAAGTTTCTAATCCTAGCAAGGAAGGCGCCTTCCTTCATCCACACATGTGGTTGGCTTGAGGAAGAAGTCATCTCTTCTATTTAACTAAGTTTCTAACTCCATCTCTCACTTTTGATCATTTGTAATTTGTGAATGAGAGCTCTGAGCTACTCACATGTCGAGAGGTGTGCCTCAACAATTCCTCTTGGGTGATGTGCCCCAAGGACCTATGAGTTTCCTCTAAGTATTATGCAGGTCCAGCAAGCAATATTACAGCCAGTAACATTCAGTACAGTTCAGCCATGAAGATCTAATGTCAGATTGAAGAGGAGGCTACCATTGGAGGAGATTCACAGCTAGATTTGGTGGAAGAACACTGGTGGAAGAATATAATTATGGAGAGATGTTCTTAGGGCCTCCAGTGAAGTCTATCAGCTGAAGTTGCAGAGATTAGTTGCTGCTATATTCCATATTTCAAGATCAGATCGAGTTTCCACTCTTCTCTTACTCCTACTCCTCCCACATCCAGTTTTGGAGGTGATTTCCCTAAAGGAGAGAACTGGTGGATGATGGCGCCCATTGAAGACCAACATGTTCAGAATGCAGCAATTTCATCCATTTAATTAGTATATGGACTTTTAATGACCTCTAGTATAGATACAAAGTAACTTTTTCTTCTCTTCTCTATTTCTCCATTATTGTAACAAAAAACTAGCCTGTGAGGCATCATGATTTGAGAAGCTAGCATTAATAAAAGAAGGAATGTTCTAAATGTCAAATTTCAAGTTTTATGGATGGAATATGTTATATCAGAGTTGAAATTAATATCAGAGCATAGTTTTTAATTCTTAAAAGCAGTTTGTGAAGTTAAAATGCAAGACTAGCTAGATTGATGACAATTCTAGACTAGTTTCACCACTGTTCCTGCTAAATCCATTTTGATCACTCTTTTTACATTCTGTCAGTTGGATCTGGTCCTTAACTCAGTATAGTATCCATATCATTACTAAAAATCAGAATTTTGAAGCCTATCGACCCTTTTTGGAAAGTTAAGAAAAATACTAGCTCAACAATCCCGGGAGAGCCCAAAAACCCCAATACTTCCCAAACTCTCACAAGTCTGCAAAAATAACTTCCTGAAATTAACCAGAAAACATTTGACTGATATAACCTCTATCATTAACTCCCAGAACCCCCACCTATCTAGTATGCATATGCCAGCTACCCAGGAAGCCCTGAAGTAGGCAATAAACTAGCTCTATTGTTGAAAAGTAAAAGGTACTGGTACATGGTGCATAGGACATCACCGATCTGCACCTTTTGACCCACTGCTGCAATTAACCTCATACATTTTCCATAATTAAATATTCATCCCACCATCCTCATTCCTTACCCCAGTACCCCTCACTTACCTCCTGCACGGTTCGAAGGAATTGATATAAATTTTACTAGTAAAAATTTATAATTTTTTTGAAGTTGAGTCAATATCTTGGTTGAAATTTCCCAAGGATATTACATTGTTGGGTAAAGTTTCTTAGATGAAGGAGTGGATGGTACCATGTTGGAGGGATCGAGATGTTGCTCGTGTGGCATGAATGGTTTGTCAAATGGGTGTATGGTTTGTCTGTACGAGCTGTTTGAAAATTGGTCAAACCTCCTATAAATAGGGGCGGGGCCTGTTTTTGAAATCATTTGTACCACTTGACGATCAAGTTTCCTAGAGCGATTTTACACATTCTAGGATATCCGACCATTGGTTTACCATGTAATGATTTTTAAGTAAGCCTAAAACTCGTTCTCTGTCATTTCATCTAGGAAATGACAGTAGGTGGGGCTGCTATAGGAGATCATATTGTTGACATCTTAGCCAACTTGGAGGGGTGGCTATCTTCTTTGATTATATGAGTAGATGATCGTACACTATTGGATCTTGATGATGAGCTGCTAGTGTAGGTTGTAGGGATGCCAATGGAGTATCGCCCAATTTGGTGACCAGATATGCAGCGGGTGGCAGTGGCAAACCATTTGGATCATGTGGCACATGGAGGACAAGGTACTCCACCAGTGGGACCAACTATAGCTTGAGTACCAAGACTTGTGCTAGGACCATTGGGACAACCAATAGTAGTAGCTCCTTTATCCATTTTGGGACTGTAGACTCGATTAGCTAGGGAGTAGCCATGAGTGCTAGGCACTCATATGTATTTTGTATATAGGGATAGGTGTCCCATTTTGTATATGTCATTTGCATAGCCTATGGGAGGTGGCTTTTGATGTACCCCCATAAGGTTAATGGTTCTTTTTGTATATGGCCTATGAGGCCCATATGTTGTACATGACACACATATATTTTTGATGATATATATATAGCATTTTAGCGACATTTTGACCTCTTGTATGTGATGTGATTTATTCATGTGATGTATACTATGTTTATATATGAATTTGTATTGATGTGTAGTTGTAGGTACTAGCACATGTATTAGCCATATATCATGTATTTGCTTGCAGGGTTAAATTGTCTGCTGGTGTAGCAGGTGACAATCGAGGACCTCATTGGCGACGTGATCAGTGAATGCATTGGCTTTCCTGGGGACAAGAGTGAACATTATGGTTTCAAACTGTTGGAATAGGAGGCGGACTCGCAAATACTTGCGAAAGTGGAGAGGATTGAGGACATGAAATACATTGTTCAACTACGAGACTACAAGTTGTGAATCTAAATGGACATGTAGGTGTTGTATCCCAATGTGGAGGGCATCGTTCAATAACCCGATGGCCATGTCATATTCTACTTGATTGTTAGTTATTACTCCCAAGCAGACTCCACATGTGTGGTGTAGAGTTTGAGTGGGGGTATAAATGGCGTAAGCAGCTGTCTCCAAATTATTTAACCAATGACTCGCACTTTCAACAAAGTTAATGAAACACTCTGATTGAGAGGTCATCTACACAACAAATAATGCTTAGTCTTATTTCCAATCCATGGGATCAAAAAATAAGTAAATAAAATTGAATACTACATTGTATTAAAATGAAAGGGACAATGTAGGAGGTGAATGATGGAATCACCATTGTAATATTAGAAACCTCTAATGTTGGTAGTTGGTGCAACTTATCTAGATGGTAGATTGCAGATGTGACTGAGTGGCATCCAAAGTCGATTGACTTGTGGGGAAGAATTTTGCATCGCCCACAGATCCCACCAAAGAGATATTGGTTTCTAGAGACTTTTTAGTGGATCGAGGTTATTTTCCTTGATCGGTGGTGGTTTTGTTGGTGAAGGTTGGTCTTCCTCCAATGTAAATGAAGATGTATCATCACTTGTGAGTAAGCCAACTAACAATGACATGTTGATAACGTCACCCTTATTACCAGTCTCAAGCACTGGGAGGAGGACTTCCACAATGGGTATCCTAGGTGGATATGCCCTTAGGGACGGGGGATGATCTTCGAGCCTCATATGTTCAAGATGAATGGGCTGCTCGACATGCAGGGGGAACTAAAAGGAATATTGTGTTCGTTGTCCACATGTGTTACATGGATGGGTAACATGCGCGTGTTTGATCTCATGTGCGGGACTCAAAGGTCGGGTGGTATGGTCAGTTATGATGGTGTTGGTTTTTCTTGGGATAATATGAGTATGGTTCCAACATGATGAACACCCATGGGGTTTCACTATAGACGACAATGTCGATGGTGCTGGTGTCTCTGGTGGTGATGCTGCAAGTGTTGTTTCCTCCTGTGGTGGTGTCTTCTATGTTGGGATTGAAGTAGTGACAACCTTGATAGAAGTTCCTTCTCGATGAGCTTGATATGGTCTCTCGGTCACAAGATGTGTGAAGAGAATGGTCACCAAAGCCTCTCGAAATCGAGGGATATCGGGACAGTGATGGGTATGGTGCCCAAACTGAGAACGTACTATGCACAGGTGGTTAGTGCACAATGAATTGATCTTCATATTAGTATTGGGACCGGATGATGTGGTTGTTGTGCCCTCGCTGAAGTGTTTGAGGCATGAATTATGCTAACCAAGGTGTTAAGAAAATTCTTGAGCTCTGGTAAGGTAGGGAACAGGTTAGTCGCATGACCTAGTTTCCTGCATAGAGTGCATGCTAGGGTGACACTAGGAATGGGAGTAGTGGAAACTTTTGGGGATTTAAACTTGGGTTGTTACTAAGCCCTCGACATCAGGCTTAGTGACCACCGATGGTAGTTTATTCACGGGTGATTTTGTTTCGGAAAGAGGTCCTAGAGTTGGGCCCGGGGTAGAAACGAGTACAAACTCATAATGGGATAATGGCTTAGAATCCATCTCGGGATAAGGTGGTGTAAGGTATCACAAGGGTATTCCCAAAGTGATCCTGGGTAGTGTAATGTGTGCCATTACTGGCTTTCCTTGTATCCCTGTGGGGGGATACAAGAAAGGGATCTGAAAAACTGGTGGCACTAAGGGGTTTAAAGTATGGTCTATGCCACGACTAGTAGGGAGAAACGATGTTAAAGTGGAGGGGATTGTGACTTATCTTTGGAGGTTAATATAGCACACATGAGACCATATGTAGATACATGGATCTCTAGTGGAGGGCCTAAGTATGCCCCCACCATATCAGAATATTTTTATATGCTTAGGCCAATATCAACATACTAGGGGGTGTTGGCAATCCTATGGTGGGTAGGACATTATCTGGATTTGTATCTGTATGTGGGTCATAGTCGTTAAGTTGGTCAAGGGTGACAATATTCCCATTATGGGGAACATCATGATGTGGAAGACTGAGGAGGATACCGCCTTCATGGCATACATATAACTATAACCCAGGAGAATGTTGTAGTCAAGTTGTGCATTGACTACCTCAATAACTAAAAGTACCATTCCCCTCCATATCAATGGGAACATTCTAGTATAAGCCTACGGGTTTCGATGGGTGCCCATCATAAGCACGAAGGGCGATAGATGAGGGGATCAAATCTGGTGAACCTAGATGTTTCCATACATGAGTGGACATCACACAAGTTGACATTCCTTCATTGAATATGAATCGATGAATGATGATGTTCTTGATTGTGATAGGAATTTGGAAAGTGATTGATGAGGTTAGTCATGGATCGCCTTTATCAAGGACGAAGGTCATGAGATGTTAATCAGAAGGGTCAACGATGCCTAATGCATTAAGTAATTCCTTCTTTTAGGAAGGGAAAGACTAAAGAACCTCTAATGTGGACAAGGAAGCTGGTGATTGAGCCAGATCGTCTACACTACTGTAGTTGTGGGAAGCTTTCATATGAGGATTTTAGGTAGTCCGTCTAAGCGGTGGTTTTGGGATGCTTGGTATCTTATCACTATTTGGACGAGAGATTTGCGAAGTCCCACTAGAGGTGGTAGAGACATCATCTATTTGGGGGTATTTAGGCATGCCATACCCTTTAGCACAGGTTTGAAGATTGAATTCGGCCGTGCTCATGTAAATATTCTGAAAGGTACCATCTCCTAGAGGGCATGGATCTAGTTGGTGAGTAACTACCCATTGATTGGAAAAGGGTTTTTGCAACACAATTGTCTAGGGTTGTGATGCATTTGGTACTTGACGAGGGTTGGTTTTGGCCAACTTATTTTCTTCAAGCATCTATTTGCACTCATGGTTTAATGGACAATGGTGCACATAGTGCCCATACTCTCGATACATGGAGCAAGGATAATTGGTGCTAAGGTTGGCATTCTTGCCCTGCTTGGGAGGGTTATTTTACCCCTCATTCTGGTTACCCATGTTCTGGCTCTGGGGAGGGGAAATCGCCCCCTTGTCCCTGTTGTTGGTTTTGCCTATTCTTTCCTTTCTTCTCCCCCCAATTTTGAGGATTTGGGGGATTAGTAATTTTCAATTGCTCAAATCTATGAGTTTGTTACATGGGATAATATTGTATTAGATTCACCCCCATTTCAGGCATGGGGGTAGGACAAGGAGGACCAGGGAGTGGAAAGTATGGATTGTATCTAGTTGTGGGAAGATATGCGTTAGGTGCCCCATATGATGTGGGCATAGGAGCGGGAGGTTCCATTTGCAGTGGAAGTACCCGAGGTGCTTGGCTAGAATTTGGGTAAGTAGGACTGTATGGTCCATGAGCTAAATGACCAAATGGAGGATTTAGTGCAGTGGGAGGCACCACTGATACAGATGGGGCTAGTGGGTGCTTTTGTGCCATGTTGATTGGTACAGATGTCAATAGATGGTGAGAATTTCCCTTGTGGGAAATAGAACCAATAAGCCTATCAATTGAATGTGATGTACCCGAGGAGTTGAGTTCAGAGAACGATGCCTAGGGGAATCTCGGAGGATGGTATATAGATCCCCATATTGTGCATAGATAAGATCAAAATGTTGGGGCTTCATGATGGCCTCTTCTTTCGTTTTAGGTAAGGAGGTTGCCACATATTTTGCAATCATAGGTTACAATGAATTAAGGAACCAATCCAACATGAATTGGGGTTGGATATCTATTTTACACAAATTATGATGCCTACACCGTTCATGGATGTGGTCCTCTATATGGGTGGAAGTTGATTGACAAAATTCCATGAGGATTTCAATCCCTAGGTTGTGATGGATGGGTAACTGAAAATACGTTAGTACAATACTGTTGATCGACTCAAACGTGCTATAATTCACAGATGGTAGGTTAACATACCATTTGGACGAGGTTCTTGTGAGGGTTCTCTGAAAGAGACGAAGATGCACAGGGTATTCCATGATGCTATTGGATGAGCACTTCCATGATGCTATTGGATGAGAACCAAAGGTGAAATTCCATGTCATGGTTTGCTGGGTCTTCTCCAGGTTTCCCTTCAACTTTTGGAATATATGAAGGAAGCTTAGGGGGAATATCTGGCCAAGTTGGATCATGAAGGATGGGGTCATTAATCACCTTAGCTAATTCAGGGGGATTCAAGCTTGCCATGAAAGGTAGATTTGTATTGGGCGTTGGTCTTGCCATTGTGCTATGTGTGTTGCTTCCTCTAGGAGGTGAGGGTGGTGATAATGGCGATGTCCTCTCTTTTGAAGAAGGAGAAGCTAGGGGAGTCCTTCCTTCTACTGGATGAGATGACAAAGGGGTATTCCCAATGGGGGGTGGGGATGGCATGTTGCCTCTTCTATTGGAGGAAGAAGCAAGGGGATTTGTATGATCTTTTAGGGGAGAAAAGGGAGAGTTAAGCAAGGAACGTCCTCACCTATCTGAGCCTAACAATGTTGCCTAGGAATGTCCCCGGCTAGAGTACCTCTCTCGCGAACCACATGGAGTAAATGAGAAAACACCTCTATGGAGAGGAGAAAGTCCTTGCATTTTGAGAGATTTCCTTATATTTATTTGTTCCTCTATGGTTATGGTCTATGTGATCAAGTGAAAGTATTGATAAAGGGTAATAAACACAATTGAACAAATGCAAAAATATGCCAACCACAACAGATGCAATATGGTGCAAAGTGAGTGACATGTGCTTGAGTCTTTGTGTGAGTAGGCCACAAGTTGGTTCTTTTTAATTATGAGTTAGATGATCTTGAAATAAAAATAAAACAAAATAAAAATTCCCTATAAGATGTAACACCCTTTCTTCTCCCAAAGTCACTGGGCATTCCAATAGACATGCACCTTTGGTGATGAAATCCTCTAGCGTTTTACTAGTGAAGGTATGATATATTTAGTTATCAAGTTGGGAGTTGGGGATATGTTCTGAAAGGGTTGGACATATATCCCAGTCAACAAATGAGATCCAACATAGGAGTCAATTGCACTCACAATTGCTCCTTGGAAATATCCTAGGTTTTGGACACTAAGATACTCGCGTCAAGTGTGGATAAATGGTTTGGACTGGGCGGTAAAGTGTCATCTACACAAAAAGATGAGTGACTCTTTGTGGCAATTAGATACAACTATACCTCAGCTTTCACGTTCTTGGGCACCGTGCCTTCCTATCTGGGTTTTATTTTGACACTTGCTGAAAGCAGAATTTTAAAGTACCCCATAAGTCAACAATGTTATGTCTCAAAATAATGTAAATGATCGGTGGGAATTATTTGGATGCCTATCCCAATCAATCCTACCTAGCTAAAATATTATTTTGTGACCTCCTGTGGAGGATTTTAGTTGGTTGGATATTTACAAGTGCAATGTTGATTTTAAAAGGTCCAATTTTGATTAAGGAGTGTGAGAGAGGTATTTCAAACATTCATTTCATTCCGATCCATCCAGATAACTAAGAGTGCGATATGGAGAGCATACTATATGTGAAAGAGTATTTAGGTATCTTAGTGTGTGCTTAAGTGGAAATCACTAATGTGTTTGGAAAGCAAATGAAATTGAAATTTTCCACTGATCTAAAAGAGCATAAAGTAAAGATACATGGACATCTACTTTAATTCAACTCTAAGCAAATAACAATTTCTCAAATATTCTTAAATGAAGCAAAAGTGTGCAAAGGAAGTATTTCCAACCTACCACCCTTTTTTGATCTGGAAAGATCACTAGGAGTGCGAGGCAAAGAGCATACTTCGGGTAAAGGAGTCTTTAGGTCCTTCTCTTGTGTGAGGAAAGTGAACTAAACTATCTTGCATACAACAAAGAAATAAGCAAGAAACAAAAGATTTATAACTAGCAGTAGTTAAATCTGATTTCCTAGACTAACAATTTCAATGAGATGGCAAGCATTATCATTTATTCACTAGTGAGTACTATGAGGCCTATTGAAGGAATCAAAGTATTTTATCCTAAAATATTTCAAGAAGTCACGTCTTTACTACCTATCTTGGGATAAGCTATCTAATTACTAAAGAAAATTATATTGCATGTGAGTTATGTTTTTTGGTTCATTTGCCAATCGTTGAAATTGCAAATGATTATGAAAAAATGGAGATAAAAAGGAAATAAACAAAGAGTAGCATAGGTTTTCCGCTTACAGTCACGCTAGTAGTGTGAGTAAAATGAAGGAAATCCATGCTAGCAGTGCGAGTACAGTGAAATAAAGCTACACATTGTTACTACGTGGGTCACAAGGTACTTAAACTACGTGAGTAGCGTGATTGTCGAAGAGAAAGCCACGCTATGTCGCGTGCACAGGACATTGGGATTTGCACTACTGATAAAAAGTTGATTCCGGGTAGAGGGATTTGGAATTCTGGCTGATGATAGGATGTACTTCAAGCTCTTGCACCTACACAATACAAAAAAATAGCTACCTAGCAAAAGACAACCAATTCAACATGAAATGAACAAAAAAAGAGTGGAGTCACCATTATAAACAATGTTAAGGGAAAAATGACACAAGAGTGAGGAATATCCCCTGTTATCCTTGCAACTTGCAGCCAAGGGAACAATAGTAGCTGTGGGTTAGGAATACCAAGCACTCGCAAGCTAAAGCAACTTCAACAAACCTAAAATAAGCTATAAGAATGAATATATTGCTCCTTGAGGAAGGAGGCATCGATGGAGAAACACTTGCCTCTTAGGGGAGGAGAGAAAGGGAGATTTGTCTATGCCAATATGAGGGAGGAATGAGATTAAAAGAGAATCTCTCAATGTGATTCCAACATCATGACTTTGCTCTGATTTCTTCCTATGGAATGCATTCCCATAGCTTCCTTTTATAGGCCAAATGATGGCCAAGAAAAACAATATCCAAATGTGAATTGTCTTCTCCTTTGAATTGGTTCCTAAGTACATGAGAGGGGCTATTCAATGCTCCCAAGCATGTGAGAGTTCCCAATTCAAATTTTGGATCCAAGAGAGTTGTTCTAAGCCTTTAATGTGCCGCTAATTTTTGTGGCCCCCCATTTTACCAATCGTGCAAGTTTCGAAGGAAAACTCACGTGGGATCGCGCGGGTGACTATACAGATAGGTTGCGCTTTATAGCATGAGTTTCTAATGCTTGTAGTTGCACTACTATCCCTTTAGACTTTTTTTTAGCATTTTGAGGTTCAAATTGTTTTATGGATTTGATGAGGATGTCTTTAGTGAGTTGCATTCTATATGTTGATGATGCCTTTCTGCAAGATTAGCCTAAATGTTGCATGTATGTGAGATTTAAGCATTAACAATATCCATTGTGGAGGAAAAAGCTTTGCAACTTCTTTTAGTGAGTTGTGGATAGATGGAATAGTGATAGAGTTGGGAGAATGTTTGAGAGATATATGCATTAAGGATTTTGAGGTTGAAGAGAAGAGGCTTCTATATCGATGCCATCAATAATAATAAGAAAATTGATTCACTTTTCAGCTTCATAGTTTTATTAAATGAAAGCCCCCGATACTTAGTTCTTGGAGTATTATAAAACTGGTAAAAATAGTAACGCCTATTAATTGTTTACCTACAAAAGAATAGTCTTACTAATTATAAATTCCATAGCCTAAATATATCGTCTAACCTAAACCTCATATTTTCCAAATACACAATACCACTTGAATTTAAAACATTGAGTTTTGCTAACGAGAATAGGTCATTAACTGACTTACAAGTACCAATTCAAGCATGAGGCCATGGGATTGCTATGGATGTTAACATGCCCCACACAAAAACCTGCAAATGTAAAATATACCCAAACATTATAAGTATCGATAATCCCAAACACAGGAACAAGATTCACAAACGTCAGGTAGAGGGCCAACTAGCATCTCGTTCCATAAAAACAAAACAAAGGGGTCATTACTTACTAATGTAAAGGAATATGTGGCAATACCTTAAAAAAAAGGGTTACTAGTTCAAAGCTCTTCAATGTCCAACTTCCGTAATGCCCTATGATGCAAGATAAATTTATCTTCCCCCAGGACTGGTGGTATAAGCGTTTATGGAAGTGGTCAATTCCACTTAAATTAAAATGCTTCCTATGGTTATCTCTTCAAGACAAACTTAAGACATGGGAAAATTTGATGAAGCGTGGTTGGATTGGGCCAAGCATAAGCTGTCTTTGTCTCATTGCAGCAGAAACTACTCAACATTTATTTCTTAACTGTAGCTTCACTTCTAAAATCTGGGAATTAGTTTCTGCTCAGCTGAAAATCACTCGACGGTGGGATGTTGGTGAATTCAAATTCTGTCTCTTGAATTGGTACAGAAATTGTAAACAATTCTTTAGTATTGCTATATGTATCTGATGGGCAATTTGGTACACAAGGAATTGTGCTATCTTTAAGAATACTCCTCCGGTTGAATTGAAATGCTGGATGATTGCACTGAAGATGTTTTCATCGTTCAAGACTGATGAATTCAACTTGCCGATTGCCAAAATTAGTCATTTCACTCTTAAGGTGGAGCAACCTGTTTTATTCTTTGATGGGGCTGCTCAGAATGGGATTTGTGCTGTAGGAGGTGTTCTTTATCTCAACAAAGAGCACTACTATACAGTTCAACTAAATTGTGGTATTGGTATCAACATGAAAGCCGAGCTTATGGCTCTTTGGTGCGTTTTAAAATTGGCAAACATTTTTTATTTAGTCAATACCAAAGTATATGGGGATTCTCTTGTCACAATCAAATGGGCCGTTGGGGATTTCAAGCTTAATGTTACCAATTTGGGGCATTGGTGCCTCAGGACACAACAGGAAATATCTTTGCAACAGAACATTACCTTTGAGCATATTTACAGAGAACATAATTCCTTAGCAGATAAATTATCCAAACAAACTCTGGCAGGTTCAGAAGGTCAACTCATTTGGGAGGAATGGATGGATAATGCCACTCTGGCGAGTGGAGTCACATACTTTTTTTATTAAGCTAGGATACCACACTATTTTGTGTTTGGAGACTGATATGTCTTGCTTATTGTATTTGCTCCTGAAGTTTGACTTTTTTGAAGGTTTGGTTACTTGAACATTTAGGAACAGAATGGTTATTGCTGGACTATTTGTAATTTTGATCCTTTTTTGGAGGTCTCTGCTGATTCTGTTTAAGAATCACGTCTCTCATTGTACTATTTGATTCATCTGAATATCAATAGTAGTTTTTTTCGCTGGAAACAAAACTCCCGTAATGCCCAAACTACGATTTGGAAATATACAAATATTGTCAACCAAATGTTAGTAAATGCAGGAAGATTTACATATGTAAGAAAGTGTGAGGATGCTTATGATCTAGATTAATATGAAGGAAACAATAAAGAAAATTACCAGCTTGAGAAACTATGGAAATGCTTGGTTGGATCAATGAACAGTCTGGTATCATAAAATCCTTGATATCCACAAAGTCGATCTCATTTCCCATGGATTCTCTAGCTTGGTTTAAAGCCTGGTTTAAACATGCGTCAAAATAATGTGTTTTAAAATATTAGCTACACACGATTATTAAACATGTATTTTCTACCTTTTGTAAACACTAATTCTATTTAACTAAAATATTTTAGGTTCAAATAAAAAAATAAAGGGCAACGAATTGGAGGCCAAGAAAGAACTAGAATACCTTGTTCAACAGTATATCAATTACAAGCTTGTGTATATGGTAAATCCAATTTTAAGAAACTTGTACTCTCCAAATTCCATATAATGTTAAGGAAACATGTGTTTTTTTGTTTTGCATACAATCAAATTAGGAAAATTTTAAGGATCCATAATTTTGTTAAAGTGTAGGAACCTTGACGAATCTTACTAATTCTTAAATTTCCAACCATAAAATATTTGGTGATATTTTTGTAAAAGTATTCAAATTTATATGAATTTTATATTGTTTTTGGAAAATTTTGACTATATTTAGAGTAAAATATTTTCGTCTCATGGAATTTGGGCGAATCACTTTAGAAAAAAATGGAAATTTGCAAATCATTTTTTGGAAGAAAGCCCCTAAAATTAGCCCGTGGGCTAAATTTCACCCCTGGAATTTTTCTTGCAATCAATAATATTATTTCTTTAAATCGTGACAAGCGTTTCTAACTATAAGAGTAATGTCATGAATATTTATGATTGTATTGTTTGGTGTATAACTTTCTTAAATAATATGGCTATGTATTTATTTCAGGTAAAGTTTGGAAAACAAAGAGAAAAGCACTAGGTTTCCCCAACTAGTGCCTATATGTATGATCATTCATTAAGCACCTTGACCAATGGGTTATGCAAGGAACACCTTCTTGGCTTGTATGTATATCTATAATCACCAATTTAAGTGCCTATTTGGTTATGTAAACATCATTATTTTTTAGTCAAATGGTTTTGCATTAGCGAGTGTTTTAAACCCTAAAATGAGGAATTGTGAAGTTATTAAAATACAATGAAAGATGGAACAAAAGAGAACCTGTCAAGTTCAACATATGACCTCTAGTTTCAGTCCTCTACCTGCTCTTATTGGACTTTGATATTTTGGTTAGTGTTGATTATATTGGAATTGTTGAATCAAAAGACATGGTAATTCTTTTATTGGAAGATGTGGATGTAAAGTAATTTTTCTAATGCAATGCAACAATTGAAAAGACTATGTTTTAGTTCTAATAATTGAAAAGACTCATTCAAAATAGACTTTAAATACTAGATTCATGTCTACAAACATCAAATTGTCAATCGTCTACTTCAGGAAAATTGTACACCATTAATGAAAGCGGAACAACACTACCATGTGGTGCTTGGAATTCGTTGTTTTGTTTGCTTATCTGTTAATAGAAGAAATAGAGAGAGACACTTAACATGTAGCTTCATCTCCATATCCAATGCATGTTAACTCCATCTACCAAAATTCATAGCCATGAGCACCAATACCAATACCAGTAGTTGCATTTGACCGAATGAAAGCACCAGTAGCATCCCCATGACCAGTAACAAAGATATCAGCTAGAAGGGTGGAAATCCATCCACCATCAACATAAAATCTAGTTGAACGAGTGAAAGCACCTATTGAAGAACCCAATTATCCATAGGTTGCATGATCGATGCTCTCTATCTTGACGGTGAAGGTGGCGGTGCGGTGAAGGCGACATCAGTGAAGGTGGTTGAGTAGGCTGCAAGATCGATGCTCTCATTCAATGCTCAACATAGGAACTAAGCATTCCTCCACCGGCTGGGCAATAAGACCCCAATATTTCAGCCAATAGCATCAAAGCCAAATATTTGAAAAGTTAGGATAGTTGCACCACATAAAATCATAAATTTGGAAACTTTGTCTAAAGTTTAGTTAAAATGTAAACAACAAAATAAAATTAATAGGTGGTCAATGTTGAACGAACGCAATATACACTGCCTATCGAAAAATATAATAATAAACACACATTGTAATAGATCATAATAGAACAAGCCATTTAAGAGAAAAAGACACATCATTAAAATTTTATATGATATCAATTTAATAGAATTGAAACAATGATATTAAATAATAATAATTTAATAAACATTTTTTATTTTTTATTTTACACTAAATCATTTATCTTATATTTAATTGTGATTAACATTTTTTTATAAAACATTATCTCTTTTTACATAATTAAAAAAATAACATCAATGGAGATCCACGTTAAATTATTTATCTTACATTCAACCATACATTGATTAATATTTTTATAAAACAATAATTTTTTATAATAATAATTTATTTTTATGATTAATTAATATTTTTATAAAATATCATATTTTTTTACATAATTAAAAAATTAAGATTAATGGAGATCCACATTAAATAACTTATCTTACATTCAATTATACATTGATTAGTATTTTTCTACAAAACACTAACTTTTTTATAATAATAATAATTTATTTTTAAGATATAGCTTACCTAGATATCAATTTGGTGTACAAGACCTTTTTGTTTGTGGGACAAGGGTTCCCCTCCACTCAATGAATTGACTACTAAAATCTATGGAGGTATACATACTCTACCTCCTTCATATTTAATACTTTAACCTCCTAAAAATCACATATTCTTAACCATGAAGCCCACTCATGTTGTAAATCCTAAAACCATGATAAATCCTTGACTTTCAAACATTAAATTTCTCCCAATATAAACCTTTACTCAAATTTGTGTACCATTAAAAACATTTACACTTCTAAAATTTTAAAATTTTGATGTCTAATAATAAGATTAAACTAAAATAAAATAAATTACAAATACATATAAAATAATATATAAATAAATATAAATACATATTATCATAAATAAATAAATATAAATACATATTATCAAAAATTACAAAAATTAAATAAAAATGTAATTATTGTTATAAAATACCAAAACTAAGTTAAAATGTATTATTGTTGTAAGCGAAAACAAACATTTTTATATATTATATACTTTGTCTCATAGAGCATTCAAGGCAAGCATTCTTAGGATTGTCTATTTTTAAAGTTTAGCTACTTCACTATGGTGTATGCTTCTACTCTACTAATAGGGTGTGCATAGTTTTATTGAAATTTTTTATCCAATACATATCGACTAATATAGTTTTATAATTTTCGATTTCATACATGACAAAAATATAACACACATAATTGTATTTACACTCAATATACTATATTAAATTTAATGGTTAATTAATATATTAAATTTAATGGTTGATGTGTAAAAATTATGTGAAACGTTTCTTTTATATATATATATATATATATATATATATATATATATATTTTAAATATAATTTTTATTTTTAATTTTATACATGTTTAAAAAAGTTTCTTGATTCATCTTGGTGTTTGATAGATTTGATTTAAGATGGATATATGTTAGTTTTAATTTTTTATTCTATTTTATGAGTAGACATGGAGTTATTTATTTATTTAGTATTTGGTTTTAATTTTTTATATCATGAGCACACATGATTTTTTAATTACTTTTTTTTGTAATATTACATAATGTTACATTACTTTACATGACAACATGCACCTCCTACCCTTTGTCCAATAAATCAATATAGATCCATCTTAAACCCAGATCTATCAAGCACCGAGAGGGATCCAATTTCTTGAGGTGTATTTTTTTTTTTAAATTTAAACTCAAGAAATTTGATCTCTCTCTTGGTTGATAGATACCAGTTTAAGTTTTAATTTTTTATTTTATAGACGGACATCATTTTTTTAACCCCCATACTAGGCTGTAGATCACCCAACTCCTCTCGCTGCAACCAACATAGATCCATCTTTAACCCGGATCTATCAAGCACCCAGAGGGATCCAATTTCTTGACGTGTAATTTTTTTTTAATCTTAAACTTAAGAAATGTGACCCCTCTCTTGTTTGATTCAGGTTTAAGTTTTATTTGGGGCCAAGGTAATTTTTTTTAATTACTTTTCATATTTTTTTATTTTATGAACAAACCTGTACTTTTTTAATTTTTGGTAACTTTACGTTTTGTTACAACATCTCCCCCATACTAAATTGTAGAGCACCTTGCTCCTCTCAGTACAATAATTTTGAAAATACATTCCAATTATAATTTCAACACCAAAATAAAAATTACAAATATATCAATTTTTTTTTTGTAAGCTAGTTTAAATCCTTATATTGCCATCACAAAAATAAACAGTAACAAAGTAGTACCGGGACCTCTCTTAAAGGCGGTTGGTGGTTTTGGTGAAGCCTTCCTCATCCATTCTACTATGGACTGGAGGAGGGGGAGGTTTGGCATTAAGAGGACATTCATGGAATAGATGGCCATGCTCATGACATTTTCTGCATCTGAAAGGAATATGCTCATAGTCTATCAACTGGATCCATTCAGAGTCCTGATAGGTGAGACAGATCGCTTCAGGGAGGGCAGCTGAGATGTCCATATAGATATAGATGCAAGTGTAGGAGGTGTAGCGAGCTACTAGGGTGGCATCAAAAGCTTGAACAAAGGTTCTCAGGGTATTTCCTATTCCAGCGAGGGTTTCCAGATTCCAGTATTCTTGCGGTAGAGAATATAGCCTTAGCCAAACTGGCACCACCTTAAAGTCTTCTTTCTCTGGGCTGAAGTGCTCTTTCCAATTTCTCATGTACAAGCATGCAGAGTGCAGGAAGTATGGTCCTCCTTGGAATATTTTGTGCTTGTCTTCTAGGTTCTGGAAGATTACAATGAAGAAACCTTTGGAACCCAGTTTCATTTCACATTGTCCTTTTGGCTTCCAGGTGTTGGTGAGCTACCATGTGAGATTCTTTTCAGTTGGCCATAGGCCTATAAATTTGCAGATTATTGGATGGTCCTGCATGTACTGGATTTGTTGGCTGACAAGGTTTAAAGTGAATTTGTACCTGGGAATCTGCAACGATTTGGGCTTGCATTTGTTGGTATTTTTTGTGTTCATCGTATTTGAAGCTGGATCTTCTTGATTGGTGTTTGCAGGATTTGGAGTTGTAGTTGCAGGGGTTGCGCTTCCCTCTCCTCCTTTTCCTGATTGAGATCCTGATTTCGCAGATGGCGGTGCCGTCCCCGTCAGGAGGAAATGCTTGGAAGTTTGAGTACGACGGACAATGATCTGGCTGAAGGATGGATTGGAGTGACCTCCGCCTGAGGTCGCCATGGCTGCGGTTGTGGAAGGGTTGCAGGTGGCTAAGAAGAGACGCGAGAACCCTAGCAGGACTCAAAAGTTATTCCAATCCCAAGCTCGAATTTTCAAATATATCAAACTTTTTATCACACATAAATATTTTCATTTAATAACCTAAATATACCACTAAAATTTCCATATTAAAATTTGTTATATACATTTACAATTTTGTTTGTTTTTAAGACACTCTAGCTATCGTATTTTCCCTTTAGTAGAAATAAAAAATGAGTTTTCCGCTTAAAAAACATGCTAAGAACACATTTAATCTATATCTCATCACATAAAAGACAATGTAAGGTTGTTATTATTTATTTAAACATTTATTTTTCATCTCTTCCTTTGTCATGACTCGGTGAAGTATCCTATCCAACCATAGTAACTTGTCCTACAATTTATCTAGGTCAATTTTCATTACTGTTTTCATCAATAATACATTATGAAGTGACACTCATAATTTGACTATCCTCGTTTATTTTAATAATTTCATTGTAACTTGTCTTACAATTTATCTAGGTCAATTTTCATTACTGTTTTCATCAATAATACATTATGAAGTGACACTCATAATTTGACTATCGTAGTTTATTTTAATAATTTCATTGTAACTTGTCCTACCATTTATCTATAATACATTATGAAGTGACACTCATAATTTGACTATCCCAGTTTATTTTAATAATTTCATTGTAACTTGTCCTACCATTTATCTAGGTCAATTTTCATTGCTGTTTTCATCAATAATGAAGTGACACTCATAATTTGATTATCCTATTTTATTCTAATAATTTCATTGTAACTTGTCTTACAATCTATCTATCTATCATAGTTTGACTAGTCTATTTTAATAATTTCATTGTAACTTGTTTTACAATCTACCTAAGTCAATTTTCATTATTCTTTTCATCAATAAGTCAATTTTCATTATTCTTTTCATCAATAAATTATGGATATAATGGATGTAATTTCATTTCATAAAAGTTATCTATTTATTAATTAAAATATTTATGAAAACATTAAAAGGATAAATATCCTACTTAAATTTTTATTATTCTTTTCATCAATAAATTATGGATATAATGGATATAATTTCATTTCATAAAAGTTATCTATTTATTAACTAAAATATTTATGAAAACATTGAAAGGATAAATATCCTACTTAAAATCTTATATACTTACAAAATTTACATTTTCAAATTTTTAAAAAGTATATAATGTTGAAACCTTCACTATTTTATTCTCTCGACGTCAATAGTGTTATTGACCATCATCACTTTTCGTTGGTTACCATTTACCCTCTTCCCTTACTTTTCTAGCATGATGCTTTTCACCAATCATATTGAGTCTAATAATTTCATTGTTTGGTATAACGGTACCTATGGTGGGGTGGGGGCCCATAGGTCATGGTTTCCATTCCTGCGGGGGGCCTAGGGACTACCCTTGATTCACAGGGGTGAATAGCAGGGTAGCGAAAAAAAAGTTTTAAAAATCTTATACATTTAATTTAATACGTCACATTTCATTGTCCTCTCATCCTCTCGTTTTATCCAAAGCAATGAGTATCATTCTTTACAATTTTAGAAATGATATCATTCTTTAGGGAAATATGCTAAGGCATCTATAATTATCAACTTACTCTTTCCTAGCAGAGTCTAGTAGCTCAATATAATATATCTCTTAAAGTATGGATTATGGATTTATGCTTAAATGGTAGGATTTAAAGTTCTACATTATTTGGACTAAACACTCAGAAGTTTAAAGCAAATGAATGAGTGGATCATTATCTTCCCGTCACCGTTTCAAGGATGTTGAGTTTCAAAGTGATAGATAAGAAGAATATCAGAGGTTAACAAGTAAACAAGGTTAAGGTATTCAATGCATGAATAAATCCAAATACCTTATTGAAGAAAATATGTACTAAACCAACAAGATTTTAATAACAAAGCACAATATTTGTCTAAGATGTGTTATACAATTCCTTGCAATCACTAATAGGTCATGGAAACACTAATAGTATATCACATGAAATCTCTAAGCTTAAAAAGTCACTATATAAATCCTAAAATACACTGGAGGTTACACCAAATTGCAACTTCAAGACTTTAGAACTCATGGAATTAATAGAAGGAAACTTAGCATAGAGGGTCACAAATTGATACGACTGAGAGGGTGAAATACTTCCAATATAAATTCCATGCTTGCTATAAATTTTTCTAAGAATCTCTTCCTTGATCTTCACTCTTGAGGGAAAAAAGCCTTTCAATTTAAAAAATGTCAACCTTTGTAAATGAGAAACATATTTCCTTTATGGCATATTGAGAGAGAAACGACCGGTGTGCTCGATACCTTAGCTATCACAGAAGAAGAATTGGCTCTTCATGATAACCCAACTCTAAGTCAGTTTGTTTTCCATATCCTCCATAAATTCTTGATTTTTTTTATTGCTTTGGATGGTTTCTAAAACTATAAAATGTTGCATCTTATTTGCTTTGTTTAATATACATCATTGATTGTTCGAAATACTTTTATGTGTGCTTCACTTTGGGGAGAGAAAATCAGCTGCATCTAACTAATTCTGCTCTTTCAAAAAATATCAAACCTCCTCAGTACCCCTCCTGCATTAATGGCTTAGCTCCCATGGCTACTAGAAAAGGTAGTCACCCTTCTACTTTTCTTTAAATGAGAAACCTCTTCCTCCACTGACTGGAAAATTGGCCCATGGTATAGGATGGACAAGACTGCGCTTTCTACGCTTTCGCTCAGCCACTTTTTTCAGTGAAATGAAAAAAGAATGCCACCGGTGTCTTTTGTCTGAGTTGGAGGGACACGTGTCTGCTCCTTATTTGTTACCAAAAAGTTGACTAAGTCGATCCATCCCCAAGCATGTTGCATCATTACCGGATGAAATGTCATTGAGATTCCAAATGAGGTGATAAGGTGGGTCCCCAAGGAATATTGAATATGAACCTCACACATAAAGTGGCCCATATTTTCATATTTAATATTATATGTTTCTGGTCCTGAGAAGTGCTTACATCAAGCCCGATCAAACAACCCTTTGTGTGAATGGATAAGATTGAGTTGCACATGCATTGAGGTCTCATCGTGACCACTCATGGGTAACCACCCTTTATTACCTTTCGTGCATGTGATTTTGCGTGAATGGTTAGGATTACACGCTAGAAGCTGTGCGGTCTCATCTATATAATTCACGGGTAACCCATCCATGTTATCGCTTGATCAAGTCTTCATGTGTGAATGGATAGGATCGAGAGATGGAACATTCATGGTTGAATCCACACCATTCGCGGGGGACTACCCCAAGTACTTCTCGCACATGTGTTTTTGCACAGATGGTTGAGATTAAACATCAAAAGTTTTTTTTTTCAACCGAATTAAACATCAAAAGTTGTATGGTTGATTTCTAGTTGTTAATAAAAAATATAAAAAATAAAAGCAAACAACAATAACAATAAAAGACGAGAGATATTACAGAAGAAAAGATGGAATGGACCAAGTGTTTGTGTTCTATGCATAAAGGATTTTGAATACAATTCAAATATTTTTATCCACCTTGATTTCGCAAAGCAGGTATGGAAGGTAGTATTCAAAGCTCTGAATATTCAATTCTATTGGGACAAAGAGAATGTAATACTTTGTTTTCAAGATTGGTACATGAGCACTCTTAAGCAGCGTCGTGCAATCCCTTTATTTTTTGTATGGAGTCTTTGGAAGCAAGAGACTCAGTGATTTTTTAAGGGAGATGGGCCCTAAAGAGGTGGTGACTTTAAGGGCGGTAAATTATTTTAAACTCTTCATAAAATTGACCAAATTCCTTGTAAGTAGGCAGAATGGGTGTTTAAATCATGGCAGGGATTCTCCATGGGATTTCTTTGATGGTGCCTCATAAGACAATACTTGTGGGTTGGGTTTTAATTTTTACAAATCAGAGCACTCCTTCTTTTCATTCAAAGTTAATGCAAGTTTGGATTCAAACAATCGAGAATATTTCCTTTCCCTTTTCTATTTATTGTTGTTTACAAGAAATAAGAGCCTTCATATTTCTACAATGATTGGGGATTCACTCTTGGTGATTAACTAGATGAAAAGCAAAGCTCTGATTCAAATTATCGTCTTATGCCTTTGGCTTAACAAATAAAGGAAATTTCCTCTTCTTTGTTCCAGATTGATTATAAGCATGTTTATAGAGAATTAAAAAAAAGGAAGATATTATTTCCAAAGAAGGTTTGATTATTCAAGCGAGATTAGATCAAATTTCCTATTTTGAAGATAATAGAGAAGAGATGCAGGTTGGACTCTTGGAGGATATGGTTAGGCATTGAAAAGTCAAATTTTGGTTTTTAAAAAGTGAAAAAATTATGTATGAGTGTTTTGATTTTTATATCAGAGTCCATATTGATGGTTCTGGATAAGGAATGCAGGTAGGCATCCCGAAATATTTTTTTTTTAATAAGTAAAAAATGATCTATTTTTTGTTACAATTTAACCAAAAAAAATGATGCTTTTGTTTTACAAGAGAAGATATATTAAAAACATGATTGTACCTATGAAAGATAGATGTATTTTTGAAATGTTCAGAAAGACTGTTTTTTTAGACAATGTCATAAGCACCTTTGAATTGTACTTTTGATTTTAGCTCGAATAATAAAGTATGTTTTTTTTTTCGTGGAAAAAAAGTAATATAACACGATATTTACATGGAAACCTTGCTATATGTAGGTAAAATCATGAGGCAATGACAACTTTGATCTTTTATTATTACTCAACAAAAAAATTACAATGCTTTCTTTTATCTCTATTTTTTGTTACATTGTTGAGGGGTCACTTCCCTTTTATACAATACATATGAGGGTTCCAAAAGGAACCAAAATACACTAGAAGGGTATATAAATTTTCACATCGGGGGTTCTGCCCCTAAATACATAGAGATCACGGTCCCATCCCTCCACCCCTTGAGGGGGGACCTAGCAGTCCCCTCTATGACCCCTTGGTGCATACAAGAAATGCATGGGCCTAGTCAAGAGCTCTATAGGAAGGATATTAGAGATCTTAATATTGGCTTCATCTCCTAAGACTATCCATTCGCAGGGGTACCATTTCTATGAATGCTTGATCATGTCATTTTACGTGAATCTCCACGATAAAACCACAAAGAGTTGCAAGGTGCATATTGGCCATTCCTGTGGAGCATTTCCCTACCTATTGAAAATGAAAAATGGAACTCTACCACGATCATTTTTTTTGGATTTTCCTTGAAAATTATTTTTTATAGAATTTGGTTCCAATTGGGAATGGTGTCTCCTTGCAAGGAACCAAGAACCATAGGCTAGTGTCTTATATATTGGAATATGGAGTAATTCTGCTACTTAAATGAACTCTCTAATATTTGAAACCTCTGACTACTTAAATATGTTCTATCGTCTACATCTATAAAATTTCAAAACCTCAACTTAAATGAAAACTAAACTTAAAAATGATTATTTACAATGATGCAAAAAAACATAACATTTTAATAGAACATAAAATGCTTCAACTAACGCCCATTTATAGGCGCTTCAAAAAATTATCCATCCAAATTGTTAAGTAGAAAAGCATTATTCCCTTAAACCATCACGATGAGGAAAGAAACAAGCCACAAATGATCAAATTTTCCATGTTTATTACAATCTTCTCTTCTAGCATCCTGCCTCAATACTAAATTCCCTAAAGTAAGTTCTCTTTATTTAGCTTTTTTGTTAAAAAGAAACTTCATCCTATCTTGGTATACTTGGAGTTTGTTATTCACTTGATCTCTAGACTAGATGACTTCAATTAGGCTTATTGATTCTCCTTTAAAGGTCATTTGGCTCTCCATTAACGTCCTACAATAATTTCATGATTGTGAGACCAAGTTGAATTGGGAGAATTACATTAGTACCATGTACTAACTGAAAAGGACATGCCCTATTAAGTTCGAAGTGCTTGTCCTATCAGCGCAAAGTGCATACTTAAGATGTGAATCCCAAGACTTTTTATTCTCAACTAAACTCTTCCTGGTTAGATTCATAAGGTTCTTATTTGATGACTCTACTAATCCATTCCCCTGATTATAATAGGTTTTTGAGTGCCCTAGGACAATATCATATTTTTGACAAAAATCAATCATAGTTGTTGAATAAAAATCTTGAGCATTATCAGTGATAATATTTCCAGGACATCGAAAACTTGTCAAAATACTTTCCTCAAGAAATTTGATGACAACTCTATCAATGTTGTTCTAATTGGAATGGCTTTCACCCATTTAGTAAAATAACTTGTGGCTCTGGGAATACACTTACTCTAACCACTGGATGAAGGATGAATTTCACCAATAAAATCTAAGCCCCACTGTTGAAAAAGTACTTTAGCTTTAATGGGATCAATTGTAAAAAACAGAAATATATGACTAAAAAACTACTAAAAATTGCATATAAATGACTAAGTTTAGTCGCGGGACTAATAGTAGTTTATTACTAGTCACTTATAATACAACTAAATTTATAACTAAAAAAATTTAGTCATTTATTGGTTGTTTTGATTGGTCGACCTGGTAGTATATTTTGTTGTTTTTTTATTCAATGATTGCTATTAACTGGTCATTTATTTAGTAGTTGTAGTCATTGATTGTTGTCAACAAGTAGTATATTTAGTCATTTATTGATTAATTTCTGTCAACTGGCAGTATACTTATTCTTTTTTTTAATTGATTTCCATCATTTGGTAGTATATTTAGTCATTTTAATCATTAATTTCCATCATTTGGTAGTATATTTAGCCTTTTTTTTTCATTAATTTCCGTCAATTGGTAGTATATTTAGTGACTTTAATCATTATTTGTTGTCAACTAGTAATAATATTTATTTACTAATTTCCATCAATTGATAGTTTATTTAGTCATTTTATTCATTAATTATCATCAATTGGTAGTATATTTAGTCGCTTTTAATATTTAATTAACGTCAATTGATACTATATCGATATATTGTTTATTAGTTGTTTCATACAAATCAAATTCAACATAGAAGATACTACATTATGATAAAGATACGTTACCTGTACAAGGAAAAATAAAAAAAATTATGATGTAAGAAATAAAATTATGATGTACTAAATTATCTATCATGTAAGGATACATCTAAATCCATAGGGGAAAACCGATTGTTATGTAATGTTGTCCTTATAACATTTTTTCATACTTTTGCAATAATGGAATGTATATTTGCTTGAAAAGAGACAATTGCTCATCATATTACAAGTAGAATGGGAGAAATATATCGAATAGTGAAACTTGTCCATAAAGGACAAGGTGCAACCTTCTAAATAGGCATCTGTGAAGATACAAATAAAAAATAGGCCTCGTTGCTTAATACCGAAACCTTGAGTCCTAGATATCATAACCTATGTGGGGAAGGATACATGAGTTTTAACATAAGGTTTGATGAAGAGTGTTCGGATCAGAATCCATTCCTACAGATGAAACTCACAATGCAAGGACTGCTTCCGGCCTAAGAATTCATCATTCTCACTATCAATGGACTCTCAAATCCCAACGATGATATCTAGTTTTACCTAGAAAAGAATATTTTTAGCACATCCTCATAGGTCTATTTGCAAATCAAATTATTTCATTTCCAACAAAATACCATTCGTCTTATCAATTATGATCATCGAATATTACAATTTCAAGTATCATTTTATTTCCAGTCTACCTTTTCATTTCTATCCACCATTTCATTTCCACCATATATGATATTACCTTCATTCCAATGATATTATATCATTTCAAATCATTTCCATAAATGATAATTTTAAAACAAAAACCATCCAAAGAATTTGAAATAAAGTCAAGAGAATCCAATCTAACTTAGATATTCAAATAAAACTCATAAAAATCTATTTAAAAATAAAATTTAAATTTAGTTAAAATATATTGCTAACCGAATCTAAGCTAAGTTATAATATCCTCTCGTGATTTTTTCCCTCGATGACATAAGCCCAAAATATATCTCTAGTAACCACTGATGGAAAGCAAAAGTTCTATGCTCAACTTATTTAATGAAACTATTAATTTCAAATCATTTCCAAAAATAATCAAACTTTGATATTTCTGCCTTACTCAATATTTCCACCCTTCCAAACCTGTGAAGGGTATATATAGAAGACAAATAAATGATCAATTTTTTCCCAATCCAAATTGCAAAACCAACATCTACCTAGGCCATATATGTTACTTACCTGAATATTATCCCAGAACCCTAGTAAGACCATATCTGACCCTACAAGAGCCGAGCAGAAGTTCGTAATAACCTTTGACATTAATTTATTTTTCTTTGTGAGAGTTGTCGTGAAGCTTGTTGGGAAAACAATTAAGTGAAGTTTTTTATTCTAAAAATGCGGGTGATTCCTTTGCTGAGATATTTCGAAATAGAGGAAATCAAAATTTTGTGTATTTGCGAAGATGTGAAAATTTTGGAAAATTCAAGATGGACCCCACCCGCGCCATGTAGACAGGGGTATGATGTGGACCAACCATGTCGGACAAATGTGCTAGTAGCTCAATGGCCTAGGTACAATAGTCTATCAAGAGTGCCATATCGGAGATGTGAAAATTTCATCTTGGAGGTTACCCTTGTATCGCAAGGTTTGATGTAGTTATCGAGGTACATCTTTTAGGGGTGTGAAAAAGGTATCTTGATGAATACCCCAACAAGGCAAGTCCAATAGAGAAGGTCTGATGTAGTTATCAGAGTACATATGTTGGGGGTGCGAAAATTGTATTCAGAGGAACATGTCTGATAGAGGACGTTTAGTGTACTTATCAGAGTACATCTCTCGTGGGTGCGAAAATTGTATTCCGAGGAACATGTTTGATAGAGGAGGTCCAATGTAGTTATTGGAGTACAGCTATTGGGGGTCCCATTTTAGGGTTTTCCATGATGCTATTGTGGAAAACCTCGATGGGGAAGATTTGGCAGTGTGTCGGGAGTACCATATCGGAGTCCCATTTCGGGTTTGCTGCGAAAATGTCAAGGAAAGTCTTGATGGGGCAAGTTTGACACTATATGGAGAGTTCTATATCAGAGTCCCTTTTTGGGGTTACTGCAAGAGTGTCAGGGAAATTATCAATGGAGCAGGTTCGATAGTGTATCAGGAGTTCCATATTGGAGTCCCATTTTGGGGTTTCCACGAGAGTTTTGAGGAAAGTACTGATGGGGTAGGCCCAACGGTGTAGAGGGAGTGACATATTGGAGACCCATTTCGGGGTTTCCGCACGTGTCGAGGAAAGTCCAAATGGGGCAGGGCTGACAATGTATTGTGAGTGTTGTATTGGGGGTTTCATTTCAGGATTTTACTTGATGGAGTCACGAAAAAGGTTGATATGAAAAATCCAATAGAGGATATCCAATGAAGGTCGTCGGAGATGTTAAAAAACGTTTAGATCCCAAAAAATTGTTTTGGCCACAAAAGAAGTAGTTTATCTCAAAATATAATGAGACTTGAGGTGATCATACACCATTGGCGAAGGCTACATAACTGTTAGTGAGATTCCAAATCCCATTCTACTCAAATTTAAAAGGAAACTTGAAATAGCGACTTTTAAAGACCAGTGTCCAAAGACCCAATGGGAGCTTTGTTTGGGTCGAAATTGCTATGGTACAATCATGGACCAAGCATGTAGCTAGTGTTTCCGCACTAACTGGTGTTTAAAAGAACCCGCTAAGAATTACTGAAGTCTTAGTAATAGTTCAAGTGGAAATGTAAATAAATAAAACAACAAGAAATTTACTGTCGTAAGACCCTGTAATAGTTACACTTTATAAAGAAAATGCATGAAAACTAAATCTAAACTAGTGTAATTTTATCTTTAACAAACAAAGGGTAAGGAAATATGTAATACTCCGTGTGCTCATCCCCATACATATGTAATTTGCAATTGTATATTATTGTGGCACTAGGTGCTGGAACAAGGGTCTTTAAGGACCTAGAGACATTATTATTTTGTAAATAATTAATTAATAAAAATAATTGACACATCGGGGACCACTAAAATAGTATGGGAGGCCTAGATCCACAAGGTGAGGGGGAATGGGGACATTCCTAGCACTTTAGAATTTGTTTGGTTGATCTTGGTCCATATTTATGCTTTGGTGGATTTATTAGTTGATGATCACCCAAACATTTTACAATGGACCCAAATTTTGATTATTTTAGCCTATGTTGGTACTATTCATCCTAATTCATGATTTAGTTGGTGCTTGGGTGGATTCCACTTGTTGATTGGTTCCCTTTGGTGGTTTTGTAACTCCTTTTTGGATGTTACACTTGGTTTTGTAACCCCCATTTGCATAAGTGCGCCCTCACTGAATATGTTTAGCATGGACAACTCAAAGGTTGGATAAATCCTTGTGTAACACCTCCTTTACTATTTTGGGAAGATGCCCTGGTTTGTGTAACTCCTCACCTCACTAATTTTGATTCATCTCCATGGATTATGTGTTCCCACATGAATTTGAGTTAGGTAGAATGACTTGGAGCCACTCTCCTTGAAATTCAAATTGCTTGGGTTGGATTAGAGTTAGCCTCTTGTAGTTGAGTTACCCCCTTGGTTTGAATCAAGTTGGCTTACCTTGGTTTGATTTTACCCTCTTGGGTTAGAATTAACTTCTTTGGTCTATAAATTTGTGGTTTATCTTCTTGGTTAAGGTTGTTGATTGTTGTGTATTATTATTAGTTTTTATTGGTGGTTCATGCCATTGATGTTGGGAGCTTGGTATGCTTCTGAGCTTGTGAATCCATGTATCCTCTACTATGCAAATGAACCTTGTGCTTGAAGCACAGTGATATTGTATGGTGTTTGTGGAAAGCCTGGAAAACTCTAGTATATTTCCTCCATGTCCATTTTTTTTTCTCAATCATAAAACTGCACATAAATCCTGATGGTGAATGGCGATGTCCTGAGGAACCTAGGGGGTGAAGGGATTACCAGTACACCTGGTAGTGGGGTGGAGGAGAAATCATGTGGTGAGGAATTGAATTGTGTCTTCTCAATCCGATACTTGAGATATCCTTGAGTGCACCTCTATTGTGGACCTGTGGCCTCAGCTCGGGGGTGGTCTGTCAAAGTGATATTTGGCTTGGCAGTGCTTATGGCTGGGTGGAACGTAGTCCATATGATGCAAGTTGCACATCATTAATATAATTGGTTCATTTTATTTAAATTCATATGTTTATATGATGTTTCCATTGTTTCCATAACTGAATTTTTCACTGTTGATGGGCATGGTAGTTGTATCAATGGTTGGATGTAGATTTGATGGTTTAAATGCTTGGAAATTGGTTGTTTTTCCATTTTATTTGAGATCTGATCTTGATGGAATCTTGGAATATATTTATTCATTTTTTAATTACGCTATATTATTCTACAAGTACGCCCTCCATGGCTGATCAGATTTGTAGATAAATTTACAGTTGAAGTTGCTTGGTTTTTGGAACTCTAGTTGAGGAAATCTTGCTTGGAAATTGGAGTTTTCTCCTTGTTTTGGGATCTGATCTTAATGAAATATTTAAATATGTTTGTAAATGTCTTATTTGTTGTATCATACTATGAAATTTTACCCTCCATGGATGATAAGATCCATTCTATGATTCTGCTGTTGAAATTATTGAGTTTTGATCACTAGTTGATGGGTTTTCTGCTTGGAAAACTAGATTGAATTGATAGTTTCTCTAGAGAATTGAATATATGATGTTGTATGAATGTATGTGAATTCTATAGTGTTCCCTTGGTGGTTTTATATTACCCCATATATATGGCATGATTTTTATCTGGGACTCACAGTTGGTTTTGCAGGGATTTGGATGCTTACCAGACGATCCAGTAATAAATTTTTATAGCAATAGTAGATATGATCTTTGTATGAATTAATAGATCTATATGATAACTATGTATTTGAAATTTTAAATTATTGAATAACTGTAGGTTTTAGTTTAATATATGAGTTGATAAGTAATGCAAATCTGTTAATAAAAGTGTCATAAATTGGATTGACGAGAGTGCCATAAATTGCATAGTTTTATGGCAGAAAGATCTAGTTTGTAATTGTTTGCAAAGAATTTTGTAAATATGATTAGTTAGAATTATTGGGTTATGGTCAACATTTATGTTTTAATAATGCTAAGTTCCAAGTTTTTTAAATTTTGTAAATCTGGTTGCATTATCATGCTTGCAAGGTGTTTTATTTGCATGAGCTCTTGGAGAGTTTTATAATCATTTTTAAAGTATTGTAATTATTTTAAAGGATGTATGTTTGATTTAATTGGATTGATGGTATGACATCATATCCTTTGGTTAACCTTAATACATTGTGTTATACCTTTATTAATCCTTCCTTTGCGTTTACATGTGATCGTGACCTTGGTTTCGAGGTCGGGTACATTACAAAAGAATGTTTTCCTTTTATTACATAAAAAATGGTTTCTATAGTAGAGAGTTACCTCAGAGTAATGGAGGAAAATGGGCCCTTGCATCCGTCCAGAAGGGGATTATCTTGGTATCTGAGGTCTTAGGTTTTCCTCCACTGACTACTCACAGGGTGCCAAAGTCAACTAGGAGTGAAGCTCGAACACAAATGGGTGGCTCGGGGTTTCGGTAATTTTTTTGGCAAAGTGATGATAAGGTAGAAAATGGAGAAATGATGTCTAAAATGGGATACCTTCGCTACTTATTTATAGAAATAATTGCCCTGGGTTTTTTTCCCATGGTATTGGGAGGACCTTGGTATTGGCCTGTGGTATTGGGGTTTTCCCTTTCTTTTTTTATTTTAGAATTTTCCTTCTTTTTAGGGGGAATATACCACATTTTCCTATTGTATGAAAAGGGAAATAATAATTATTGGCCAACATGGTCTTAGACTTTAGGATTTTTGGGTAGGTGAAGGTAAAATGTGGAAAAAAGGGATAATTGGATGATGTAGCTAGCGAATGAGCATGGTGTGCAAATTTTTGGTGTTAACAAGGCACACAGCTAAATATGGAATCTTCGGGAAAAATTCCAAAATATGTGAATTTGGGGTGAGAAAGAAGGCCAAAATCCACTATTCTATATTACTTTTGGGGGATTTTGAAAAGCTTGCAAGAGGTAAAAGTGACCCTAGACGTAGAAACCATAAAACTTTATGAACGCAAAATTTTATCTACTCATCAAAACATACAACTTTGGTTAGAGGAAGTTTTTCCGAAAATGCTTAGTTTGGGAGATAGCCAGATTTGCCAAAAATATTTAAGTCTAGGAAAAAGTGAAAAAGTCAAATGTAGTCAATTTCAAAAATTTATAGAAGTTAACTAGGGCATCAGATCATAGATATGAAAGTTTCCAAGTGATCCTTGTTATATGTATTATTAGCTCCCGATAAAAAAAAGAAAAGAAATTCGAGTTCTCTCTAGATTTTCTTATACAGGTGGTTGAAGTTTGTCTTCAAAGTTAATTCCACCTACATAAACCATGACAATCCTAAGAGTGGAACTACAAAGTTGCAGATAAGATAATGAGAGGATGATTAGATCTCAAGATGAATAGAATGAGTTGAATGCAACTATACTCCAAATCTTGATAGACATTCAAAGGAAGATTCACCATGGGAAACACTCTGAAAATTAGAAAAATAGTGGGATTATCTCGATGAGGTAATCTCACAAGAGGTCCCACATATCAAGAAGAGTTTATAGAGATAGGACATATACTCTAGAAATATCTTCTAGTGAGTCATCTGACTTTAGAGACTCTATTAAAGGTTCAACCTCTTGATCTCATAGAAATAAGAGGAATAGGCATTCAAGAACAACTCACATGGAGAATTTAGGAATGCCAAACCTCCTACATTCAATGGTGAATTAAAATCATGTCAAGGAGTTGAGTATTGGGATGAGGAAGTATTTCCAGTTCCAATACTACTCCGGGAATATGAAGGTAAGGTGGCCATATTCAATATGAATGGAAGAGAATCTATATGGTGGGATGGGTCACCTTCAGCGAGTGAAGAAGATCAATGAAATGTGAATTGTGTGGATGCAGTTCAAAAAATACTTCAAGGAGAAGTACTTCTCTGATAGGTACTATGATGACAAAATAAAAGAGTCTTGTGAGTTGAAATTGGGGAAAATGACCATGGAGGAATAAGACAATAAGTTATTGGAGATGCTAAGGTATTTCAAATATATCAAATATGATAAGGTCAAAATTTAGTGTTTTCTAAATGGGTTACCTTAGTCCTACAAGGATAGAATTGAATTTGATGAGCCTCAAACTCTAGATGAAACAATAAGAAAGGCCAAGTGCTGCTATGATCAAAGAAAAAATAAGGCAGAATTCCATAACGTATTGAAGGACAAGAAGAAGGATAAGTTTGATCAAAGAAAGAAGGGGTTCAAGCCTCCTTGTCACGTCCCCTCCCGTCAATCCGATGCAAGGGAGGGAACATGAGTAAAATTACCGTGCTTACTTGGTAAACACAGCCCCATACATTACTAAGAAATTCACAATAAATAAAAACTTGTGTGTGTAGCCTCATACTTCAAATAAACACAACAGAATTAAAACTCGTATTAACACACACAAACTCAAATGCATCAACATATTTATCTCAAGCAATTGATGAATCAACATGCAGAGAATCCGTCCCATTCTCATGCTATGCATGTTGACCAAAACCAACACGACCTTAGTCGACAGGGGTTTTCCTCACTGTCGACACATACCGCAGTCTCCCTGGGCACCGACCCGAGTAGGTTTGAGCCCACCCAGCAACACCCGCAGAGAGGATGAGGTCTCACCTGAGGCGTTTAGGAAGAGCAGACGGAACCATGTTTCCTCCGAGAGAGGAGGAGAGTTGTGGCTACGCGGGCTAACTCTAATGCAGTATTTAGCCAGAAACTTTAAACATTCGGCAAGGAGTTATAACAATTTACTTCATCGCAACATTCATCATCACATTCTACATGGAACATACTACTTAAACACAAAATTTATCATTATAGCAACAGTAAGCAGACATTGCATCAAATAACATTCATATATCACAATATTGCACAAAGTTGGTACCAAAACATCATTATATTACTGTCGCGATCATATACCAGAATCAAAACACAGATCTCGCACACAATTCCTCTATTTCCTTGCTTCTTCTTATCCTCTTTCCTGCTCTCTCTCCCGTTAACACTTACAAACCTCATGTATTTATAGGCTTCCGCCATTACAATATTTTTCCACTTACAACTGACTTCCTAATCGACACTATGGACAATTGACCCAATATCTAACTAACTTGGTCCAAATGACCCCAAAAACCCACATACCACGGTACAACTGACTCACTATTACACAATATGTGGTCCAAGTGACCCAAAACTTGCCAATTGCGGTATTCTTTAGCACAAAATACTCCTTTCGTGCCCTCCTCTGGTGTGTCGTAGTGTCGGCGATACCGCAACATTGCCCCATCAAACCGCCTACCAACAGGCCCCCAACACAATCTTGTGGCTCGCCTCGAACCACGTCAACTGTTGGACAGAGTGCCGTCGAACTGAACTATGTTCCGGTAACTGTTCTTGCTATCTGGATCACGCGGTGTTATCCCACTCCTTCTGCTATACTGATTGTCGTCGGTATAGTTAACCCAAAATTGTCATCGCCCGACTTGCTGTCATGTACTTCTCAAACTCATCCTCCAGTCTCTTGGAATGGTATTGACGGAAAAAAAAGTGGACGAACAGTACCAAGGTGCAAAATTAGCAGATGACTCTGGCACATCTGTTTCGCACTGGAAACTGGTTCCTATTGTGGGCGGGGAGCTACCACCCTAACCCGCTCAGGGGTCGAGAAGAGCACAATCCTTTGAACAACGACTACATACTTAACCATGCTGGACCGGCCCTCGGCTCGGGAAGAGCACAGTGTAAGTGCACCTGCCATATCAAGGCGCTCAGAGACACGCGTCGTTCAGGCTAGCAGAGCCCCTGAGGTGCTGCCGCGGGAAATGAAGTGAATCCTTTCCACAGCCTCCTTGGAATTCCTCACAACTTAACTCGCAAACTGATCAAACAACATAACCACTCTATTCAAGAACAACTTCGTTGTAGTAAACTACCAGCTGCCTCGACTACTTATAGCCAGACCGTTCCCGGGTCACGACGGTGGGAATGATGTCCCACCACCTCTCATCTGCGTGTGTGAACCCATCACCTGACACAATCGGGGGGGGTCACCATCCTATCACCGGAGATCCTACGTGCCAACATGTGAGCAATCTCCTCAGATCGTGCTGATCGTACCAGCCCAGCGTGCCATGTGCAAAACATGTCGTCATCTTATGGTAATCCAACCGAATTTGTTAAGTGTAATCATGTATAGGAATGGTGTTCAGTGATGAAAAAGCTGCCCCGTATCCCCCAATCCTTCTGTAAATATCACAAAAATCCATAAAATCTGCCATCGGTCCTGGTCGCAATACTGCTACAAGCCTTCCCACTTCCGCATACCTTCTTTCGTTGGTGTGTGATCTGCCAGTGAGCAACCTGCAACAGCCATTTTTTTTTTTATGCGACTTAGACATCACAGTGCTCCAAGACCAAGCGATAGGGCTTCAACCTATGACCATTTACCAGCTTGGGGAGCACCACCCCATCCAATCGCTGCAACTGAACCGCTCCTCCTGAAGTAATACTATTGATACGATAGGGACCCAGCCAATGCATCTGCAACTTCCCTAGATGTTTCATAAACTTGCTTTCGTATAGTAACACTAAGTCACCTTGCTAAAACTGTTTGTTTTTGATGTGGCGATAATGCCATGCCTTCTGGAGGTCCTTCTCTACCCCTTGGTGAAACCCAGCGATAAATCGATCCTCTTCGAGCTCCACTAATTGTGCTAGACGTTTGTCTAATTCTGTGACATTATCCATGCTCGTAACAACTACAATTCGTAGACTTGGAACAATGTACTCCATCGACATAATTGCTTCCTTCCCATATACCAGCTTGAAAGGTGTTTGACCAGTCAACCTTTTACATGTGGTGCAATAGGCCCATAACACTGTTGGTATTTTCAGATCCCATTCATTACGGTTCGCATTGCACACCTTTGTTAACGCATGCTCCAATACCTTGTTAAATGCCTCCATCGTTCCATTCGCCTGTGGGTGATAGGGTGTACTCTTCTTATGCTGTATCTGCAACTCCTCCGTTAATGCGCTGATGGTGCAATTAAGAAAGTGGTTGCCTTGATCACTCAGCAATATCTTAGGGTAGCCGAACCGAGTGATAATGTGATCAAACAAAAATCAAGCAACTGTGGCAACAGAACAATCAGCTACAGGTGCTACCTCAACCCATCGGTTCAAATACTCTGTCGTCGTGATGATGTACCGTGCACCCATGCATTTCCCTGGTGGATTGATCGGTCCGATGAAATCCACAGCCCATTTGTCGAACGGTTGCAATGTCACTTGAGGTAGCAGGGGCATCTCGTCACGTCTAGATGACTTTCCAGTTCGTTGACATACATCGCAAGACCGCGCATAGTCCGTTGCATCATTATAAAATGTGATCCACCAAAGCCCGTCATGTAGTACCTTCTTGGCAGTCGCCCGACCGCCATAGTGTCCTCCTGCTACTCCTCCATGTGCTTCAGCCAATATCTGCGCTTGCTCATGCGGCAAGACACATCTGCGCAATATCTCATCAGCACCCAATTTATACAACTCTCCCATGATCAATTGAAATTCAGCAGCCTTAACGACCAATTGCTTCTTCAAAGTAGTGGTAAAGTCATCGGGCATGGTGCCGGTCACCAGAAACTGAAGGATGTCATCAAAATATTGATCAACAGCGGCAACGTGAAACAGTTGGTCATCCGGCAACTCGTCTTCGATATTAGTCGGTTCCTCCCCTGTATCAATCCATGACAAAATGATCTGGTCTAGCATTCAACCACCCCGGTTTGACAATGACTTCGAAATCAAACTCCTGAAACAAAAGTAGCCACCGACAGATCTTCCCCCCCAACACAGGCATATTGACCAAGTATTTTAATGCAGAATGATCAGTGAACATTTTAAAGTGGCCACCCAACAAATAATGCCTGAATTTCTATAGCTCGTAAACCATGGCCAGACCTTCGCGTTCTGTGGTAGTGTAATTGCGTTCTACAGAAGACAATTTCCGACTGGCAAAAGAAATGGGATGATCAATGTTTCCTTCTCCCGGTTGAGCCAATACAACCCCTAGTGCAACTGATGAAGCATCAACATGGAAATGGAATTCCTTACTCCAGTCTAGAAAGACCAAGATTGGGGCCGACGCCATCTTCGCTTTGAGCGTTTCAAAACTATCCTGACATTCCGGGTTCCACTAGAATGTCGCATTCTTCTTCAACAACTTTTCCATAGGGGCAATAATCGCAGCATACTCCCTGATGAACTTGCGATAATATCCCATGTGGCCCAAGGTCACTCGCAACTGCTTAACGGTGGTCGGCAGTTGCAACCCCCAAATAAGCGCAATTTTGACTGGATCAACCAGCAATCCCTTCTCACACACAATATGACCCAGCAATATCCCGAACGGTACACAGAAAATACATTTCTTCAAGTTCAGCGATATCTGGTGTTGTCGGCATCGCTCAAGCATTAACCGCAGATTGGCCAGATGATCACGAATCAACCCATAAACTATCCAATCATCCATATATACCTGCAAAAATTTATGAATAAAATCTTTGAATGCAGCAACAACGACCCGGGAGAATATCGCGGGTGCATTCTTCAAACCAAACGGAATTACCGTGTACTGAAAGCAACCCCATTCAGTAACGAAAGTTTTCTTATGGCGATCTTCCTTAGCAATGCGAATATGATGGTAGCCAGAGAATCCATCAATGAAAGACTACATCTCCTGGCCACCCACTCCTTCAAGTACTTCATCAGTAAACGGGGTCGGAAAAGGGTCATGCAAGCAGGCATCGTTCAACTTCCGCAAGTCGACACAAATCGGCACTTCGCCTGTTTTCTTGTCCTGCACCACCATAGGACTGATCCATTCAGAATCTTCCACAGGTTCGATAATACCAACATCCAACATTCGATCAAGTTCCGCCTTGACCTTTTCTTTATGTCGTGGATTTAGCCGATAAGGTCTCTGTTGGACTGGCTTAGCATCTGGTTTCAATGGAATCTTCATCTCTCCTAAATCACCCAGGATTCCCTTCATTTCGAAAAACTTCATGGGAAATACGTCCTGAAACTCATGCAGTAACTCAGTAACCTTACTCATCATCTCATCGTCCCAATAATCCCCAACATTAGCAAACTTGGGAGTAGCTTCGGTGCCGATATTCATCTTGCGAAGCTGCAATGGTTGATTGAACGGATCACTTGGCGAAACAGGTGGGACCACATCGTGACTTCCTTCAGATTTGGGAATGTTAACATTCTGGGGATCATCATCATCCTCTAGGCCACCACTGATGTTAAAGCACTCCATGAGAGACTGTATCTGATAGTGGATGTGCGGGTTGACAGGGTAGGCCGCTGGAACAACCTGAAATATCACGTCGCGGATGAGCTACAGGGCGTTATGGACATCAGGGTTAACATCCACGAAAGTGAACGTATGAGTGAAACAGATCGTCAACTCCCCCCATGTTGTAATGTCTCGGTGCAACTCAGCTGCAGTGTACCATGAGCGCGGTATCCCATCCAAAGTATCGACAAAAGCATGGACCCACTCATCTCTGGGTCGCGCGACCCATAAGCGTTGGGACTCCATCACATGATCACTGGGATCAGTCTGGCCATCATACTTTCCAGTGTGAGAAACTTCAGTATCGCCGAACCGAACCATCATCAACCTCCAACACTGTGAACAACATTTAATGAATTTCTTATGTGTCTCCCACCATCGTGCTGGAGCAGCCTTTAGTGCTTCTTCCAAGGCCAGCATTCGCTATGGTTCCAGGACGTGGTCTTCAAATTCTGCTAAAAATCTATTCAGGCCAGGCAACCCATCATAGACAGGCAATGTGATCATTTTTGTCGCAACTCGACATAAGGATTATGTAACTAAACCACATTTCTGGACTGATACTTCATGCATTCGATTCTACCAATGTTCCAATGCATCATCAAAGTCGAAAGACGCAGAGCTCTCACTGCGCCACTCCAAATCGCCGTAGGCGGTAGGATGAATATAATCTTCAGAAATATTGAATGCATGGTCCCATCCAGCGGTATCATCATGTCTGATAGGTTCAACATATCGACGTCCTTCAGCCGGATCCAATGGGGCTATGACTCTGAAATCGTGATTCTCAAAGGTCATCATGCGCTTCTTGAAGTTGATTACAAATCCACTATCGTTAGCCCATCCGATCCCTAAGAGCGCCGGATAAGAGCTTCCTCCCTCAACCACTTCAATAACATCAAAATCAGCATAAGTCTTCATGCCCTCAATATCAATCGTGAGCCACAGAACTCGCCCAATGGGTGTTACCTTCGCATGGTTAGCCAACCGGAGGTGCACAGGAGACCAGCTCAATGGGGGGCTCCCCATATTCTGCCACGCCTGCTTGGTTAAGATGTTAACATTTGAACCAAGGTCAAGAATCACAGAGTCAACATCATATTCACCAATCTGAATATTCATTCACATCTCCTTGCCAGTCTTTCGTCGCTGTAGGGAGTTGACTGCCGACTCATGCCGTCCTTTCAGAAATCGCTGCAACCATCCCTCAATCTCAACTAGGGAAATCGGGTCTCGTGCCAATGATATATAGCTTTCAAGGAACTTTTGCAATGTTCCCGGTGGTGGTCGGTTAGCGTCTGATGTAGTATCAAAGATAGGCGGCATATCACAAACAACAGCCTTACCGCGGTCTTTCTCCAAGGTGCGACGTGCCTCCATGAATGTCTCTCGCTCCATATCAATGTCGAAAGGTACCGTCTTCTGACAAACCAACCGAATCAGTGGTCGCGAACCATCCTCCTCAGTCGTCTTGCCTCCACGAGTGACAACAGCCACCGAAGCATCTTGTGGTCGCGGTTCAGCAGAAATGGTCGCAATATTTGCACCCTGCGTTTGGTTTTGCTGCAGATTCCCTGGTTGATTTAAATTTTGATTGGCGTTCGGTGGTGGTCGTGGGGGATGGTTCTGTACTGGTTGTTGTACCGGGTTCTGTACTGGTTGTTGTGGCTGGGCCTGATTCTGTAGATGCGTAGCGTTCCCAGCCTGCCATCGTGCAATCAACTATGGACAATTCTCAACCGTATGATCATTACCAAAGCAAAATGTACACTGATTCTGTAGCACTGAGAAGTCGCGCTGATAATGCCCCCATACCGCACAGTGGTAACATTGAACAGGTCCACGACCACCTCCGCCTCCTCCTCCACGACCAAATTCGCCACCACGTCCGCCCCTGTAGCCTCCCCGGTAGTCGACTTACTGCTGGTATTGTTGTTGCATTGGTGTTGGTGGAATCCCTTGCCCTTATGGTGCATACTGTAGTTGCTCTATATATTGTGGCTGTGGGGGATTTTTCTGCATCGGGGTGTATTGCGGCATGAACTATTGCGGTTGTTGTTGCTGTGGTGCAAATTGCATCTGCGGTTGTGGTAGTGGATGGGCTACCTGCGGTTGCAGTTGTGGTTGTTGCACCGTGTGCTAATCATCCTTGACGTAGAATGCATCACACATCCTCTCCTGTAGCAACCCATATGCACGACAATCCTTGTCATCGTGACCCACCGACTTGCAGAATGTGCAGTAAAGATTACGCGGGGTTGTGACCATTTTCTGCATATATGGGAAATTATCGTGACTGTGCCCAAACACGTGACAAACGCAACACCACGGCATACTGCTGTCGTTCAACTTGTTTGGCGCGCCTGAAACCAAATAATTATGGAAATCCGGGCAATTATCCTTTGTATGCCCTTCTCTTCGGCATCGCTTACACCATACTTCATCGCGTTGTTCCTTGTTCTTCTTCAAATCTTGCAACTGTATAGTCAGGTTAGCAAGCTGTGTCTGTATCTACGACATCCCGACTGCATTATCTCCGATTGGTGACGCTTCCAATCGCATTGCAATCTCTAGAGCTTCACTAGGCGTCGATATGTTTTGTTGCATCAGCGGTAGTTGAATGTGGGGTAGCAGTGCTGCAATGAACCATTATTTATGTTGGACGGCGCTCATATCGAAACTAACCATTGCCATCAGCGTCTTGAATCGCTGGTCGAAATCCCATACTATCTCATTGGGACTGCTTAATTTCCTTCATTTCAGTAATGTATTGAGCCTCCAACTTAGGCCGTCTAAATTCAGCAATCAGCCCATCCCGAATCTCATCTAGGGACTTCTCTGGGGCCCCCGTAGGGACTAGAATAAACTTCATGAACCAATCTAATGCACGACCCCATAGAGTCATGGCTAAATTTCCTTTCTTAACATCAGCATTAGTGATCTGCTTCATGGTCCAGATCGCTTCACATAAAAACCAATACTGTTTCGGGTTGTCTGTCGCACTTCCATGGAACAACGATAACTTAGCATCATCGCCCGCCATCCTGGGCTTCCTTCCTCATGTCGCTGGGCTACTACCAATTAACTTCTGTGGTATTGACGAACTCAGCGGTGTCAAAGTAGTATTTCTTGCTGGTTGAGAGTCAGTGAGCAGAGGTGTGGGTACGTTGGTACTGGGGTTTGGTCCTGCCTCTATCCTGGGCGTAGCCTGGTCGTCCCTATCAGGACTGTGAGGTCGCTTCATCCCGTGTGGTCTTCCTTCGTGGTCTTGCGGTCTGATCGCAGCAGGACCTTCTCCTGTCCTCTGCCTCTTTTCTTGTCGAAACCTCGCTCCTCCTCTTGTAAGACCACTTTCTTCCTCGGCTTCGCTCACAGTCTCCTCATGGTCTGCACCCATCTACCCCTTTACCATTCCATGTATCGTTCCCCAGCAGTCGCGGTACCCACGGCCTCCGCCCACCAGGATGTCTACTGATCAAGGTGCATCTTTAATATACCCTTTTCGTAGATTAGCATCTTAATTGACAGTTGGAGCGATATCAGAAACCTTCCCCTTAGACCTAGAAAGAAGTATCTTTCAGCTTCACTATAGGATTTCTTCGTGTCGACCGCAAATTCAGTGATTTATCCTTCCAATATGCTATCAAGCCACACTTCGACAGCCCGTGATGCCTTATTATCAACTTCCTACAATTCCTGAATCAATTCCAGGGTCCAAGCCATCGGCTCACCACCCTGGAAGTTCCTCTTCTGGAAGGTCAGCTTCGACAGCCATTCATACAGAATGACTGGGAATTCACAGAAAAACCCTTTGTGCGGACCATCGTGAATATATCTTCCCAGCCAGTGATCTAGCGTCAGTTGCGTGTTCTGAATTTCTTCTTCAACAAACTCTTACAAATTTTGATCGAACCATTTTTGTATCTCCGGCTTCGTCGGGTGCCACAACATGACCTCCTTCTACTCTGCACACGGTCCCGGCAACGGAACCATTTGTTGACCAAAACCAACACGACCTCAGTCGACAAGGGTTTGCCTCACTGTCGACACATACCATAGTCTCCCTGGGCACCGACCCGGGTAGGTTTGAGCCCACCCAGCAACACCCATAGAGCGGATGAGGTCTTACCCAAGGCATCCAGGAAGAGCAGATGGAACCATGTTTATGCCGAGAGAGGAGGAGAGTTGTGGCTACACGGGCTAACTCTAATGCAGTATTTAACCATAAACTTTAAACATTCGGCAAGAAGTTATAGCAATTTACTTCATCGCAACATTCATCATCACATTCTACATGGAACATACTACTTAAACACAACATTTATCATTATAGCAACAGTAAGCAGACATTGCATAAAATAAAATTCATATATCACAATATTGCACAAAGTTGGTACCAAAACATCATTATATTACTGTCGCGATCATATACCAGAATCAAAACACAGATCTCGCACACAATTCCTCTATTTCCTTGCTTCTTCTTATCCTCTTTCCCGCTCTCTCTCCCTTTAACACTTACAACCCTCATGTATTTATAGGCTTCCACCATTACAATATTTATCCACTTACAATTGACTTCCTAACCGACACTATGGACAATTGACCCAATATCTAACTGACTCGGTCCGAATGACCCCAAAAACCCGCATACCGCGGTACATTTGACTCACTATTACACAATATGTGGTCCAAGTGACCCAAAACCCGCCAACTGCGGTATTCCTTAGCACAAAATACTCCTTTCGCGCCCTCCTCTGGTGTGTCGCAGCGTGGGCGGTACCGCAACATTGCCCCATCAAACCGCCTACCAACAATGCACAAGCTTCATATCAATTCAATTAACATGAATAATTATCATTCAAAATTAATACATTGCAGAACACATAATGCATATAATTTTAAACACAGAGAACACTTATCTCTGAGTTGAAGTTGTCCAAACAACTGACTATGTGAGAGCAACGTTCCACCCAACCATAGATCTCTGTCCAGCCTATATTCTTTCAGCTAAGAGATCACCCTCGAGCTGGGTTGTGTATCCACTAAGGAGAAACTAATTGGGCTCACTCACAGCCATGGTTTCACTCAACAATAACGCTAAGCCAACACACAGTTGGGTTTAACAAGCATACAAATGACAAATGAGGAGGATGCTAAGCCAGTGAGCTCATCCACAGAGCTACATGAATCTCAAGTTAATTCAACAGTCAAGGCACCCACATTACCTACCCATCCAACACAAGGAAGGTCCTCTTCTCTGCTGCACAGTCCCTCAGGTGTCCCTTCCCTCCAATGCTCTTTAAGATGGGCATAAAAAGGTCCAGCTGCTAATTCCTTGAGATTCTAGCCTTCACTGGGTTTATCAAGCAAACCCAACCTCTGCTTAGTCATTCACACTTGGGTTTCTCACAATTCTGTCAACTAATAATTCAATCCCGTCACTTGATTTCTGGGCTATTAAAATTGGGTTTTCCAATGGATTTCAGGGTATCTAATACTCTCAAATTCGCCCCAAGGTTCATATCTATGGATCTCCCATTGGATTTCACTGTCAAATACCAATTTTGGGTGTTTATGGCTCTTCCAAACATGGGTTCTTGCAAAGTTGCGATTTATGGTTTTGCTCACTACTGGCAATTCGTTTTTGGATGGAAAATGATGCTGGGATGTTCCACATTGGAATGGGAATGAAAAATAAGAAACAACCATGAGGTAGGGTGACTTATGGTACAAGAAAACAGATCACATACTCTGCCATACAAATTTCTGGGCTACCCATGCTCCATTGAAGCCATGGACTGAAATCTTCAACTACTTCCTTAGAACAAAAATAAATGTCATCAAGGAAAGTCAAATGGGTTCTCACAATGACATTTGGCAGCATCTGGTTCATCGCCATAGCCCCCTCACCACTCCCTAGTGGATACACATGGCCCCTTCTCATTCGTTGCTCCTATAGCCAGTTTTGGTATTTTATTGCAATATTAAATATTTACATCAATTTACAATATTCCATGGCTTAATAGCACATGGGTAACAAAATATCAAATGCTTGTCCATTCTAAATAAAATCCGAACATACACTAGCGGGGCCTTGGCCTTGAGTTCCACACTAGGAAAACATACATCGCATGTATACAATATTTACATTACAAACCAATATTTCATAAGGGTCAAAATTGGGGTATTACATTCCCCTCCCCCTTAGAACAACACCATCCTCGGTGTTCTCAAAACTGAACAAAAATGGGAATGCCTCTCTCATGGCATCCTCTAGCTTCCATGTAGCCTCATTGGGACTAAGGTGTTCCCATTGGACCTTTACCTACCCGATGGCTCTGTTCCGGAGCAAAGTGACCTTCTTGTCGAGGATGCACATAGGCTCTACTTGGAACTCTCCCTCGGGTTCCACCTGTATCACATTCCAATCAATCATATGATTAGGATCATGTACATACTTCTTAAGCAAAGATACATGGAAAACATTATGAACTCTTATGTTAGCAGGAAATGCAACTCTATATGCAACTAGCCCTATCCTATCTAGGACTTCAAATGGCCCACAATATCTTGGTGACAACTTAGCACAACTCCCCAACTTGAGAGAACACTTCCTTGGTTTCACTCTCAAATAAACATGATCCCCAATCTAAAATTCCTTATGCACTCTTTTCAAATCTACATAACTCTTTTGCCTATCCTAAGCTTCCTTTAAATTCTGCCTAATCTTAACAATTTCCTTAATCATCTCTGGTCCAAGTGCTACCCTGTTCACCGAGCTGTCCCAATTCATTGGAGTCCTGCATCCTTCGCCATACAATGCCTCAAATGCACTCATCCCCAATGATGCATGATGTCCATTATTGTATGCAAATTCTACTAAGTGTAGGTAATGTTCCCACTTGGATGGTTTATCCATCACATACATTCTCAGCATGTCTTCAAGAACCTGATTCACCCTCTCAGTTTGGCCATCTATTTGAGGATGATATGTTGTACTGAAATTCAATTTAGTTCTCAATTCTTGGAATAATCCTTTCCAGAAATTGGAAGTGAACTTTGTATCACGATTAGAATTTATTGCCTTGGGAAATCCATGCAATCTGAATATCTCTCTCATGAAGATATTTGCAATGTCATTAGCCTTGTGAGTGGACTTGACTGGAATAAAGTGAGCTACCTTTTATAGCTTGTCCACCACAACCATGATTGAATCATGCTTCTTCACTGTTATAGGCAGACCTGTTATAAAATCCATAGAGATCATGTTAATTTTTTGAGCATTAATTCAATATACTCTAGGATCTTTACTGAGAGAATAACATGTACAACATATCAAGTATAACAATGCATATCAATCACACCAAGCAATCACATGAGACAATAGACACACAGAGTTTCACTGGGGGAAACCATAAAGGTGAAAAACCCCACAACTTCCTTAGAGATAGAAAGAGCAATGATACAACCAAAGTCCAACCAAGGTACAAGAGATAGTCTTCTACCAGCAGCTTCTCCTCCTCCTCAACTAGTGCGCCACTTTTCGAGTGATGTACAAGTGAATAATGAGATGATCAAATAGAGAGATCCTGCTCTCTATTTATACTTGTTCTGAGCAGCCTAATAAACCTATGGGGCCAACTTGTCTAACTTATCCTAATAACCCCAGGTTAACTTAATCAGGGCCGACCCCACACATGGTGGTCTAATAACCCATCGACAAGTTACACCACTTGCGACACTTGTCAATACAAATGACGACACTTCCGTATAGAGGAATAATACATCCCTATAGGAGTACATTAAAATACATAGATGAAATATATTCCAAAGTTACATATACATCAACACTCCCTCTTAACTAGGAAGGTATTTCTCGACACAGATTTGCTAGCACAAGTCTTCTTCTCTGGATCATCATCAGTGAATCATCGTCATCGTCACTGCTGTTGCTATCTCAATCAATCTCCAATCTACTCGTCATAGGAAGTTCTACAGAGCCAGTCCTTTTTCATACTGGATGTAGGCCCACCATCTGTAGGTCTTCATCATCACTGGCCATATTGTGGAACCCTCAGGACTTATTACGTGCGTCACAAAACCTGGCTGAAGCATCCTAGGTTGTTATGAGCACTCAGCTCTACCTGTCGGATCTCCCAGGAGCACATTACATGTGACCCCATCACAAAACCTGGCTGTAGAATCCCAGGCTGTTACGAGCACACAGCTCTACCTGTCGGATCTCCCAGGAGCACATTACATGTGATCTCACCACAAAACCTGGCTGTAGCATCCCAAGCTGTTACGAGCACTCAGGTCTACCTGTCGGATCTCCCAGGAGCACATTACATGTTGTCATGGCAAAACCTGGCTGTAGCATCCCAGGATGTTACGAGCACTCAGCTCTACCTATCGGATCTCCCAAGAGCACATTACATGCCATAGGACAAAACCTCGAAAGAGCATCCCAGGCTGTTACGAGCACACAGCTCTACCTGTCGGATCTCCCAAGGTTGGATTATATGTCCTCTCCAAAGCAAAACCTCGAAAGAGCATTTTCCAAATATCCCAGGGCCACATTACATGCCATAGGAAAAACCTCGAAAGACTATCTACAAACCTCCCAGGGCTGGATTATATGCTTATCTGCACAACATGTCCACGTCCATAGAGTATCATCCTCATACTCTCCATACATCATCCCGATGTACATCAACACATGATCATCCCGATCATCATCATAACATCATCCTGATACATATCATCTGGAGCAACATCCTGAAGCTCGTCATCCATGATCATCTTGATCATCCAGTGCATCCACCTGATGCATACCTGATACATACCATACATGATCTACCTGTTCATAACAAGCATCCAACATGATGCATATACATATACATGATCCAACTGATCATAAAAAGCATCCAACATGATGCATATACATATACATGATCCAACGATCATACCAAGCATCCAACATGATGCATATACAGAGCAGTAACTGGAGCATCGTCCTGATGCTCATCATCCAACGCTTACATCCACAGCCATGTGAAGGATCCTCCTCTCACCATGCTTGGAATGGCTTCAGTAAATGTGTCCATCACTTCTTCCTTGAAGTGTCATCAATCTAAAGAACATCAAGCCTCTCTTTGAAGTACTCGAACTTCACTCTGGCTAGTGGTTTCGTCAACACATCTACAATATGCTCATCCATCGCAACATACAAGAGCTTCACTGCTCCTCTCTGCACCAGATCCTTGATATAGTGATATTTGATCGCAATGTGTTTCGACCTGTCGTGGAACACCGAGTTCTCAGACAGCTTCACACAACTCTGGTTGTCACAAAAGATACCAGTAGCCTCCAGCAGGAGATCAAATAACTCAGGCAGTAGCTTCCAGAGCCATACTGCCTTACAAATGGCCGAACAAGCTGCAACATACTCTGCTTCGGCTGTACTCAGTGCTACGCAGGATTGCTTCCTGTTAAACCAAGAGATCATACCTGATCCCATAGCGAAGCAACACCCAGATGTACTCTTCCTATCTGCAGCACTTCCTGCCCAATCTGAATCAAAATAACCCTGCAGGTTAAACTTTTGATTCTCATCATACTTGAGCCCATAATCAACCGTACCCTTCAGGTACCTCAGAATATGCTTTACAGCAACCAGGTGAACACTCCTAGGAACTGTCAGGAACTGGCTCAATGTGTTCACCGCAAAGAAAATATCTGATCTTGTGTTTGTCAGGTACATCAAGGAACCAATCATTTGACGATACACAGTGACATCAATCGGATCAGATGAAGCATAACACAAAAGCTTTAGGTTCGATGCCATAGGTGTAGCCATGGCCTTGCAGTCCATCATCCCAAACCTCTTCAGGATATCTACTGCATACTTCCCTTATCCAAGGAAGATCCCATCTGCACTCTGCCACACCTCCATACCTAGAAAATAGTGCATCATTCCCAATTCCTTCATCTCGAACTCGGCAGCAAGCTTCCTCTTGGTATCAGCAATCAAACTATCTTCACCTGTTACAAACAGGTCATCCACATACAAGAGTAGCATCATAGGATTTCCTTCCTCAACCTTGTAGTAAAGGTTAGAGTCTGCTTTACTCTTGGTAAATCCCAAACTGGATAGAAAGCTGTCCATCCTACCATACCAAGTCCTAGGAGCTTGCTTCAAGCCATACAAGGATTTCTTCAGTCTACACACATATGACTCCTTGTCATGTGTCTCAAAACCAAGTGGTTGCTCCACATACACTTCCTCCTCGACTACACCATTCGAGAAAGCTGTCTTGACATCCATTTGGTGTATCTTCCATTTCATCACTACAGCCAGAGCAAGTACTGATCTAATGGAAGTGTATCTGACCACAAGAGCAAAAGTCTCTTCATAGTCAATCCCTTCTTTCTGGGAGAAGCCACGAGCCACAAATATCGCTTTGTATTTCTCTATGCTGCCATCTGCAGCATGCTTGATCTTGTAGATCCACTTGGAAGTCACCACTGACTTCCCTTCAGGTCTTGGGACTACATCCCAAACATCATTCTTCATGATCGACTGGTATTCTTTGACCATGGCATCCTTCCATTCTTTCTTTTCCGCTGCTTCTTCATAACTGGAAGGTTCTTTGTTCATAATATCACAGAGTAAAGCAACATAGCTGGTATGTGATCTAGTTCTCTTCTTTGCTCTATGTTCTTCTTTTGGAATGCCATATCTTTATGCATCTTGAATGAGCTCTCTAGCCCATGCAGGTTTCCTCTTGTGAGAGTTATTCTCACGAGGTGGATCTACAAGTATTTGTGGATCTTCAACTTCACGATCTGCTTCTAGAATTGATTCAGTCATGGTAGTGTCTTGAAATCTGTTTTCCTTCGGTTCTTCATGATCTTCAACAGGTGTCTTTCTTGATTTGATGAAGGCTGAGTTTTCATCAAATGTTACATCCTTGCTGACATCAATCTTCTTGAACCCTAGGAGGTATACTCTATAAGCCTTCGAGCTTTCACTGTACCCCACAAAGATGCCCTTCTTTCCTGAAGGATCTAGCTTTGTCCTCTTTTCCTTTGGAACATGTGTGTATACTGGACAACCAAATATCCTGAGATGGCTGACCTCAGGTTTCTTACCGGTGAAGACTTCTTCTGGTTTCTTGTTGTCTAATATCTTGTGAGGTGTTCTGTTCTGCACATAAATAGTTGTCCTAGCTACTTCTGCCCATAAATGCATAGGAAGATCTTGGTCATGCAGCATTGCCCGTGCTGCTTCCATGATTGTTCTATTCTTCCTTTCTGCAACTCCATTCTGTTGTGGATTGTAGGGAGCAGTCAACTCCCTCTTAATCCATGAATCACTGCATAGCTTCTTGAAGTCACCTGAAGTGAATTCTCCGCCATTGTCTGATCTGAATGTCTTTATTTTCTTATCAGTTTGATTTTCCATCAAGGATTTGAATTCCTTGAACTTATCAAACACTTCATCTTTGTTCTTCAAGAAATAAACCCAAGTCTTCCTGGAGAAGTCATCAATGAAAGAGACATAGTAAACATACCCACTCAGAGAACTGGATGACATCGGACCACATACATCAAAGTGGATAATTTCCAAGATTTCTTTTGATTTGCTTTCACTGCTTGGAAATGCCTTCGTTATGTTCTTTCCTTTTGCACAGCCTTTGCAAACACCTTCATGCTTGGTCTTGATTTCAGGAAGACCTTCTACAACTTTGCTTGCAATTGGTAGTGCTCTATAGTGCACATGAGCAAGCCTTCTATGTCAAAGTTCACTTGGCTCCATGGATTCATGTACCATGGCATGTTCAGGTTGTCCCTTCAATTTATATAATCCTCCCTCTTGCTCTCCAATCACCACTGCATCATCTATAGTCTTACCTTTTGGGCACATAAGTACTTGGCCATTTATAAATGCAACCCTCATACCTTTTTCATCCAGTGAAGATATGGAGAGTAGATTCTTCTTGAGCCCAGGTACGTATAGAACTTATTTCATCTTCAAAGACTTAATCAGCCTAATAACCCCAGGTTAACTTAATCAGGGCCAACCCCACACATGGTGGTCTAATAACCCATCGGCAAGTTACACCACTTGCGACACTTGTCAATACAAATGATGACACTTCCATATAGAGGAATAATACATCTCTATAGGAGTACAATAAAATACATAGATGAAATACATTCCGAAGTTACATGTACATCAACAGATCACTTACCACTTCCACTCTGGAATGGGTAAGGGTTGCAACAATCCTGCTGGATGTTGGTGCTGTGCCTTGACTTGTTGGCACTTTTGACACCTAGCAATGTACTCAGCTATGTCCTTCTTCATACCATGCCAAAAGTATTGCTTTCTTGCTGCTGTTATAGTCTTTTGATATCCTGGATGTCCAGAGTATGGCATTTGATGTATTTCGTCCATCACTAGCTTCTTCAAATCTACACTATTTGGAATGTACAACCTACCTTTGTAGATGAGGATATTGTCTTTACCAAGCTGATATCCCGCACACTTTTCATCCACATTACCCTGCTGCAATTTTTCTTTAATTTGAAGGCAAGTTTCCTCATTGTTTTGGGCTTCAATAACTCTTGTCTTCAAATCTGACTTGCACATACTTACTGCTGCAACATGAAATTTTCTTCGAAGAGCATCTGCAACCTTATTCTCTTTCCCTTTTACATGCTTAATTTCAAAATCAAATTCATAAAGGAATTCCATCCACCTAGTTTTCCTAGCATTCAAGTTTGGCTGATCAAACAAATACTTCAAGCTCATGTGGTCTGTTCTAAGATCGAATCTTCTTCCCATCAAATAATGTCTCCACATCTTGAGAGCATGTACTATGGCTGCTAATTCCAAATCTTGTGTGGCATAATTCTTTTCATGCTCTTTTAATTTCCTTGACTCATAGAAAATCACAAATCCTTCTTGCATGAGCACTCCACCTAGCCCTTCAATGCAACCCTTCGATGCAAACATCTGTGCACACTACAAAATCCTTCTTTGGATCTGCTATCTTCAAAACAGGAGCGCTGGTAAGCAACAACTTTAACAACTGGAAACTCTTCTCACATTTTTCAGACCATACAAACTTGATATTCTTCCTTTGCAATGAAGTGATTGGGTGAGCTATCTTGGAGAATCCTTCAATGAACCTTCTATAGTAACCAACAAGATCCATGAAAGATCTAACATCTGTTACATTCCATGGAGTAGACCAATCCATGATGGCATTAATCTTGTCTGGATCCACTGCAATTCCTTCTTCATAAATGACATGACCCAAATACTGCACCCTCTTTTGATAATATTCACACTTACTTAACTTGGCATACAATTGGTGTTCTCTAAGGACACGCAACACCATCCTTAGATGCTCCTTGTGCTCTTCTTCATTCCTTGAATAGACGAGAATGTCATCCAAGAAAATACTCAAAAACTTGTCCAAATCTTTGCTGAACACACTATTCATGAGACACATGAATGTAGCAGGTGCATTGGTAAGACCAAATGGCACCACTGTGAACTCATAATGTCCATATCTAGTTCGTAAATTTTTCTTGTGAATGTCCTCTTCCTTAATCCCCACTTGATGGTACCCAGACCTCAAGTCAATCTTTGAAAACACTTTAGCTTCCTTCATTTGATCAAATAATTCATCAATTCTTGGCAATGGATACTTATTCTTGACTGTCACTTTATTTAGCTGCCCGTAATCAATACACAGCCTTAAAGTCCCATCCTTCTTCTTGACAAATAACACCGGTGCTCCCCAAGGAGACACACTTGGCCTGATATACCTCTTGTCCATTAACTCTTGTAGCTGCATCTTTAACTCTACCAATTCCGGTGTGCTCATTCTATAAAGAGGTTTGGAATTCGGTGCTGCCCCTGGAACAAGGTCGATAGTAAAATCAATATCTCTCTTTGGTGGTAGTCCCGACACTTCATCAGGAAACACATCTTGAAACTCTTGCAACAATGGAAATTCTTCTATCCTTGGTCCTTTGTCCTATGACAAATCTGACATATGAACTGCATATAATTGACAACCTTTCTTATAAAATGTTTTCAACTGTAAGGCTGAAATCTATCTTACTGAAACTTGCTTGGGAATTCCTCTTACCAATCTTGGCCTTCCCTCTTCATCAATGCATTCAAGCGCTTTCTCAAAACAGTCCAACTTGGCTCTATGTCTTTCCAACCAATCCATGTCAATTAAGGCATCATAGGATCCTAATGGTAGTACATTTAATTTAGAATGCGTGTGGATTCCATTCAACTCTATGGGGCACTCCAGCACTACTTCACTTACTTTTCTCTTGGTCCCTGTGGATAATTGAACTAGGCAAGACTTATTATGCTTCACTTTTCTAAGAGAACGACCTTCAACCACTTTTGGAGAAACATAACTATGAGTAGATCCCGGATCAATCAAAACAAAAATAGATTGCGTGGCAATCTTACCTTCAACTTCCACCACTGATGTTTGATGATCTGCCTGATGATTATCCAACGCTGCATAAATTCGAGGCATTTCCCTTGCCATGTCCTCCATTGTAGCTGCTCTCTTTAAGTTGTGCAAGTTCCGAGGATTCTCCCTCCGATGTGGACAATCCTTAAGCATGTGATTTTCTCCACATCCCCAACACTGAAGTGGTCCTTTGGATGCTTTGTCTGCTGCTACTGTTGGCTTGAATCCACTCCTTACTTGTTTCCCCTGTGGGAAGGTCCTGGGTTGACTCTTGAATGGTGGCTTGAAGCCACTTTTATTTTGATCAAACCTCCCTCTTGGCCTTCCTTTCCATGTTGGGTTAACCTCTGATTTCTCTTTATTCTTTTCATAGCAATACATTGCCATCCTAATGGCTTCATCAAGACTTTGTGGATTAACAAACTCAATTCTATCCTTGAAACTTTGAGGTAGACTCCCAAGGAAGCATTGGATTTTTATCCTCTCATCCTTAATATAGTCCACATACCTCAACAATTCCAAAAACTTATGAACATGTGTTTTGCGGACAATCTACCGAGAGCGGACTCAAGGCCCGATCTCCCTAGCTTAACGTAAGTCTAGAACAAATAGGACAGAACATAAAATACTTTCCTAGATCATATAGAAGTACAAATGAAAGAATAGATCGTTTACCTTAGATTTGTAGATCCCTTTCTCCTTCATTGATCTAATGCTCCAGCGCTGCCAGATCGCGAGTAACTAAACCCTGTTGAACATGTAACAGACCACGAGAAGTGAAAGCATATATCTCATATGATAGATCTAAGTTAACAGTTAAGGAGGAAAACTCTAAACGTTATCAAAGAGACAACATTTATGGAAAGCAATTATATTAACTGTATTGAAGAGTGAGGAGTATAATAGAAAAGATGATTACAACCATAGCCTTAACATTGCAAGCTCCTTCCGACATGCCTTGCCAAAGCTCCTAGAGAGAAGTGAAGGTTCCCCAAGCTAGAGTGTTAGATCTATTGGGCTTGATTTCACCAGCATAAGAATACCATAGACTTCCTCCTCTTGGGACGGGAGTGAGCTTCATTTAAATAGGAATAAGTGGATAGGGTGAGGATAGGATAGGTTGAGATATGATAGGAGAGGCCTAAGGGATCCTTCCAAGGTGTTAGAAACCGAATGCCAGCTCTCCCAAGAGGTTAGGGATAGGGTCCCAAGTCAACAAGCTTCGAGAAAGGGCTCGAAAGGTTATTTTTTCCTATTAACTGACATCGCCGCACCCTGTAATAGAGCAAGATGCGACATCGCATGTTGCATGAGTGCAACCTGCGCCGAAATCTCAAAACCTAGTACAAATGGGTACAAATCCTTCCAAGTCAATCACTCAGTCAAGGTAACTCCAGGAGTGTATACGCTGAATCTCATGATGGGAAGATTTTAGGTGTAACAGAATGCCCCCCAAAGCATGAAGCTATTGAAGATAGACAGGTGAAGTGATTTGATAGAAGGAATGGAAAAAAGACTTGTCGGACGAAGGACACTGCTGCAGTACAACTGACTCTGAGTAGACAGTCTCAAAATGACTCACAACATGGCTGCTGACCAATACAATGTAGATCCATGGTAGTAATTACTGACTGAACACAATCATTGCTACTAGACACAAGAGTAGATCCATGATGAGATGATAACACAGCCACGACCAATACAAATGTGGATCTGTGTAATATGACTCAATACAAACTCCATCGCAACTTGGGTAAAACATGACTCCCCATGGTCTTCAAGCTGAACCCGCAATGATACGAATCTATCCATGTGATTACAAATGTCTTGATGTCGAACATGGTAGAAACCACTTGATTGCCGGTCATTGATGTAAACCGTTAACAAGCACGAGGGAGATCACCATTAATGTTAATGATTCCCAAGGTATCACAGTACATATCACCAAGCGTGGATAAGTGAGTTGAAGTCGAATGCAAGATGAAATATTTCAATCAAGAGTCAATAATGTAAACTCATGTTGAAAGCGAGGTAACCTGCCATTAAGGCATGAAGGGCCACGGTACTTGGTTGGTTTCTAGATTCAATCCTCGGATGATGCGTTGATGTCAACAAGGATGAATCCATCGAAGGAGGTCCATAATGAATCCCCCATTAATCGACACGAAACACGACAAAAGATGTGTAGAGTAAAACGGACGGTACAGTAACATGCAAGACTGACTTAGAGTAAACCGTAACAATGGCGGGTGTACTGACTGCAGATGATAAATGGTGGATGTATTCTTGAACATGGGCATGGCATGACTTGGCAGTATTGACATGACGAGTACAACACTAAATTCTAATGCAACTGATGAGGGAAGCTTTCTATAAATGACTCAAAGGACTAACAAGACTCAAGAAGTAAGTGGAACTCGAAGACAAACGGATGATCCAAGTACAGTATGCAAATGCAGATTAGTGCCATGTTCAAGAATGACTAGGTATTGCCACTAACAAAGGTGTAATACAGAAGCCTTCCTTTTCCCCCATCATGAATGATGAGTGCCTCATATTTTTTTTACGAGCTTGATGAGGGTAACCAGATGCTCGATATAGCTCATCTCATAGATGAGTCCAATCTCAAATGTTTTCCAAACTTGGGATAGGAGGGGTTTGTCCCATGGCGGGCCCTTCAATGTAAGAGTTTAACAAGTGCATAGAAGGTAAAATCGGTCATCATTTCATGTTTAGAGAGTCTGAAAAGAACTAAAGAAGACTCCAACGGTCCTTTTTCGTAAAGTTAGCCTCATCGCCCGAAAAAGGGAAAAACAACGCGGGAGAGGACTCTTCCAGTCATGATTGGCTGGAGTATACATTTTTCGTAACTAGTGCCCCCTAGTCCAAAAAAGGGGTAAACTATCACCAGGAAGACGACCATCCAAATACTTTAACAAGCGTGAATGCGACAAGTTCGCTTGACAATCTTTTGGTTTTTCGAGAGTCTGAAAAGAGATTAAAGGTAGACTCCAGGGGGTCTCCTTTTCCGTGGGAGTTTAACGAGCTCGGAAAAGAGATAAATCGTAACTCGGTTCTTATTCTCATAGTTTTCAAGAGCACGAGAAAAAATGAAGTGTAAGCTCATCATCATAAAATAATTATAGTCTAACCGTTGCAAAATAATAACAAAACATTCAAGGGACTTGTCCATACCTGAGATGACCGTTCTATGCGAGAAACAGTACAAAAGATCACTCAACAACTCCTGCACACTTGGAAGCTAGGTCAAATAGTCAACCGATATTCCAAAAATGATTAAAACTATAGCAAATGACCTAAAAGAATCAAATATTTGAAAAAGGAATATTCTATTTCATTTATAAATAGAAAAATGGGCCAAATATAGTCACCATTGTTTCATTTGCCAATTTGGGAGGAGAAGTGCCAATTTGGAGCTAAAACTTCACGCACCGATTCCGGGAGCTACGATCCACCATTTCACTCACCGTCTGGAGCAGGTAAGCCTAAACTTCATCCAGCAAACTTGTAGCGGATTGCATTTTGATTTTAGGTCCATTTTTTAGGTTTTTTGATGTATTTGTGGAGGGCAATTGCGCTCTCGGCTCGTCGCAGTTTTCCCTTTCGCGAACTGCGACAAAGCCGAATCAGCGCAAGTCCTGAAAATGTGGAGTGCGATGTCATCGTACTGTGTGCAATAGCACAGTGCGACGGCAGAAACGCATACCCCAACCATCAAATTAAACAAAAAAGATGGACTTCCTTTGGTTGAAGTGAGGTCTAACATTGTTTAAATGCCCACTTTGACAGGTTGATAGCAAGCAAACATGGTATTAGAGTGGCGGGAAAGAGAACATGAGGTGGAAGATGTGTAGGTTGCCAATGATCCACAATGCGTGAATGCTTTGAGAAAATGTGGTTTGATCAAATTATTTGAGATCCAAGGGATGAGGTCCCAAATACCGTTGTTGTCACATATGCTCTGGTGTTGGGATGCGGCCCAGCAACACTTTGTGATCGGTGAACACATCCTCACTATAGATATTGAGGATATATACTTTCTTACTGGCTTGTCCCGGAGAGGGGACCCTGTAGTTCTCACCGGATCATGAGCTAGTGATCGTACTATTGATGACATGGTGACGCAACATTGTACTGTTCATGCTCGATCCTCTAGTGGGAAGATTCCCATTAGGGATGTTGTAAACCGCCCATTGCGTACCATATTGTTCACTATCACTAGAGTGGCGGGAAGCCAAGCCCCACACATGGCCACTCGGGCTCAGATGCTCTATGCGGAGGAGTGTATGTCACCGAGGATCTTCAATTGGTGCGAGGGTATCCTCGCAAACATCCAAGCTCAACTAAACAAGTGTCAATGGGGAGAGCTCAAATAGTTTGGATATGGATCGATAGTGGTATCGTTCCTCTTGGAGCGGATCCCGCTCTTGTGCCCATAGGTACGACTGGATGATAGGGATCCTAGGGATCCTCACATGCTCCGATGGGAAGAGGTGATGTCCCGTCATGGCGGGGGCCCTATCATCAGCTTTGGTGTCGAGTTATTCAGCTGGCTAGAAGGCCAGTTACTCATGGTCGAGGACTACCCGTAAGGCGGTACGGATTTCAGAGAGGATCCTGACTTGGTGCTACCCGAGGGTACATCGTGGGGAGATATCAGTAAGAACAAAACCCTTGTATTTTTTAGTTTTGTATATTTATGATTTTTTTTTTGTAGTGCTGACAAGTATATAACATGTGTGTGCAAATGTGGGTCCCATACTTCCCATAGGATTCTCTCTTCTGGCGAGGAGAGATAGAGGTGGGGAAGCAGTTGTGCCCCCAGGTGCTCATGCTGCCATCGTAGAGATGGAGGATGTATACAGGAACTTGTCCCAACTAAAAGTGGATGTTCCTAAGCCATTTGTAGATGACTTACCGAGACCTATGCAGAGGTTTGGAGTTGGAGCATGTGTACGCTTCAATGCCCTACTCTGCAAGGTAGCGAGGACAGTGGAGTGCTTCCATTCTCAGTGATAGAGAGTTGTCTGTCCTAGGGGTGTACGAGACAGGCGTCAGGCCTGATGACGTTATTATACTTGTACTAAGAGCTTAGAGGCCTCAGATTTTGTACTACTGAAAGCTACGAGGCTTCATATTTTGTAGGGACTTACTGAAAGCCATTGTGCTTCAAATTTTTGTACCAGCACTACTTTTGATGATATATATATAACGACATTCTCGACGATTTATACATTATGTGTTTCAAAAAATGATGAATGATGTGATCTTGTTTATATGCTTTTATTTTTATACAGTGCATTATTTACATGTCGTGAATGCTTTTACATGTTATGAGTATTATGTGTGTGCGATGTACCAATCTAGAATGAAGTTGGCCATCGAGTCAACAACTGTTTTTAACTCTTGTGGAATGTGCAGGTATTGAATGGATTCAAATGACCTTTCCAGGAGACGTACTTGTCTAAAGAGACAGAGTAAAGTAGGATCACGGATAGCGTAAATCCGGTTAAGATGGGAAACCACTAATTGAGAATCCATGTGGATGAAAATGTGGTTCATACCCAAGGAAATAGCATCGGTTAGGGTTCCAATTACCGCCTGATGTTTCGCGGCATTGTTGGTTGCAAATCCAATGCAACTTCCTCCTGAGATGATGAGCTCGCCTGTTGGGGAATACAGTACCCAGGCTACCAAGGCAAAGTTACGGGTATGTCGGCTTGTGCCATCCACGAATCCGTAGCACGTTGCCATTTGCACATGCAGACAGAACATGGTATAAGAAGCGGAAACAAGATTTAAAGACACTAAAAAATAACGCGTCACACCACACAAAAACACACAAACACGCCATGTACAGTATATACAAAAAATTCTATGCATGACAGGTTCAGGCATATCACCTCTTCAGGTAAAGACCATTACGGGGTTCACCCAAATATATTCTGTCATAATATTCAAGCTCGTAAGCTCCCTTTTCCAAAACACGTTTAACAATGCAAGGTCCGTGCCACATGGACTCGAACTTTCCTGCTCCTAGTTTGTCATGTTTCTGGTCGTATGTGAGGACCAGGTCACCCTCGTTGAAGATACGAGCTTCTACTGACTTTTCGTATTGAGCTTTGACGCGTTTCTTGTGTGCTTCATTAGCAATAGCAGCATCTCAATGGGACTCGTCGAGTTTTTCTAAGTACAGGAAACGTTCTTCCTCGGTAGTAGTGTTAGGAAGAAGTTCGACATCGAGTTATAGAGATGCGATTTCGCACTCTATAGGCAGGACATCCTCCAATCCATACACCAAATGGAAAGGAGTGAAACTTGCGGCGGTTTTAACGAAAGTTCTGTAGGCCCATAATGCTGAAAGGAGCATATTATGCCAGTTGGACTTATGCGTACCTACCATCCTTTGGACCATAGTTTTCAAGACATTGTTAATGGCCTCGACCTGTCCATTGGACTGCGGGTAGTAGGGTGTTGAGTTTTCATAGAAAAAACCCAATTTATCGCTCAGTTCATCAACCATATGGTTCTAAAAGTGAGAACCATGATCGGTGACTATCGCCTGAGGAACTCCAAACCGCGCTATTACATGATTGAATATGAAGAGTGCGGCGGTTTTGCCGTCGTTTTGGTATGTAGGCATTACCTCGGCCCACTTTTTGAAGTAATCCACAACCACAATGATGTAACTATGCCCCCGGCCGAGGTAGGCTTACAATGCATAAAATCGATACCCCATTTTGCGAAGGGGCCCACGACAATAACCGGGTGTAACGAGGCAAGATGGGTGCGCTTCTTCGTACGGAAGTGTTGACATGGAGGACATCGTTTTACAGCCTCAATACAATATTTGAAGATAGTAGGCCAATAATATCCTGCGCGAAAAATCTTCTGGGCTGTAGCCATCCCAGAGAGGTGACCGCCACATGCCCCAGCGTGACAGTCATTCAGAACGCATTCAACCTCATCGTGATTTAGACAACGTCGAAGGATTGAATCAACTCCATGGTGGTACAAAGTATCACTGATGATCAGATAATACTTCGCATGGTGACGTATTCTACGATGGTCTTCGTGAGACAGTTGGGGGTTGAAGCGTTGGGTTTGAAGATATAACATAATATCTCCATACCACGGATCAGTCGTACTAATGATAAACAATGACTCATCTGGAAAAGAGTCATTGTGCTCAACTTCTGCATCAGGACAGGGAAAATCACAGATAAGCTCAGCAAACACCAAAGACTTCTTAGACTTAGCTTTCTCAAAAAGAAGGTCAAATTCTTGCAGTATCACGATCCAGCGTGAATACTTGCCCCCAAGCACCTGACGAGTGAGTATGTGGTACACGAGGTTCGACTCTGCGATGATGGTGGTGGTGCGGAGCAAGATGTAGTGCCGGAACTTTTGGACGGCAATGACTGCTGCAAAAGCAAGTTTTTCGACATGTGAATATCTAGTTCAAGTGTCGATGAGACCCTTACTTGCATAGTATATTACATGTTCCTGGGAGTTTTGATCCTCCTGTACCAAGACCATGGCGATAGTGGTAGTAGAAGCATCGAGATATAGGATGTAATCTCGGTAATAGTTGGGCGGTTGGAGCACGGGAGCATACATGATGGCATGTTTAATGTCGTCGAAGGATTTTTGAGCTTGATCATCCCAAATGAATGGGACGTCCTTCTTAATCAATTTCATATATCCCAGAGTCTTCTCCGCAAAGTTACAAACAAAACACCTTAAATAAGTCGCCTTCCCTTGGAGACTTTGAAGTTCCGTCACATCGGTTGGAGGTGGTAGGTTGACAATGGCTTCCACCTTTAAGGGATCGATGTGGATCCCATCCTTCGAGACTATGAATCCTAAGAGGCGTCCGGACTCAACACAAAAGATACACTTATGAGGATTCAGATGGATATTGTACTATCTACATCTGAGGAAAATGGTCGTCAGATGATCCATGTGGAACTCACGCCGCTTTGAATGAGCAAGGAGATCGTCCAGGAAAGGTTCCGCAAAGTCCTTAATGTCATGGAAGGCATATGACATGGTCCATTGGAATGTGGCGCCAGCGTTTTTAAGGCCAAACGGGAGTTTGCAGTATGCAAACATCCCCCAAGGATAGATGAAAGCCGTCTTATGTTGGTCAGCTGGGTTGATCTCAATCTGGTTGTAACCAGAAAAGCCATCCATGAATGAAAATATGACACTTTCGGCACAATTGTCAATAATCTGGTCAATGAACGGGGTCGGGTAATTGTCCTTTGGACAAGCCTTGTTAAGGTCCCGATAATCAATACAGACACGAATGGTACCTTGTTTTTTGTTCACAGGGATGACATTTGAGACCCAATCCGTCAACAGGACAGGATAGATGAAGCTAGCCTTTAAGAGTTTTTCAATTTCTGCCTCGATCGCTCCAGTCTTCCGGGGGTGTACCGCTCACAACTTTTGATGTACAGGTTTGATGTCGAGATAGGTTTTTATCTTGTGAGAAACAATCGCGGGGTCTATCCCAGGCATCTCCTCATAGGACTAAGCGAAGACATCTCGAAATCGCTTTAATAAGGTCGTACCAATAACTATTTCTTCAGGGGAACACTTATGGCCTATACGAATGTGTTCCACTACACCAGGTTTTATCAAAATGTCTACCGCGGTGGTAGGCTCAATGTTGGCCAAGTTTCCCTCAGTGTCGGAAAGACATGTAAGCATGGGGGAATGAGGGAATGGGTAGATATGTGGTGAAAAGATGGTGTTAATGTTGTCCTCTATGTACTCCAAAGGAGGAAGAAAATACGACCTATGGTGGAGGTCATCCCACGGACCGTCATCAACATTCATAACCTCCATGATGGACTCGTCTGAATGAAGAGCCCGGAGTAAGAGATCGGGTAGAGATGATGTCCGTCGCAGAGAACAGGATGAGGAGGCCATAGTTAAGTGGTCCTCTGGTGCTGATTGGATAGCCTTGTAAATGCGTTCAGCGGGTGAAAGAGGCATTGCGTTTCCAATCAGGTGTGTCGTGGCTTCGTTCGGTACAATCCATGTATCAATGGAATAAGATGAAATCTCTGTGGAAATCATGTTCACCGAGGCAACATGATTAGGGGGTCCGAATTTGGAAAAATGACCATGAGAGATGAATCTTTCAAAAGGACAACCCTTATACTCTCATACTATTTTGATGTTTGTCTGATGGAAGGAACATGGCCACCAGGATGAGTAGTAGTGTCCGGTGTGCAAAAATCTAATTGGTCAACAGTAACAATTCGTCTTTGGTGGGGGAATTTTACTACGCGGAAGACTGAAGAGGCTACCACCTGCATGGCGTAAAACCAATTGCGACCAAGCAAGAGATTATAATCTATCGGGGCCGAGACCACTTCCACATTGATGGTTACGGTCTTTCCGCCCAAATCAACTGCGAGAGCTTGTAGGAGCCCATGAGGTTGAAAGCCACGCCCGTCGAATGCTTTCATCGTGGTAGGGGAACGATTCAATTCGGGAGAGCCGATGGCTCTCCAATAGGCGATCGACATGAAAGAAGTAGAGGCGCCTTCATCCAAAAGGGTACGATGGATAATTTTCCCAGCAATGTTTGCAGCTACTTGGAATGCGAGCTGGTGGGAAAGCCTCAGCTTGAAGTAGTCAAGTCCGAACATGATGGTATTTGAAGAATCAGGGTCAACTGCACCGATTGCTGCAAGGAGAGTTTTGCGTTGATTAGGACAATTCTGCAAAACTTCCAGTGTGGACATGGCACAAGGGGCTTGGGCCAAGTCCTCTACGATATTGTAATTCTGTGCTGCCCGAGCATTAGGATTGAAAATGGCTTTTCGAATCATGCTCTTGGGCGGTCGCAATATCGAATCGAAGGATGACTTCTCAATGGTGAGAGAAGTTGATGGTACAATGACATCTGGTAAAGACTTGGAATTTTTTTCAGTATTACTTCCAACAGGTTCTTTCGAAGGGACCGAGTCGTATGATCGCGAGCGAGTGTTCAAATTGATCGTTTCATTACGTACCATGAGAACATGCACGGTATTGGATGGTTCCCCCTGGGCTGGGGGAGGTTGAGCAATCATATGTTGGTTTTGAGTGGGAAACGGATCGTTGAGGACTACGGTAGTTGGTTTACCCTGAAGAAACTTTTGAACTTCGTCTCTATGGGGACATTATTTGGAGAAGTGATCATCTCCACACAGTAAAAAGGGATACTTTAGCTTCCGTTTCTGCTTGGTATCATTAGGAGTGCTCTTTTGTTCCTGCTGGGCAGAAGACTTCTTGGGTTTCCCCTTGTTCTTTTTCTTGCCGCCAGACTTATGAGATGAAGTTGATTGGACAGAATTCACCTCTTCAGTTACAGCAGGGGTGGTCAACTTGGTGGTGTTGTGACCAGCCTGAGGGGAGGAACCATGCAAGTTCGATGATCCAACAGTGTTAGAAATAGGGTGGGTATTAAGGGATCCAATGATGCCATCAGTTTGGGGTCCCTTAGTAGGTTTCGTGGGGTCATAAGTGTCGCGGGGTGAATCGGGAAGAATCTCAAACAACATGCCCAATTGAGCATAGACCAAGTCTAGGTAATGGGCACAAGCGATAGCTTTTTTGTTAGGAACCTATGTCAACCCTTCTCTTTACTATGTTAGTATATTGTTGTTGGACGCATATGCTTTGTAAGTCATCCCGTAGTATTTGTTGATCCGTAGTTTATATTAGCCCATAGTATTGACCCATAGTATTGGACGCATATGCTTTGTAAGTTGTCCTGTAGTATTATATGTCCCATGGTTTTGACTCATAGTATTGGGCATATACTTAGTATATAAGTGTGTGTTGAGGTCATTGAAGGCACCGTGAAGTTATTTGTATTGAGCTTGCTCATAGGAGGTTTCCCCCTCGAAGTGGCCTATGATCAATATAAAAGTGATTCTGAGTTCTGTCATTTCTGCTATTCCGCATATTTTTATTAATTAATTGTTGCAGGTGCATCACATCTGGTATCAGAGCACTTTCTTGGGCTCGCTGGGTGAAATTTTTGCCAAATTGTTTTTCGCATCTGTTACAGGTTCAGATTTGGGAATAATCCATATCTGCTTAACTGTGGGAAGTACTTGGGCATAAGCCCTAAAACTCATTGTGAGGAGTACCACAGGAACCCCGAAGTAGCTGACCCATTGAGAGGACCTGCCAGCGAAAAGGGCAACAACCCCTACCTGATTGACTAGTTCCCACCCGTGAGGTAAACCAAGAGCTGTCGTTTGTGGCAAAGCGGTTATCAGTTTTACCTGAGCCGTGGAGTGAGGGGTACTGCCCCAATACGCAAGTCGTCAGACAGCATTGGTGGCCGAGTGAAACCGCTGAACTGTTAGGAAGCCGCACATACCTGGGGTCCATATCTATTTTCAATTGAACTGTTGTTGATCACTTCCGCTCCAGATCCAGCCGTTTCAGATCTATTCTGAAAGTCGTTCCAGATCCAATCGCCGTTTTTGATCCCTTCCGCGCCGTTGCAAATCCATCTATTGCGGATCCCTTCCGCGCCGTTGCAGATCCATCTGTTTTGGATCCCTTCCGCGCCGCTGTTGCCGATCCATTTAAGTTTTTTCTCCATATCTCCCTTGTTTTCACTCCGTTTCCCTTGAAATTTTTGGGGAACCCCTGTCATTCCATTCTGAATCTTTCATTCTTGAGGATCCTATCCCCAAGTCCCCTTCCCAAATCCCGAAATCCCACAATTGTCTATTTTTAGGGTTTGCCATAACTTCCTCAAATTTCACCAAATCACCTTCAAATTTTACCACATAATTCCTTTCTGAATTCTGCTTCTTTGTCCCTCTCTGCCAAATTTTCTCATTCTATCACCCCGCTTCTGAAATCCCCCTTTTTGCTTTCTTGTCCTTTCGACAATGTCCAAAATCTAGTCAAACCCCAATTACCCATCAGATTGTTTCCCCAATCCAAATTTCCCTTTACTAAATCAGCTTCTGTTTGTGTTTTTCTACCCGTTCCACCCAACAACAAAAAAAAACCTGGTTATGGTTGTCACCCGTGCAGGAGAAAACACCATGGAGGAAGCACTTGCAGCCATCCAAACCAAACTCCAAGATCTGGATGAAAAATTTCTCAGCCTCCATCTTCAACATTCAGCCATGAACAATAACCGACAACCAGTTCTTTGCAGCCACCAGGTTCTCTTCTTCCAGCAATTTTCGTGGGCCGAAGCTTGATTTTCCTCGCTTCAATGGTACTGATCCGACTGGATGGATATATCGAGCAGAACAATATTTTAGTCTGCATAATACTTTTGATGTCCAGAAAGTTCCACTTGCATCCTTTCATTTGGAACAGGAAGCCCTTCAATGGTACCGTTGGTACATCAAAGCTCATCCCGAGCCAAACTGGACAGATTTTTGCCAACTCATTTTGCCACAATTTTGTCCTAGTGCTTTTGATGATTTCATAGGAGCACTCACTAAACTTCACCAAATTGGCACAGTGAGAGAGTATCAGACAAAATTTGAGAATTTGGCCAATCAAACAGAAGGATTATCTGATGAATTCTACAGGAGTTGTTTTATCAGTGATCTCAAGGATGACATCCGCTCAGAGGTCAAAATGTTTTGTCCCAACACAATGATGGAAGTCCTAGGGTTGGCTAAGCTGGTCGAGGACAAGATCGCAGCTCAACAATGCTCCAAACCCACCTTTGTTCCCTTCAGAAATATGGGTTCCCAATGACCTCCCATCACGCCTTCTCCTCAACCAACTCCTATCAAGCATTTGTCTGAAATATAAATGCAGGCACGCCGAGAAAAAGGGATTTGCTATAATTGTGATGAGAAATTCACTCGGGGACATAGATGTGTTCAACAAAATCTCTATCTCTTGGATGTGGATTCTCCGCCTGCCTTAGAACTTGGTGAAGAAGCTACAGATATAGTAGATGATCAGGTTGACATTCAACACCCGCCTGTTGACACCCCATCTCAGGACGACCCACCCGAGATCTCTCTCCATGCTGTAATCGGCGTCACCACCCCACAAACAATGTGGGTCATGGGATACTTCAAGAAGCTCCCTCTTACCATACTCATTGATTCTGGTAGCACTCATAACTTCATTGACCCTCGGATTGCCAAAGAGGCTGATTGTTTTGTCCACCCTTGCTCCAACTTTGAAGTCATGGTTTCCAATGGGGGCACCTTACCTTGCAAGGGGAAGTGTCACAATGTGCGTATCTCTATGGAAGATTATAACCTACGCTCTGACATGTTTGCCTTGTCCTTAGGCGGATGTGATGTGGTTTTGGGCATTCAATGGTTACGCACACTTGGCCCCATCTTATGGGATTTTGCTGAACTTTGGATGTAGTTTAAAGTCAACGGGGCACAACACAAATTTATGGGCTTACAATCAGGGTCTCTCTGCATCATCAGTTCACATCGCCTGGAAAAAATCCTTAAGAAGAATTCACATGGTGTCATCGCTCAACTCAATTCCATTCAGATGCACCCATCAACAGTCTCCACTACTTCCTTGGATAGATATGCAGGTATCTTTGTTGAACCAATGCGCTTGCTGCCTTCAAGAGACCTTTTCGGTAAGAATTTAGCCACATCTACCTCTCAGCAGGAAATGATAGCTATTTTGCATGCAGTACAGAAGTGGCAGCCATACTTATTAGGGAATTATTTCTGCATCAAGACTGATCTCCCGAGTCTGGAAAATTTTCTGGAACAATGGGTCTCCTCCCCAACACACCTGAAATGGGTTATCCAACTCATGGGTTATCCCTATGTGATCACTTACAAGAAGGGTAAGGACAATATGGTGGAAGATGCTCCTTCTTGCACAATTGATGACCCAGTTTCTCTTACAACTCTTTCTCTACTTGTTCCAAATTGGTTGCAATATGTTCAACAGGGCTCTCTCTTCTATGAACTCCATGCTTCTTCATCAACAGGGCACTCTGGGTTCTGCAAAATGTATGACCGGGAACAATGTAACTTCTTTTGGCAGGGACTAAACATGACAATTCAACAGATGGTGGTTGACGATGATACTTTCCAAGTCAACAAGGGTGAAACGACACTCCTTTTGGGATTGCTCAAACCCTTGCCCATCCCTACACAGCTTTGGCCAACTATTTCTATGGATTTCCTAGAAGCACTCTGGTGGTACAATACCACATCTCAAAGGACACCATATGAAGCAGTCTATGGAAAAACACCGCCATTTCTTCTTCCATACACCCTTAGCAGCTCCCCAGTTCAAGAAATTCACTCGGTTCTTTGAAACCGCGATCAGATTCTTCTCATTCTCCAGGACAATCTTCACATGGCCAGAATTCGCCTGAAACAACAAGCCGATCAGCACCGTTCTGAGCGCATTTTCCACGATGCTGACAGGGTTCTTCTTCATCTACATCCTTCCAAGCAATCCTCCTTGACACTCCAAACGCGTTAGTGGCCTGAAATGCAACCCGAGGCTGCTACCGGGGAACCACTCCTTCAGATTCTGCAGCAATTTCTCCAACCAAAGCTTTGAGGACAAAGCTTTTTCTAAGGGAGAGGGGATGTTAGGAACCTATGTCAACCCTTCTCTTTACTATGTTAGTATATTGTTGTTGGACGCATATGATTTGTAAGTCGTCCCGTAGTATTTTTTGATCTGTAGTTTATATTAGCCCATAGTATTGACCCATAGTATTGGACGCATATGCTTTGTAAGTCGTTCCGTAGTATTATATGTCCCATAGTTTTGATTCATAGTATTGGGCATAGACTTAGTATATAAGTGTGTGTTGAGGTCATTGAAGGCACCGTGAAGTTATTTGTATTGAGCTTTCTCATAGGAGGTTGCCCCCTTGAAGTGGCCTGTGATCAATATAAAAGTGATTATGAGTTCTGTCATTTCTGCTATTTCGCATATTTTTATTAATTAATTGTTGCAGGTGCATCACATTGTTCTTCAGTGACAGCACCGCCCATGGCAACATATCGAGCTATGTGAGGGATGAGAGACTTTGTAAACCAATCTGCTAGGAGTTGGTCTGAAATGGGAGCCTTAATCAAAGGTCTTCTCCTTTGGAACTCATGTGTATGAGTAGAGATATGAGTAGCGGTATTCTGGCGGAGAGAGGTGAGGAGGTCCGTACCAGTCTCGTACCGTATAGGTAGTTGGAAGTGGGTCAAAAAGTTCATAGCAAGAGACCCGAAATCATGAAAGGAATGAGGTGGTAATTCGATATACCACATGGCAGCCAAACCAGTGAGAGTCCGTTGGAATAATCTCAGATGGATCGAGTCGTCCATTAGAGAGTTGGGTGAACACCATAAATGATATGTCATCACATGGTGCTTAGGATCCTCATCCGGCTTTCCATCAAACTTAGGGATACCCGACGAAAGTTTCACCAGAATCGGGGGCCAGTTAGTTCCATGGTAAATGGGGTCGTTCAACAGTCGAGATAGATCAGGTAGGTCCAAAGTAACCAGAAAGGGCAGCTGTTGATTAGGATGCGGGTACTGGTAGTACTGATAAGGCATGTAAGGACCGGTAGGACCTCGTATCGACTGATTAAAGGGTGACCACGAAGGAAATTGACCGTAGGGGGGTGTGCTGCCCGGACCGTAAGGGGGTCCACCAACATAAGGTGGTCCATTCCAATAAGGTGGGGTTCCACTTCCACCACTGGGAGGAGGTGGAGGTCCACCAACACCGCCAGGGGGAGGTGAGGGTCCATAACCATAATAAGGTGGCCTGCCACCGCCTTCGCCTGGGGGGGTGATGGGCCACCTCTACCACCAGAAGGATGGGGGCCCCCACCACCTCCGTCGTCAGAAGGATGAGGGTCTCCACCCCCACCCCCACCACCATAATAATTAGATCCGCCACCGCCTTCGCTTGGAGGGGGTGGTGGACCACCTCCACCGTCTGAAGGGAAATTTCCTCCCCCACCATAATAGGGTAGTCCCCCGCCGCCTCCGCCTGGGGGGGGTGGTGGTGCTTGAGGGATAGTTGGTTGGGGTCCATGTTGTAAAACGGGTTATTTTCCCCATAGAGTGTATGGGTTTCCGGGATAGGGTATCCCGTATGATGCGTTTCCAGGATTAGATTGACCCGGCGCAGGTTTAAAGGAACTTGGATATGCTTGACTCCATGAGGGTTGAGTTACATTGGGTGGCCCCCCAACATGAGATAATCCCATGGTGGATTGTCTAGCGGGTTGGGAAGTTCCAACGGGAGGTCCGTTGGGGATTCCTCCACCTACGTTCTGGTTAGGAAATGGGGGTTTCCCCCCAGCCACAATAGGATGACCACTAAACAAAGGTTGAACCAACAAAGGTTCAACCAACATAGGTTGAACCAACAAAGGTTCAACCAACATAGGTTGAACCAAAGCAAATGCAATGATTCCTAGTTCAAACAAGTTTGACTATAAAAGCATTCTTTTTCATTTTTGTACAAAACTTGAAAAATCACAACACTGCTAATCCAAATCACAACATTTTTTCCTTTTCTTTTCCTTTTCAAAACGAAAATGACGCTAGGTAGTGAAAAGAGAGAATTCTAAGATGGAGTGTGCAAGATTTTCAATTTCACTTTCAATGGCCTAAAAGTAATGAAAATAAAAAAATGCATATACCTTTCCTTAGCATGGAACTAATTTTGATGAAATTGAGGTATACTTTGGATTTTTTCAAGAAAATGAGAAGCCCATAATTCAAGAAAAAAAACAAGCGATCATGCATGCATTCAATTTTCCAAAAAGATGCATAAGCAAAACATCCCAATGCACGAACAATTCCCTCCAACAACGTTTGAGAAATGATGGGAAAGAAGCACTTTTAACTTTTCAATGGATGCATCAAAAGATTAACTTGATAACAACTGCGCTTTCAGATCTAAATGACTGAAAAGAAAACACTACTTGCAGCACTCAGTACACTCAGAAAACTCAAGAAAAGGCAAGCACTCAATCAAGCTGAAAGACACACAAGACTCGAAATCAGACAATAGCAAGCAAACCAAGCAAGCAAAGCTCAAAAAATGATGTGAATGAGGTCTGGGAGCTGATCTAATGCAATAACCAGAACAGGTAAGGAGAGGAGGGAATGCAAGGGTGAGTGGATGAAGGTGGGGGAGACAAGAGTATCCACCATTACCGGTTCTCAGACTCGTGCAAGACAGAACCCAAAATCAATCCAAACAAAACCAAACACTCAGCACACAAATCAAATAAGGGATATCTGGCTAAATCCTGCAGCACAGAGGGAGTTCATACAGCAAACCAAAGCTCAGATTAAAAAATGGAGAAAGGATGCATGCATGCCAAATTCGACAAATCGACGCACTATGTGCTTGTACACAGTGCGACATCGTAGTTCACTAGTGCAAGTAGTGCGACGGTGTCACAGTTTTCCAATAAAATGACTGCGACAAGTGGCTAATAGACAAAGAACAGAGACTAGAAATGACACAATGTCGCTCTATTTTCACTAACCAGGTGCGACAGGCGAGGTCTAAGTTAAAAAATGAATCAGATCTCCAAGCAATGAACTATGGAATGGTTTGAAAATGAGTAGTATAAACTCAGAGGAAGTAGATCAGAGTATTCAAAGTGAAGATCTGATAGTGAAATCAACTCAAGAAGCAAATGACAAATAAAAGGCTTGTGTCAAGCAATCAATTGAAAATGAATCTCAGATTGACAACTACAAAATAAGATGTGATTTTCCCCATTATGGTCGCCAGATTTGTTTTGCAGACAATCTACCGAGAGCGGACTCAAGGCCTGATCTCCCTAGCTTAACGTAAGTCTAGAACAAATAGGACAGAACATAAAATACTTTCCTAGATCATCTGGAAGTACAAATGAAAGAATAGATCGTTTACCTTAGATTTGTAGATCCCTTTCTCCTTCGTTGATCCAATGCTCCAGTGCTTCCAGATCGCTAGTAACTAAACACTGTTGAACATGTAACAGACCATGAGAAGTGAAAGCATATATCTCATATAATAGATCTAAGTTAATAGTTAAGGAGGAAAACTCTAAACGTTATCAAAGAGACGACATTTATGGAAAGCAATTATATTAACTGTATTGAAGAGTGAGGAGTACAATAGAAAAGAGGATTACAACCATAGCCTTAACGCTTCAAGCTCCTTCTGACAAGCCATGCCAAAGCTCCTAGAGAGAAGTGAAGGTTCCCCAAGCTAGAGTGTTAGATCTATTGGGCTTGATTTCACCAGCATAAGACTATCATAGACTTCCTCCTCTTGGGACGGGAGTGAGCTTCATTTAAATAGGACTAAGTGGATAGGGTGAGGATAGGATAGGTTGAGATATGATAGGAGAGGCCTAAGGGATCCTTCCAAGGTGTTAGGAACCGAATTCCAACTCTCCCAAGAGGTTAGGGATAGGGTACCAAGTCAGCAAGCTTTGAGAAAGGGCTCGAAGGGCTATTTTTGCCTATTAACTGACATCGTCGTACCCTATAATAGAGCAAGCTGTGACGTCGCATGTTGCATGAGTGCAACCTGCGATGACCTCTCAAAACTTAGTACAAAAGAGTACAAATCCTTCCAGGTCAATCACTCAGTCAAGGTAACTCCAGGAGTGTATACGCCGAATCTCATGATGGGAAGATTTTAGGTGTAACAACATGCTCTTCCATAGATTTTTGTCCCAACCTGAGTTCATTTAACTCTTTTCTCTTTCTGTCATAATACCTAGCAGAAAGGTATTTCTCCTTGAAGTACTTCTTAAAAATTTCCCAGCTAATCTTCCTTTCCTTGATCCCTTTTACTTCCAAGAGGTTATCCCACCAAATTGAAGCTCTGCCATTTATATTGTAAATGGAAATTCTGGCCTTTTCATTCCCTCAGTAATCATGGGTTCTAAAATATTTCTTCATCCCAAGAAGCCATGCCTCTGCCTCTTGGCCAGTCTTATCATTTCCATCAAATGTGGGAGGTCTTTCCTTCCTGAATTCTCCCTATGGGATGCCTTTGAATTTATTCCTTTCCCCAAATCTGCTAGAAGTATGCCTTGGATTTATTTGGGAACCTCTGGAGTCACATGACTTGCTAGAAGAAGAGCTTGAGGAAGGTGTTCCATGCTTCTTGCTCACAGAACTCTTCCTTGGGCTTGGAGTCCTCTTCTTAGAACGACCTCTAGAGCGACTCACTCCATCTCTTCCTTCCTCACCTACATTTCTTAGGTTAGACCCAAGGTTTATCCTCTGCTGCATATCAGTGAGGCTCTGCAAAATAGTAGCATTTAGCTGGTTTTGTTCTTCCTGAGCCTTCATCAATCTTTCATTGAAGCTTACCATGGTCTCAACCAAATTTTGAGGATTTATTTGCTCCCTTCTTCCATTGGATTCAGTCTCAGCATTCCCTTCCTGCACATTCTCTCCTAGTACATCCCCTTCTTGCTCATAAGGATCCTGCGCATCATTTATGGTCACCATTTTCCTTGTACGCTGCTTCTGCTACAACTATTTAAATCTTATGAGCTGCAAGCACTGTGCATCATAGAACATTTATTAGACATCTTAGGAATGTATATAGAAACATACAACATCAATATTTAACATAATTAATTCATGGAATAATTCTCAATTTTGTTATGCCTTCATTCATGCAATTCTGGAAATTGCCCAAATTGACAACAATTTGTCAAAACAGTCACTAGCACTTTTCTGCCCTTCATATCTATGATGTATGATAAACCCAACCAAGTTTTGTTTATGCATCATTATTCCTTGCTGGATAATCTTTCCAATTCCTATCCCCATGCTCCATTCCGACTTCGGGTGTGGAAGTTACATTACTTCACAAATGACAATTTTTACCAAAATTCTGCACTTTTATACACAGTGGTATTTTGGTCTGGAATGCCAACTTCAGCCACCCATGGAAGAAAATCTATGGAGAATCACAAAAAAATTTCTACCGGGCGAAGTTAGTCCATATAGCAAGAAACACTCAACAAATCGCAGATATCTGTTCCGATGCCCCATTCATCTTTTATGAATTTCTGGGTTTGACTTCTTTTCTTTTTTAACTCCCATTGCAACCTGTGCAACCTGTGCACAACCTGTGCGCCACCTGCGCAACTTGTGTGCAACCTATGCACAACCCGTGCACAACCTGTGCGCCACCTGCACAACCTGTGCAACCTGTGCGCAACCTGTGCACCACCTATGCACCACCTACGCAACCTGCGCACAACCTGTGTGCCACCTGCGCAACCTACGCGCAATCTGCGCACCACCTGTGCGCCATTTGCACAACCTGTGTGCAACCTGTGCACAATCTGTGCGCCACCTGTGCGTAACCTGCCCGCAACATGCGCACAACCTGCCTGCAATCTGTGTGCAACCTGTGCGCAACCTGCGCGCAATCTGTGCGCAATCTGTGCACTTGCGGGGCTCATATCTCCCTCGTCCCTTAACCAAATAAGGTAAGTTTGGTACCGTTGGAAATATCTTGGAGAGATATTTTCAATGGTGTGATCCTATTCCACATATGAGAACTATGATCCTACCATTTTGCCATATCAAAATGACGCCCCAAACTTCACCAATACCACGTTAAAACATTATGTTACCTGCCTGTAACTCAAAGTTTGGCCCAAGCAGCCCTAGTGCTGCAACATGGGCTCTGATACCACTCTGTCACGTCCCCTCCCGTCAATACGATACAAGGGAGGGAACATGAGCAAACTTACCGGGCTTAATTGGTAAACTCAGCTCCATACATTACTAAGAAATTCACAATAAATAAAAACTTGTGTGTGTAGGCTTATACTTCAAATAAACACAGCGGACCTAAAACTCGTATTAACATACACAAACTGAAATGCATCAACATATTTATCTCAAGCAATTGATGGATCAACATGCAGAGAATCCATCCCATTCTCATGCTATGCACAGGCTTCATATCAATTCAATTAACATGAATAATTATCATTCAAAATTAATACATTGCAAAACACAAAATACATATAATTTTAAACACAGAGAACACTTATCTTTGAGCTAAAGCTGTCCAAACAACTGGCTATGTGAGAGCAACATTCCACCCAACCATAGATCTCTGTCCATCCTATATTCTTTCAGCTGAGAGATCACCCCCGAGCTGGGTTGTGTATCCACTAAGGAGGAACTAATTGGGCTCACTCACAGCCATGGTTTCACTCAACAACTATGCTAAGCCAACACGCAGTTGGGTTTATCAAGCATACAAACGACAAATGAGGAGGATGCTAAGCCATTGATCTCATCCACAGAGCTACAGGCATCTCAAGTTAATTCAACAGTCAAGGCACCCACATTACCTACCCATCCAACACAAGGAAGGTCCCCTTCTCTGCTGCACAGTCCCTCAGGCGTCCCTTCCCTCCAGTGATCTTCAGGATGGGCATAGAATGGTCCAGCTGCTAATTCCTTGAGATTCTATCCTTCACTGGGTTTATCAAGCAAACCCAACCTCTGCTTAGTCATTCACACTTGGGTTTCTCACAATTCTGTCAACCAATAACTCAATCCCGTCACTTGATTTATGGGCTGTAAAAACTAGGTTTTCCAATGGATTTCGGGGTATCTAATACTCTCAAATTCGCCCCAAGGTTCATATCTATGGATCTCCCATTGGATTTCACTGTCAAATACCAATTTTGGGTGTTTATGGCTCTTCCAAACATGGGTTCTTGCAAAGTAGCGATTTCTGGTTTTGCTCACTACTGGCAATTCGTTTTTGGATGGAAAATGATGCTGGGATGTTCCACACTGGAATGGGAATGAGAAATAAGCAACAACCATGAGGTAGGGTGACTTGTGGTACAAGAAAACAGATCCCATACTCTGCCATATGAATTTATGGGCTGCCCATGCTCCATTGAAGCCATGGACTGAAATCTTCAACTACTTCCTTACAACAAAAATAAATGTCATCAAGGAAATTCAAATGGGTTCTTACAATGACATTTGGCAGCATATGGTTCATCCCTACAGCCCCCTCACCATTCCCTAGTGGATACACATGGCCCCTTCTCATTCGTTGCTCCCATAGCCAGTTTTGGTATTTTATTGCAATATTAAATATTTACATCAATTTACAATATTCCATGGCTTAATAGCACATGGGTAACAAAATATCAAATGCTTGTCCATTCTAAATAAAATCCGAACATACACTAGCGGGGCCTTGGCCTTGAGCTCCACGCTAGGAAAAAATACATCGCATGTATACAATATTTACATTAAAAGCCAATATTTCATAAGGGTCAAAATTGGGGTATTGTTAATTTTCGAGCTATAATTCAATATACTCTAGGATCTTTACTGAGAAAATAACATGTACAATATATCAATGCATATCAATCATAGCAAGCATATCAATCATCATAAGATGCAAACATAAGAGACAATAGACACACAGAGTTTCCATGGCGAAAACCCTAAGGTGAAAAACCCCACAACTTCCTCAGAGATAGATAGAGCAATAGTACAACCAAAGTACAACCCAAGTACACAGAGATAGAATCCTCCTAGCAACTGATCCTCCTCCTCACATGTGGGCCACTTTCTGAGTGATGGATAAGTGAGTAATGAAGTGATCAAATAGAGAGATCCTACTCTCTATTTATACTTGTTCTGAGCAGCTTAATAAACCCATGGGGCCGACTTGTTTAACTCATCCTAATAACCCTAGGTTAACTTAATCAGGGCCGACCCCACACATGGTGGTCTAATAACCCATCGGCAAGTTACGACACTTGCGACACTTGTCAATACAAATGACGACACTTCTGTATAGAGGAATAATACATCTCTATAGGAGTACAATAAAATACATAGATGAAATACATTCCGAAGTTACATATACATAAACACTCCCTCTTAACTAGGAAGGTATTTCTCGACACAGATCTACTAACACAAGTCTTCTTCTCTGGATCATCATCATTGAATCATCGTCCTCGAATCATCGTCATCGTCATTGCTGCTGCTATCTCAATCAATCTCTGATCTACTCATCATAGGAAGTTCTACAAAGCCAGTCCTTTTTCATACTGGATCTACGCCCACCACCTGTAGGTATTCATCATCACTGGCCATATAGTGGAATACTCAGGACTGATTACGTGCCTCAAAAAAACCTCTAAAGAGAATCCCAAGACTGATTACAAGCACACTACTCAACCTATTGGATCTCCCAGGATATTTTACATGTTGACCTTCACAAAACCTACTTAGAGCATCCTAGGATGTTACAAGCAAACTGCTCTACTTGTCTGGATCTCGATAGAGAATCCCAGGCTGTTACAAGCACACTGCTCTACCTGTCCGGATTTTAAGGAATCTTTTCTATGTGAACTTTCGCAAAACCTACTCAGAGCATCCCAGGATGTTACGAGCAAACCGCTCTACCTGTCTGGATCTCGATAGAGCATCCCAGGATGTTATGAGCACACCGCTCTACTTGTTCGGATTTTAAAGGATCTTTTCTATGCGAAACTGTAGCAAAACCTACTCAGAGCATCCCGAGACGTTACAAGCACACCGCTCTACTTGTCTGGATCTCAATAGAGCATCCCGGGATGTTACGAGCACACCGCTCTACCTATCCAGATTTTAAAGGACCTTTTCTATGCTACCTGCACAACCTGTTCACGGCCACAAAGTATCAAACTGATACTCACCATACATCATCCTGATGTACATCATCACATGATCAACCTGATGCATATCATTCGGAGCAACATCCTGAAGCCCGTCATCTGTGATCATCCTGATCAAACAGTATATCCATCTCATGCATACAAAGTATATACCTGATACATATCATCATACACGATCTACCTGATCATACAAATGCATCCATTTGTTATACATACATAATTACATGATCATACAATGCATCCACCTAATACATACACAAAAAATACATGATCTACCTGATCATACAAGTATCCACCTGATACATGATCTACCTGATCATACAAGTATCCACCTAATACATGATCTACCTGATCATATCCCGCATCCAACATGATGCATATACATATACATGATCCAACTGATCATAACAGGCATCTAACATGATGCATATACAAATATATAAACTTCCAACATGATGCATATACAAATATAGGATCAAACTGATCAAAGCATCCAACTTATGCATATATATACAGAGCAGTAACTGGAGCATCATCCTGATGCTCATCATCCAACACTTACATCCACAGCCATGGGAAGGATCCTCCTCTCACCATGCTTGGAATGGATCCTGCAAATGTGTCCATCACTTCTTCCTCAAAGTGTCATCAATCTGAAGAACACCAAGCCTCTCTCTGAAGTACTCAAACTTCACCCTAGCTAGTGGTTTCGTCAACACATCTGCAACCTGCTCATCCGTCGCAACATACATGAGCTTTACTGCTCCTCTCTGCACCATATCCCTGATATAGTGATATTTGATCTTAATGTGCTTCGACTTGTCATGGAACACCGGGTTCTTAAACAGCTTCACACAACTCTGGTTGTCACAAAAGATACTAGTAGCCTCCAGCGGGAGATCAAATAACTCAGACAGTAGCTTCTGAAACCATACTGCCTCACAACTAGCCGAACATGCTGCAACATACTTTGCCTCAGCTGTACTCAATGCTACGCAGGATTGCTTCCTGCTAAACCAAGAGATCACACCTGATCCCATAATGAAGCAGCACCCAGATGTGCTCTTCCTATCTACAGCACTACCGGACCGATCTGAATCAACATAACCCTGCAGGTTAAACTTTTGATTCGCATCATACTTGATCCCATAGTCAACTGTACTCTTCAGGTACCTTAGAATATGCTTTACAGCAACCAGGTGAACACCTCTGGGATCCATCAGGAACTGGCTCAATGTGTTCACGGCAAAGCAAATATCTGGTCTCATGTTCGTTAGGTACATTAAGGATCCAATCATCTGACGATTCATCGTGACGTCAACTTGATCAGATGAAGCATACAACAGAAGCTTCAGGTTCGATGCCATAGGTGTGGCCATGGCCTTGCAGTCCATCATCCCAACCCTCTTCATGATCTCTATTACAGACTTCCCTTATCCAAGGAATATTCCATCTGCACTCTACCACACCTCCATGCCTAGAAAATAGTGCATCATCCCCAAGTCCTTGAACTCGACAGCAAGCTTCCTCTTGGTATCCGCAATCAAACTATCTTCTCCTGTAAAAAATAGGTCATCCACATACAGAAGTAGTATCACTGGATTGCCTTCCTCAACCTTGTAATAAAGGTTGGAATCTGCTTTACTCTTGGTAAATCCTAAACTGGATAGAAAGCCGTCCATCCTACCATACCAAGTCCTAGGAGCTTGATTCAAGCCATACAAGGCTTTCTTTAGTCTGCACACATATGAATTCCTGTCATGTGTCTCAAAACCAAGTGGTTGCTCCACATACACTTCCTCCTCGACTACACCATTCAAGAAAGTTGTCTTGACATCCATCTGGTGTATCTTCCATTTCATCACTGTATCCAGGGCAAGTACTGATCTGATGGAAGTGTACCTGGCTACAAGAGCAAAAGTCTCTTCATAGTCTATTCCCTCTTTCTGAGAGAAGCCACGAGCTACAAATCTTGCCTTGTATTTCTCTATGCTACCATCTGCAGCATGCTTGATCTTGTAGATCCATATAGAAGTCACAACAGACTTCCCTTCAGGTCTTGGGACTACATCCCAAACATCATTCTTCATGATGGACTAATATTCCTTGGCCATGGCATCCTTCCATTCTTTCTTTTCCGCTGCTTCTTCATAACTGGAAGGTTCTTTGTTCATAATGTCACAGAGTAAGGCAACATAATTAGTGTGAGATCTAGTTCTCTTCCTTTCTCTGTGTTCTTCTTCTGGAATGCCATACCTTTCTGCATCTTGAATGAGCTTTCTAGCCCATGCAGGCTTCCTCTTGTGAGAATCCTTCTCACGGGGTGGATCTACAGGTTCTTGTAGATCTTCAATTTCTCGATCTATTTCTGGAATTGCTTCAGTCATGGTGGTATCTTGAAATATGTTTTCCTTTGGTTCTTCATGATCTTCAACAGGTTTCTTCCTTGACTTGATGAAGGCTGAGTTTTCATCAAATGTTACATCCCTGCTGACATCAAATTCTTGAACCCTGGAAAGTATATTCTGTAAGCCTTCGAGCTTTCACTGTACCCCACAAAGATACCCTTCTTTCCTGAAGGATCTAGTTTTGTCCTCTTTTCCTTTGGAACATGTGTGTATATTGGACAACCAAATATCCTGAGATGGCTGACCTCAGGTTTCTTACCAGTGAAGACTTCTTCTGGTGTCTTGTTGTCCAATATCTTGTGAGGTGTTATGTTCTGTACATAAACAACTGTCCTAGTTGCTTCTGCCCATAGATGCATAGGAAGATCCTGGTCATGCAACATTTCCCGTGCTACTTCCATGATTGTTCTATTCTTCCTTTCACCAACCCCATTCTGTTGTGGATTGTAGGGAGCAGTCAAATCCCTCTTAATCCATGAATCACTGCATAGCTTCTTGAAGTCACCTGAAGTGAATTCTCTGCCATTGTCTGATCTGAATGTCTTTATTTTCTTATCAGTTTGATTTTCCATCAAGTCTTTGAATTCCTTGAACTTGTCAAACACTTCATCTTTGTTCTTCAAGAAATAAACCCAAGTCTTCCTAGAGAAGTCATCAATGAAAGAGACATAGTAAACATACCCACTCAGAGAACTGGATGACATCAGACCGCATACATCGGAGTGGATAATTTCCAAGATTCCTTTTGATTTGCTTTCACTGCTTGGAAATGCTTTCTTTATGTTCTTTCCTTTTGCACAGCCTTTGCAAACACCTTCATGCTTGGTCTTGATTTCAGTAAGACCTTCTACAGCTTTGCTTGCAATTGGTAGTGCTCTGTAGTGCACATGTGCAAGCCTTCAATGCCAAAGTTCATTTGGCTCCATGGATTCATGTACCATGGCATGTTCAGGTTGTCCCTTCAATTTGTACAATCCCCCCTCTTGCTCTCCAATCACCACTGCATCATCAATAGTTTTACCCTTTGGCCACATTAGGACTTGGTCATCTACAAATGAAACCCTCATGCCTTTTGCATCCAATGCAAAGATGGAGAGTAGGTTCTTCTTGAGCCCAAGTACAAATAACACATCTTTCATCTTCAAGGACTTTCCAAATTCTAGGTTGTAGGAGGCTTCCACACTTCCTTTGATAGGGTATTGATAATCATCCCCAAGTTTCACTTTATGGGGTGATTCATGTTCAGACAGATTTACAAAAGATTCTTTAAACCCAGTCATGTGTTTAGAAGCCCCACTGTCAATTAGCCAATCATTACAACCATGAGAAATAGTACCTGTGAGAGCTGAGATTAGAACATATTCATCTTCACTAGATGAGTCATCACTTTCTGCTCTAGCTTTCTTCCTGGGAGGTTCATCATCCTCAGCAGCATGAGCATGATATCTTCTTTTGTTATTCTTCTTCTTCTTCTTTAATTTGTTGTCTTTCTTCTTCTTGGGACAATTTGAAGCAAAGTGTCCCATTTCATTACATTCGTAACATCGAACATGAGATAGATCTTTCTTCTTGTGATGAGGGTGAGAATGTTTCTTGTTATGAGATTTCTCCCTCTTAAACTTGCTTCCCTTGGTGTGAGCTGTGAGAACTTGATATTCATTCCCCATCTTTTCTTCTCGTGCCACAAACCTTGCTTCTTCTTATGAGCATTCTTCCCGCAGTCTGCTGAAGGATAACAACTTCTTTCTTGCACAGATTCCTTGGATAAAGGAATCCCATGACCTAGGTAGGCCATTCAGTGTGGTCATGACAACTTCACCATTTTCCACAATTTCATCCACGGCTTCGAGTTGTTCCTTGATCTAGGAGACCCTAGAAAAATAAGATTGAATGGATTCTCCATTCTGAAGCTTTACCCCTTTCAATTGATTCCGCAGAGTCATCTTCCGATTTATGTTCTTCCCTTCAAATAGCTTGGATAGGGAATCAAACATCTCTTTGGTTGTCTTCAGAGATGACACATGGGGGATGAGATGGTACTTGATAGAATCAGCAATAATTCTCTTTGCCTTGACCAAGTTCTTCTTGTGGAGGGCTTTAGCCTCTTCTTCCTCTGGGACAGGAACCTCTTCCCTTATGTAAGTATCCAATTCATTTTCTTCCAGGATTAACCCAATACTATACTTCCATGCTCGGAAGTTATCATCCCCTTCAATATTATCCTCAAGATTGGTGTGGTGAGAAATATTAAAGAGTACTTCAAATGGAAATAGAAAAGATTTAGGTCTTACCACTTGATTTGCTAAAAATTGGATATGGTCCCGGATTAGGGTTTGTTAGAGAAACCCTAAAAATTCAAAATGTGAATTTCAACTTTCTGAAAGGATAGAAAGATGCGTCTTGATGAGCTGATCAGCCTGGTGTATTCAGAATTTGAGATCTGCAAAGCTTCACCCTTCAGAAATGCCTTTTAGTCTTCCCGGGTTCAATGGGGACGACCCTGAATTAGGGTTTGGGTTTCCCGGAGATTGACCCATCCAAAAATCTCGATCCAAAGCTCTAAACTTCGATTTTTCCAAGGAGCTTCCAACTATGTCTTCATATTTCAGAAATGCCTATTTTTGTGGAAACCCTAATTTTTAGGGCCAAAACTGAAAGTGCTCAGAACTGAATTCTGATTGGACAAAAAGATTCACCTTGCTGAGGAGAGTCAATCTATCATATTGCTTTTCCAAAATCTGTGGAGAGAAACCCAAAAATAAGAAGCCCTAGCTTCCGCAACTGCATAGTGTCTTCTTCTCAGGTTAGCTCTAATACCATGTTAATTTTTTAGCATTAATTCAATATACTCTAGGATCTTTACTGAGAGAATAACATGTACAGTATATCAATGCATATCAATCATAGCAAGCATGTCAATCATCATAAGATGCAAACATAAGAGACAATAGACACACAAAGTTTTCGTGGGGAAAACCCTAAGGTGAAAAACCCCACAACTTCCTCAGAGATAGATAGAGCAATAGTACAACCCAAGTACACAGAGATAGACTCCTCCTAGCAGTTGATCCTCCTCCTCACATGTGCGCCACTTTCCGAGTGATGGATAAGTGAGTAATGAAGTGATCAAATAGAGAGATCCCGCTCTCTATTTATACTTGTTCTGAGCATCCTAATAAACCTATGGGGCCGACTTGTCTAACTCAGCCTAATAACCCTAGGTTAACTTAATCAAGGTCGACCCCACACATGGTGGTCTAATAACCCATCGGCAAGTTACGACACTTGCGACACTTGTCAATACAAATGACAACACTTCCGTATAGAGGAATAATACATCTCTATAGGAGTACAATAAAATACATAGATGAAATACATTCCGAAGTTACATATACATCAACAGGTATTACACTCTTCATTTTAGGAAGTAGCAGAGGAAGCCACCACAAGGTTGTTGAATATTGTAACTTCTAAGAATATTATATTTGTATATTATTTATTCTGGAGATGTTCCATACCTCCGATGTGATTATACTATGAATCCGGAGATGTTTATTCCTCCGAATTGGTTGTGGTAACTAGGGTTATTAGACCCACCATGTGGGGGTCGGCCCAGTCAGTTATAATAGGGTATTTAACCTAATGGTTAAATACGAGCCTACATGTACTTGTGTAAAATACATGTCAGTGTAGTGTATAAATAGAGGAGGTATGTTCCTCATTTGACATACACACACACTTGAGAGAGGCGCACTTGTGGAGGAGAGGTCTGCTATGGTGGAGAAGGAGATCATGTCTTTGGTTTGCATCTTCGTATATTGTTGGTCATCTATATTGAGGAAGCTTTACTGGGTTTTCTACCCCATGAGGGTTTCCCAGGATAAATCTGTGTCTCTTGTGTTTATGCTATGCTTGTTGTTTCTTCAGTGATCCTGTATATGCTATTATTGTGAAATGGAATGTAATGCTGCTATTTTCTGTCTTATCATATTAAATTTTAACATGGTATCAGAGCTAACCTGAAGGAAGACAAGGTATGGCACTTATGAAACTTGCTTTACTTACGACAATTTGAAGGTTAGGGTTTTACATAGCAAAAACCAGTCATCGTGGAACTTTCGCTATAAATCCATTTCTGTGAAGTTTCAGGGTCTGAAAAGTTTACAGGTCGAAGATAACATCCCCAGGTACCTTTTGTCCAAAGGGAACCCTCAGATTCGTTGTACTTTATAAGTTATGATCAGTACAAGTTAGGGTTTCTGCCTCTTCCAAATCTCAGTCAAAATCAGGTCACCTTGGAAAAAAGGTCATAACTTGGGCTAGGAAGCTCCAAATGAAATTTCGTAAAAAGTGACAGGTAGTACACAGACTGTGCTATATCAAGAAACTTTTTTAGAGGCCGAAGGTGAACCAGTGACACGTGGCACGCCGTACAAGTTCGCTCTCCTGTTTTATCCCATAAACAGGTCACGTTGCGACACTTGGCATAACTCTCTCTCGGAGAGTCCAATTGAGGTCAGACCTGTCAATATGGAAAGATAACAGGGCGATCTATCTCAGGAAACGTTTTCAAAGGCCGAAGTTCAAACAGTGACACGTGGCACGCCGTACAAGTTTGCTCTCCTATTTTATCCCATAAATAGGTCACGTTGCGACACTTGGCATAACTCTCTCTCAGAAAATCCAATTGAGGTCAGACCTGTCAGGATGGAAAGATGACAGGTCAGGCTACTGTAAAAAAAAATTTCAGACCCTGTGGAAAAGAATTTTCGGAGTTATAGCAGAAACAATCAGGTGCATATTTTTGTCAAAACAGAATTATTTTTGGAGCACCTTTATTCATGGCTTCCGGAATTTAGGGTTTCGGAGAAAGTTATTAGTTTTTGAATCGGAGTCCACGGCTGAATGCTACTCGGGAAAATTGAAATTTAGAGACCAAGATCGAATTTTTTGGTTGGGTAGAAGACCGAGCTTCATCAAACCCTAGTTCGGGTTCCTGTCCAGAAGATCCAGAAGTTTCGAAGGCAATTTTGAGGGGTCAAATTTTGGATATTTCAAAATTGAATAATGCTAGGTTGATCAGCTCAGCAAGACACATTCTTCCATCCATTCAGAAGTGTGAAAGTCAAAGATTGAATTTTTAGGGTTTCTCTAGCAAACCCTAATCAAGCTCCAGATCAAGTTTCAGGGGGAGTTGAGGCTAAGGCCTTACATAAGAAGACTACAAAAGGTCTCGACAGGTATGACTTAAGGAGGTTCAGGTATGCCTTGAAATCTGATTCTTGATTAAGTTCATAATGTGTTTGTCTTCATGTTATTTATTAGTACAATCTTGATTAATTGTCTTATCACCCTAGTAACAATATGAATGCATGTGAATGATCGAAGACATTCATTGATTAGGGCTATATGATTGTACTTATGCATTATGGTGTTGTGTAAGGTTGATGTTGTCTGCTAACAAGACACAGGTACATCACAAAAGACAAATCAAGTTCCATGACCATGACAACATGAAGACAAAGACTCACGAGGTATGTATGACTTTGTTATATTATGTTTAACCTACGAGACATGCAGGTTCTAGCTCAGGATCTCTAAATCATTGAAGAGATTGTTTAGGTATGTTGTACATAACTAAGCAGGTATACTAATCCAGGTATGTTTTCCTATGTCATGTTAGAATCTTACCTTGTGTAAGTATACTTGGTATGATTGGTTAGTAATCAAGGGTTTATGCATACTAGATCAAACAAGAATATGCATGAGTAAAAGAAGACTTCCTTGAAACCCTGAATACTAATGATCATGACTGTACATATTCAAGATTATTTAGAATTAGAATGTTTTGATAATATTGAGAATATACTAATGAATGTATGTTTGTGTATGAGATCATGAGGATGACACTAGTGTACACTTGAGCATGCACAGTGGTACAGAATGAATAGAAGTTCAGAAGACATACAAAAGATCATGCGGGAGACAACCACACAAACATAAAAGATAAGTATTTGAGTTGTTATTAGAAATAGTAAATGATATTGCTTGTATGCATATTTGTATTCCTAGGATATATCATGCTGAGTGTAAACATTCATAAAGCATTGAACAGTATACTACTAATATGCATATGATTGGTAAATTGGACAAACATTCCATTGTTGCTTGTCTAGAATGAAACCTCTTTGCTGACATACTGAGAGTTGTGCACACTCTCGATAGTATGTTCTGGTAGAGATGGAAGGCATCTAGATAGCCACTGTATGCATACAGGATATGGGAAAGTGTTGTGCCAAAGTATTGGTCAAAATAGTTGCATAACTATGTAAATGATATCTGTATGCATAATAGGTTATCATGTCAATATGATTTGATGATTAAATCATGTACTTAATTTTGATTTGTAGGAAAGATCATGATGAATGATGAACTCTGAACAAGCGATGGATGTTCAACAAAAGATTTACAAATCAAACACACTATAGAAAGCTTGTGGTTAAGAGATTCTCTTAGAAAGAGGAAGAGAATCATGATGAGATGTTTTGCTCCAAGGGACTAGATAAGACCATTCTCTTAATAATGTAATCAGGTTCTGTATGGGTTCCCAGGATTGGTAGTCAATTGATGAGCTTAATGATCATCATGGGTGATGTGGATCTCAACCTTTTCTACAAGGTTGAATATGGGTTCTATACACATATGACATGGGTGCAAGAAGGAACTCACCACAGAGTTCGAATGATTTTGAGGCTCATATTAGTAGACCCATCTGACGAGAGATGGCACAGATAGATATGCAGAAGATCACTCAATGCTGAGTGTGAATAATGGACAATTGACAACTTCATGACAAAGCTTGGGCTTTACCAGAAATAAAATTGTTCCTAACCTTTACCTTAAGGTTGTGGATGATGAACCTATCATACCATTATTGTATGACGATGATCTCTTTCTGACAAGGAATGAGAAACAGGTCATGAAAATGGCTGCATAAATGAAAATGAAAGATCTCGGATTAATGCACTACTTCTTAGGTCTAGAAGTATGGCAAGATCCAAAAGGAATCTTTTAAATCAAGGTAAGTATGCTATGAAGTTTCTAAAAAGATTTGATATGTTGGAGTATAAAGCCATGGCCACTCCCATGGAATCCAACTTGAAGTTGTTAGTTAATGACTCATCGTATTTAGTGGACCTAACCCTATATAGACAAATCATTGGGTCATTGATGTATTTAACAAATACTAGGCCAGATATATGCTTTGCTGTAAATACCCTAAGTCAGTATCTAGTAGAACCTAGAAAGGTTCACTTAATAGCTACAAAGCATGTAGTGAGGCACCTAAAAGGTACATTAGATTTTTGGTCTATATTATCTTGGAGGTCATGAACTCCGTTTACATGGTTACTCAGATTCTGATTGGGCAGGAAGTGTCTCAGACAGAAAGAGTACATCAGGTGGATGTTATAGTCTTGAATCTGCCATGATCTCATGGTTCAGCAAGAAACATTCTAGTGTGGCTCTCAGTACTGCTGAAGTAGAATATATGGCTGTCTGCTCTGCCAACTGTGAAGCAGTATGGCTTCAGAAGCTTTTATATGGAGTGTTTGACTTAGAAATGGATCCCACTATGATTATGTGTGATAATCAAAGCTGCATTAAGATGTCTGAATATCCTGTGTTCCACGATAAGTCAAAACACATTGAGATTCGATACTTCTATATACGAGACATGGTGCAGAGAGGAGCTATCAAGCTCGAGTATATAAGCACTGAGGATCAGATTGCCGATATCCTGACTAAACCTTTGTCTCGAGTAAAGTTTGAATACTTCCGAGACAAGCTTGGTATAGTCTAGAAGGACCCTCCTCGAAAGGGGGAGTAGTATAGTACTTGATAACAAGTCTGTCCCTTAAATTTTGTTTTGTTGCACTTAGTTACTTAGAATTATTTAGATTTAGAACTCCTATATATCTTTTATTTTTTTTATGTATACATGTTTTTGATGTGATGTATACATGTTTTGATACATGCTAGATGTATACATGTTTTGATGTGATGTATACATGTTTTGATGTTAGATGTATTAGTGAGAATACATGCTTTGATGTGATGTATACATGTTTTGATACATGCTAGATGTATACATGTTTTGATGTGATCTATACATGTTTTGATTATACATGCTAGATGTATACATGTTTTGGTGTGATGTATACATGTTTTGATGTGATACATGCTCTTGGATATTTGTACCTGTATAGATGAGAATACAGATGAGGATGTTTTGATTAGTGATGTATACATGTTTTGATGTGATACATGCTCTTGGATATTTGTACATGCTCTTGGATCATCCCTGGGCTTTCAGTCCTAAAGAGAGCCGTAGACGTGAGGTCTCCGAGAATGAAGTCCTTGGTGGACTTGAGGGGATTGGATCATCCCTGGACTTTCAGTCCTAAAGAGAGCCGTAGACGTGAGGTCTCCGAAAATGAAGTCCTTAGTGGACAATTGAGGGGATTGGATCATCCCTGGACTTTCAGTCATAAAGAGAGCCGTAGACGTGAGGTATCCGAGAATGAAGTCCTTGGTGGACTTGAGGGGATTGGATCATCCCTGGACTTTCAGTCCTAAAGAGAGCCGTAGACGTGAGGTCTCCAAGAATGAAGTCCTTGGTGGACTTGAGGGGATTGGATCATCCCTGGACTTTCAGTCCTAAAGAGAGCCGTAGACGTGAGGTCTCCGAGAATGAAGTCCTTGGTGGACTTGAGGGGATTGGATCATCCCTGGAATTTCAGTCCTAAAGAGAGCCGTAGATGTGAGGTCTCCGAGAATGAAGTCCTTGGTGGACTTGAGGGGATTGGATCATCCCTAGACTTTCAGTCCTAAAGAGAGCCGTAGACGTGAGGTCTCCGAGAATGAAGTCCTTGGTGGACTTGAGAGGATTGGATCATCCTTGAACTCAAGTTCTAAAGTGAGCCGTAGACAGGTGTCTCCGAGAATAGAGGATAGGACTGCATCGTCCCTGGACCTTGGTTCAAAATGCACGTGATTGGATTAATCATCCTTAGACAGTAAACCCAGGAAGGATAGTCTTAAATGCGATTGCGGTTGGATTAATCATCCTTAGACAGTAAATCCAGGAAGGATAGTCTTAAATGTTATTGTGATTGGATTAATCATCCTTAGATAGTAAATCCAGGAAGGATAGTCTTAAATGCGATTGTGGTTGGATTAATCATCCTTAGACAGTAAATCCAGGAAGGATAGTCTTAAATGCGATTGTGGTTGGATTAATCATCCTTAGACAGTAAATCCAGGAAGGATAGTCTTAAATGCGATTGTGGTTGGATTAATCATCCTTAGACAGTAAATCCAGGAAGGATAGTCTTAAATGCGATTGTGGTTGGATTAATCATCCTTAGACAGTAAATCCAGGAAGGATAGTCTTAAATGCGATTGTGGTTGGATTAATCATCCTTAGACAGTAAATCCAGGAAGGATAGTCTTAAATGCGATTGTGGTTGGATTAATCATCCTTAGACAGTAAATCCAGGAAGGATAGTCTTAAATGCGATTGTGGTTGGATTAATCATCCTTAGACAGTAAATCCAGGAAGGATAGTCTTAAATGCGATTGTGGTTGGATTAATCATCCTTAGACAGTAAATCCAGGAAGGATAGTCTTAAATGCGATTGTGGTTGGATTAATCATCCTTAGACAGTAAATCCAGTAATTCTGAAAGGAAGGATAGTCTTAAATATGATTGTGGTTGGACTAATCATCCTTAGACAGTAAATCCAGTAATTCCGAAAGGAAGGATAGTCTTAAATGCGATTGTGGTTGGATTAATAATCCTTAGACAGTAAATCCAGTAATTCCGAAAGGAAGGATAGTCTTAAATATGATTGTGGTTGGACTAATCATCCTTAGATAGTAAATCCAGTAATTCCGAAAGGAAGGATAGTCTTAAATATGATTGTGATGAGATTGATCCAGTAATTCATAGATGACGATGCTGTTGATCGTGTGATGACGATGCTGATGATCGTGAGATGACGATCCTGCTGATCGTGTGATGACGATGCTGATGATCGTGAGATGACGATGCTGATGATCGTGTGATGACGATGCTGATGATCGTGTGATGACGATGCTGATCGTGCGATGATGATGTTGATGATCGTGAGATGACGATACTGATGATCGTGCGATGACGATGCTGATGATCGTGAGATGACGATGCTGATGATCATGTATTAATGATGCTGATGATCGTATGATGACGATGATGCTGATCGTGATGGTCTAGATGACGATGTTGATGATTGTGAGGATCCAGACATTGATGTTGCTATAGTTGTTCGAGTGCTGCAGAAGATAAAGACTCAGTACTGAAGATGTTGATGTTCCAGTAACTGGTTGAGTTACTGATGATGTTAAGAAAGCTTCCAATGATTTATAGATGTATCATGTATGATGTATGACTCGTTGCTCCTGCAGATGTTGTTATAATATCCTTCTCGTTAAGGGGGAGTGTTGAATATTGTAACTTCTAAGAATATTATATTTGTATATTATTTATTCCGGAGATGTTCCATACCTCCGATGTGATTATACTATGAATCCGGAGATGTTTATTCCTCCGAATTGGTTGTGGTAACTAGGGTTATTAGACCCACCATGTGGGGGTCGCCCAGTCAGTTATAATAGGGTATTTAACCTAATGGTTAAATACGAGCCTACATGTACTTGTGTAAAATACATGTCAGTGTAGTGTATAAATAGAGGAGGTATGTTCCTCATTTGAAATACACACACACTTGAGAGAGGCGCACTTGTGGAGGAGAGGTCTGCTATGGTGGAGAAGGAGATCATGTCTTTGGTTTGCATCTTTGTATATTGCTGGTCATCTATATTGAGGAAGCTTTACTGGGTTTTATACCCCATGAGGGTTTCCCAGGATAAATCTGTGTCTCTTGTGTTTATGTTATTCTTGTTGTTTCTTCAGTGATCCTGTATATGCTATTATTGTGAAATGGAATGTAATGCTGCTATTTTCTGTCTTAGCATATTAAATTTTAACAAAGGTGTGACTAAACCAACTAGGACGATGGAGACAATCCAAGAGATCCAAGAGAGTCGCTTCAATGTTGGGTATATGGCGAGGACCATATGCTTAGAAATTGTCCACATCAGAATGGGAGTTCCAAGCATGTTCACAACATCCAAGAGGCTCAAACTATGGTTCAAGTGGAAAAAACTATTCCTAAAATCTATGCAACACTATAGAATTGCCAAGAAAACCATCAATCAACTATGGTTGAGGTTGAGGGTAATATTTCTAAGAATCCTATTTTTATTTTTATTGACCCTCAATCTACTCATAGTTATATCACTTCTAAAATTGGTGAGAATTGTAGTTTTAATAGAACAAAGCATAATACATTGTGGTTGGTTTAACTAGCTATTTCAGGAGATTAAACCTACCCTAGCGGTCTTTAGGAAAACCACAAAAGACCCATACCCAAAAGAAACTCAAACTATTCATACAAAAATAAGTTCAAAAGCTTTGCATGCAAACTTTCTTGGAAAACACAAAGAGGGTTTTAGAATCAAAACTCACCATGAATCCTATCATTTGATGTAGATCCATTGATTGTTTGTTGCTCCAATCTTCTCACCAACACTTCAAGTCTAAACCTAAAAACGACCAAAGATTGACATAAAGTAGTTACTGTTGCAAAAAGATAGTTTGTAAATAGACTGTTGAATTACTCATCCATATTCAAGAATTCAAAACTAAAAGTAAAATGTTCAAATTAGGACAGAAAAAGAGAATTCTTTTATAAATTGAACAAGTTACAGAAAGATATCACCTAAATCCTGTTATGGCACCGTTATGAAGCCGAGATCGGATTCCTTCCACGTAAGTCTCTCACACTCAATCTATTTCACTAAAGGAGATATGCCCAAAATAATCACTTTAATTCTTTGGCATAATAAAAGCTCACAACAATGGATGGAAATATAGTTTCGGATAAAGGAATGGTGTTTTTGTGGAGTAGAAACAATATGGATTTTATCTCTGGTTGAAATTCAATAGCATGAGGGTGCTCTCTAATGCTTGAGTCCTCAAATTCCTTATCATGTGCCTCTTTTATACTAATGGGGAGGAAATTAGGGAGGTTATGAGTAGTTACTTATGGGATTGGGACAGTTGGGAACAATTAAAACTGTAATATTTCTCATAAAGTAACTTTATTTTATTTTTTACCCTAAAATAATCATGTACACAGGCTAGACAAAGGTAGGTCGCGTGGACGTGGTCTAGGAATAGGTAGGTTGCGTACATCTTGAAAACATATTTTTTTAAGAGGTTTTTCCAAGAATAAGAATTGTTCATAACTTATCAGGGATAAGGGAAGTCTTCCAAAAAGGGTGAATGGGTAAGATAAGCCATCATAGCATCTATGGGATAAGTGTGAAAAAATATGCTATAATAGATGCCCCCTAATGTGTGAGGTTAGAGGGACAAATGATGGCCGAAATACATTATAATCCTATCAATAATGAGTGTAGAAATAACCTGGGAAAAATTTCTTCGAAATTCGGCCATAGGTGACACCTGCAACGGATCAAGTCAGAACTATTCTTCTTGAAGCGGGAATACCTTTGCTGAGAAGAAACAAAAAGGATAGTCATTGGATCAAGTAATACACAGATCCATACAATATATATAAGCGATGATCATGACCATGAAATACAAAGTGGATCCATGTCAAAAATAGATCATAGCCACGAAAATACAAAGTGGATCTATTTCTAACAGAATATCACAACCACTAAAATACAAATTGGATATGTGTCTCAGAATCAAATGAATATCTCTGAAAATAAGACTGAATAGAGAAATTTCTATAAGAATCAGTGCCAAAATATAGGTAAGTGGCAATCCAAATGCAATCCAATTCATAAAATAATGATGGAATACTATATATGGACTTGAGGTATTCAAACCAACCAACATGGGTACTGACGGGCTATGCATATGACCCTTTTTGTTCCTCCTTTCTACTTTGTTTTTTACTCCTTTTTGACATACTCCTGTATTACTACCGTCTCTTTTGGTTGTATTTTGCACATTCTGGCCTTGGTAAGAATTGATCTTGTCCCTTTTGTTATTTGTCAATTGCTTATGATTGATAGGGCTATGTTGCTATTATTCCCTACTAAAGAAAATATGTTTCAGGTTCGGTATCAGTTCATCTACAGGTTGTAGAATGAAGGACTATGGAAGCTGGGAGATATGCATTTTAGTCTGGAGCTTGTACCCGAGGTATCCAGCTTGATGTATTTTGTTGCAGTATTTTGGTTACCTATCCAACAATCAGACGATGCTGCAGTCGATCCAAGGAGATGGAGGTTTCATGCTTAATTTGGTATTATGGGTCTATGATGACTCATAAGTTGACCATCCCTACATCCCAGGGATCTTCCTCCACTATCCATGATGTATATCCTAGAAATATCTTATTAAGGATCCGTAGATAGGCTTTATTGGGGAATTCGTTGTAACTATGTGATTCCTCATTTATCCTCTCATAAGCGTTGATGTATAAAAAACAGGGGGACTCTTCAAAGGGGTTAGCCTCAATTGCATAAGAATTATCGAACACTGTATCAGTTATATATATAAGAAATTCCTGGTTTTATCTGATTTGATGTGTTGATCCATTTCGTGTGATTGAGACGCTGTTCAGCTTCTGTTGCCGAAGGCAGGGCCCCCTTCTGTGATAGGTGCTGCTATAATTAGGATTTCTTTCCTTTATGCATGTGTGTTTAGATTCATAGCTTAATTATTAACGCAGTGTGGATTGGTTTGATTCATTGATATATAGAATTGGTGTGTGATTATAGTTGCGTGTGAATCCTTTAATGAGTGGTGAGAATTGATTACAGAGTTATCCTTGTTACCATTTCCAGAGGAGTATATGAACGATGAATGTCAAATTAGCATAAATTCTGTAGTGAATGGATGTAATTAGGTTCTTTCAGAATTCTATTGTGAGTGTTTAAGAGTAGAAGCAGATCGTAGAATTTGATTAGTATTCAACCTTTTCATTACAGTTGTGATTCAGTGAATTACTTTCATTAGGGATTTCTCAGCTTGTTAACTAGAATTGGACATTTAATTGCTTTCTATGATTTAACAGATTGTTGTTGGTAGTGATTTCTTTCTGTAGTTTAGCTGAATGTCATTGATAGTTAGATGCTTTCATTTGTTTGCAAGATTCCTTCAGTATTCAGCAATTTATTAGGAGTCCATTCACCAAAATATTATATCATAATTCTGATTCAGTAATTCATTAATCTCCTCTGTGTTGAGATCTTCCAAGTTGTAGTGTGTAGCTAGGGTTTTCACCCCAGCTTGTGCAAATGAGCACCTACTAAGGAGAAATTTAACCTAGCATGAGCATTAACATAAATGATAAAACATGAAAATATGGAAAAATATTTCTCTTTTTGTATTAAAGATTACCTCCAATGTAGAGGATGGTGGAGCTCTTGCAGCAGTCCGGGAGGGTTGCTTCCAAGCTTCCAGCTTTGCTCCTTTCTCTTTCTCCAAATGGTTGGAAATGGGCCAAAGAGGCACTCAAGTGTGAAAGTAGCTCAAGGGTGAGCTAGGGTTTTAAGAGTGATTTTGGCAGAGTAAGGGTGTGGTTGACTGTGGATATGAAATGAGGGGCCTCCATCACCTATTTATAGGTTTTTAGTGGTGGAGTGCTGGCCCATGGTTTTGGGCACCATATGGTTTAGGTCAGTTGTATAGGGTTTTTGCTTCCTTTTCCCCTCTTTTTCCTCTTTTTTGTATTTTTTTTTATTCCCTTTTTAGAGGGTTTTTGCTATTTTGGAGGAATTTTGGATTATTTTGGGGGGAAAAGGGGTTTTTTGGCCTTTTTGAGGCTTTTTAATGGGATTTTAAGGTTTTGGAGGCAAACATGGTAGGAAATATGGACAAATGAGTCATGTAATGGGGTAGATGAGGTAGTGAGCACTTTTTGGGTGTTAACACAGTGTTTGGCATATATTTTGCTTGGTAGCTCGTAAGCTTTTGTAGCCCTGAGTTGATAATTTATGCACAGCTTTTTGTTCTTAATTTAATTAAAAAAGAGAATTAAAGAGCTCGTCATTTTGGCGCCGTTGCCGGGGAGCCGCCAAGGACATTGCATTTTGATTGACTATTTTGGTTCTAGTTGTGATTTCTTTTCCTATTTCCCTTGAGTGGATTGTGTGTGTGAAAATTCTGGAAAAATTCTGGTCTGATTTCAGAGGAGGGTCAAGTAAGACGCACCGACATATTCGTTTAGAATATTGCCTGCCGCAAGTCCCTGTGATCCTGAAACATGCAAAGTATTCATGCGTAGAGTAAGAGATAGTACAAGTAGACTGGCATATGCATATGATACCCCTCCCCCAGGTACTAATCGTGCAGGAAGTTCAATAAAAGGAGGACGTGTTCAGGGAAAGTCACCATCTCTCAGCAATTCCAAGGTAGAATTCGTTCCAGAACAAGAGTTGGTTCAAGAAGAAGGGTTTCCTGAACAATTCAGTATTGATAATCAAGGAGAAGAGGAACAACTAGTTGTTGAATCCCCGTGGTCCACTGGGTCAACTACTCTAGGAGATCTAATGGCAGGTATGGATGGCGGGGGAGAACACATTGCCCGCGGGGAAGAGACAAATCGAGGAAATACAAATGGAGAATCTAGTATGGGAACAGTTACTTTCGAATTCCCAATAAGGAACTCCGGATCGACACTCACAAACCAGATGAAGAACATTCCACATTCAACATTGTCTAACTTCCATGGTATGGCGAGTGGAGACCCGGATACATTCCTATTTGAATTTGATGTCCTATGCAGGAGCTATGACTATGTTATAGATCACCAGAAACTCAAGCTTTTTCCAGCCACTTTGAAAAGCCAGGCTCTGAGATGGTTCATGGGCCTGGGAGGAGATAGTATAACAACTTGGGCTCAAATGAAGAAAGCTTTTCTGGATAAATATCAAGAATACTGCAAGGACAAGGACCGAAAAGAGGCCATTTTTAAGATGTCCCAGCAGGAGGATGAGAATTTAGAAGACTACGTGGAGAGATTTCAATATAATTTGCAAAGATCATGGCAGAACGGGTTGAATGATGACACATTGAAGATTATGCTCTTACGAGGCATTAGAGATGATTTCATTGATCCGCTGAATTTGATGGGTGCAGGGGATGTGTCCCTACTAAAATATGTGGAAATATGCGATCTCTACAAAAGGTATTCAAGGAATGCCTCCAGATCAGGTAGAGGAATTCGGAATACAGTAAACAGAACCACGAAGACCTCAAGAGAAGGAGTTTCAAGAGTGGAAATTGGGAACCTCTTAGAGGATTTCAAGACTGGTATACTTAGTTCCCTGAGTTCTCAATTAGACGCACTCCAGGAAAAGAAAAGGCAAGAGGAGGAGGATCGAGCTTTGGCTGTCTTCTGTCCTAAATGCAGAAAGAGACATCCCCTCAAAAGCTGCCCATTGGACAAAGTGGAGATCTGTCTTCTATGCGAGTTGGAGCACCCTACAAAAGAATGTCCTTCGCTGCCAGGGATCAAAGCTATATATGAAGAAGCAGGGACGGATGCAGAACCAGTCTGTTTTATATCTCAAAAACGTCCATGGAAACCTCGACCTTCAGGTACAGTAATAGATCCCATGCAATCATTTAATCCTTATTGGAACAATACTCAATTACATCAGTCGCAAGTTCCACAAGCTCCACAAGTCCAACAAAACTCTCAGCCTTGGTACCCACCTTTGCCTCAACAAACTTGGGCACCTTCCTATCCCCAAAGTAACCCTTGTCAATCCAACTGGAGGAATTCAAATTTTGGGAGTAACCAACAGATTCAGCATTTAGCCCCACAATTACAGAATCCTCAATTCCCATTTGCACCAGTACAACCATTAATGCAACCCCCCCTACAACCTCATTTAACCTTTCCAGTGAACAATTCACCTCCAAAACCACTTCTTCCTGCACAACCCGCTCCTAACCCTAATAATAAGGTTAGACGACCTGTAATGGCTACTGAAATACCCAATTATCCAGCCTATTCCATCTCCATGGTGGACTGCCACGACATTCAATTACGCTCTGGCAGGAAAATTAGTAAAACCACCTCTCCTATAATTTCAGAGGAGGAGGAAGAAACACCAGAAAATTTACCATCCCAATCCAAAGAAATACTAGTGCAATCTGAAAACAACTTCCCACCCATCCCACCTAGGGAATCACCTCAAATTGAGCAAAAACAACCACCACCATATCCCGAACGCTTGGCCATAGAAAAGTTGATGCCACAATAAGAATTTGATCTCCTTGGAGAATTACGAAATGTCTATGTCAAAATTCCATTATTCCAAGCTATCAAAGACATTCCCATTTATTCCAAAGTTGTCAGAGAATTGTGTTTGAAAAAGCCAGGCAGGAAATGAAAAGACCCCCCAACAGCCCATGTGATAGGTGACTTGGTTGAATTGATGATGGGTAATACCCTTACTGCTAAGTATTCTGACCCTGGTAGTCTTGTGGTTAAAGTGCAAATCAATGGCATTCGTATCTCTAATACACTAATAGACTTGGGAGCAGCTATTAATGTCATGACTAAAAGAACAATGGACAGATTGGGCATTACAAAACTCAGACAAACTTCTACTATCTTACAGTTGGCTGACGAATCTCTTGTGAAACCAGAAGGAATTATAGAAGATCTTATTATCTTAGTGGATTCATGGGAGTACCCGGTAGAATTCATGGTTTTACAAACAAAATCAAATTTGGGAGGCTACCCCCTAATTCTGGGGAGACCTTGGTTGGCCACAACAGACGCTTATATTAGCTGTCGGTCAGGTAATATGCGCATATCTCATGGACATGCTATTAAGGAACTTACTTTATATCCTCCTGTGAAGCCTATACTCCAACCCGAACTTCTGGTTTGGTCAAAAGAAGAAGGAATTGAGCATGCAGAAGACACCCTACAGCTGTACATGATTGAACAAACAATGGCAGCAAAACAATTAACTGAGGATGATTTGCTCAGTCAATTTATTTCTTCTAATTTCTCGGGAGACTTAGTGGAGTTGTTTAGTGCAGTTTGTGCCACTCAACAAATTGACAATACTCCGAGCTCATCTAATAATGCCGCTATCCCTGATGTGGAGTCTGAAATTAGGGAAGTGGAAATTGAACCTGGCAAGCTCCTGAAGATTAGCTCCACATTGTCAAAGCAGGAAACAGAACAGCTAACTGCAGTGTTAAAGAAACATAAGTCTGCATATGCCTAGGATTATAGTGACATGAAAGGTCTACACCCTGACCTATGCACACACCACATCTATACTAAGGAGGATTCTAGACCCATCAGACAACCTCAGCGCAGGATGAATCCGACACTCAGAGAGGTAGTCAAAGAGGAATTACAGAAGTTGTTGGCTGCAAATTTTATTTATCCCATCTCTGATAGCAAGTAGGTGTCTCCACTGGTGATGGTGCCCAAAAAGAACGGGAAGTGACGTGTTTGTGTTGATTACAAGGAATTAAACAAAGCCACGCATAAGGATCATTTTCCGTTACCCTTCATCGATCAGGTGTTGGATACACTAGCAGGGAGAAAGTATTTTTCTTTTCTAGATGGGTTCAGTGGATATAATCAGATCAGGATAGCACCATAGGACCAAGAAAAAATGACATTCACATGCCCATGGGGCACCTTTGCATATAAAGTGCTACCTTTCGGATTATGCAATGCCCCTGCTACATTTCAGCGGGTTGTTCTCAACATATTTTTTTTATCTAATTCATGACACTATGGAAGTTTTTATGGATGATTTCGCCTCCCATGGTGAATATTTTGTAGCAGCTTTGAATAACTTGGACAAAGTACTTACACGATGCAAAGAGGTGAACCTCTGTCTCAGTAGTGAAAAATGCAGAATGATGCTTACCCAGGGCGTTGTTTTGGGTCATCTTATATCTCCGGAGGGCATTCAAGTATACCCAGCAAAAATCCAGGTAATCAGTAACTTATCAGTCCCATCCACACAAAAAGAGGCACGCAGTTTTATTGGATATGCAGGTTATTATAGAAGATTTGTGCAAAACTTTTCAAAGATTACTAGTCCTTTATTTTTTCTCATGTCTAAAAATAAACAATTTGAATGGACAAAAGATTGCCAAGTAGCCTGGGAAACCTTAAAACAAAAATTCTCTACTTCACCTATCCTACGAGGTCCAAATTGGTCACTACCCTTCCTAATTTCTACAGATGCCTCTGATACTACCATAGGAGGAGTCCTGGGCCAGCAAGAAAATCAGAATCCCTATGCCATATATTTTATCAGTAAAAATCCGACTGCTGCTGAACTTAATTACACTGTGACTGCGAAAGAGTTCCTGGCTGTCATCTATGCCATAAATAAATTTCGCCATTACATTACAGGATACCAAGTAACTGTCCATACCGACCGCTCCGCCATTAAATATCTCATGAATAAATCCATCACAAATGGCAGAGTCACTAGGTGGTTGTTGTTGCTACAAGAATTTGATATTTCAATAATGGACAGACCCGGTAAAACTAATGTGGTTGTTGATTTTCTTTCAAGATTAACTACTGATGAAGAATCTCAACCGGTGGATGATGCTTTTCCAGATGAATATTTGTTTGCTATTTCTACTAATGTTCCTTGGTTTGCAGATGTAGCAAATTATTTGGCTGCAGGAATACTTCCGGGGCATATGACATCAAAAGAAAAGAAGAGGATTGTGCAACGTAGCAACAGATTTTCATGGATTGATGGCTATTTGTTTTATACAGGACCAGACTTGGTGATCCGTCGATGTGTTCGTGAAGATGAAATTTATCCAATCTTGAGAACCTGTCATGATGGTCCATGTGGAGGACACTTTGCTGATAAACGAACAACCCATAAGATTTTGCAACTGGGATATTACTGGCCTACAATATTCAAAGATACTAGGGAATATGTCCAGAGTTGTGATAGTTGTCAAAGGATGGGGCAGCCACTTCAGTTCGATGAAATGCCACTTCAAACTCAGCTGGTGGTGGAACCATTTGAGAAGTGGGCATTAGATTTTGTTGGTCCTATTAAACCTCCATCCAGACATAATTCCAACATTTTAGTATGCACAGATTATGTAACTAAATGGGTGGAGGCAAAGGCACTTCCAAGGGCAACAGAGTAGGCAGTCTCAAACTTTCTATATGCAGAGATCTTCACAAGGTTTGGAGTTCCGAGGGAGATTGTTACTGATGGAGGCTCTCAATTTACATCTAAACTTATCAAAGCTCTCACAACGAAATATCATATCAAGCATAGGGTAACCTCACCATATCACCCTTAGACAAATGGGCAAGTAGAAGGCACAAACAAAATTCTGGAAGTTGTTCTCACAAAGACTGTCCAACTTCATCAAAGAGACTAGGCTGATAAGCTACTTGAAGCCTTATGGGCCTACAAAACAGCCTGGAGAAGCACAACAGGTTTGAGTCCTTATCAATCAGTCTATGGCAAACAAGTCACCCTACCAATAGAAGTTGAGATTAAGACATTAATAACTGCATTTCAATTAGGTATGGATTTATCACAGGCTCAACATACTCACCTACAACAGTTTAATGAACTTGATGAATTATGCCTGGATGCCATAGAACGTACAACCATTGTACAACAACAACGAACCAGATGGCCTGATGAATTAATCAAAACTAAGCATTTTCAAGAGGGTGACTGGGCTCTTCTCTACGACTCCAGATTCAAAAAGTTCAAAGGGAAACTACATACTCACTGGCTGGGACCATATGAGATTGAAACAGTTTTTGATAATGGTACAATACGACTCAGAACCATTGATGATGAAGGTATGTTTCTTATGGCCAATGGTCATAGACTAATACCTTATAAGAAACCATTGTCCAAAGAGGCGTTCATCCGCAACATTGCTGCCTACTGGTGCACCAATGATTGTTGAGATTAAACCAAATAAACTAGCAAGATCACTGAAAGAAACATAATCACAAGATAGGCACAGAATTTACCCTGGGAAACCCTCATGGGGTAGAAAACCCAGCAAAGCTTTCCTCAATAAGATGATCAACCAAAATACAAGATGTGCTCCAAGACTTGACTTCCTTCTCTATCTCCTGAACAGACCTCCCAGACAAGTGTGCTACTTTTCTAAATTGTGTAAGTGTGTCTAATGAGGAGCTCACCTCCTCTATTTATATTAGTTCCCGACTGACCAAAATCCCTAATGGGGCCAACCTCTCCTGGAGAAGTCTAATAACCCCTAAAATATAATATCAGGGCCGACCCCCACATTGTGGGTCTAATAACCCTAGTTACCACAAACCATCGGAGGAATAATCATCTCCGGATACATAATAGGGTTACCTCGGAGGGATAAAACATCTCCAGAATAATAATGTACAAATATAATATTCTTAGAAGTTACAATATTTAACACTCCCCCTTAACGAGAAGGATATTATAACAACGTCTACAGGAGCAAGGAGTCATCGACTACATCATACATGATACATCTATAAATCATCGGAAGCTTTCTTCAATTCATCATCATCAGTAACTCAACCAGTTACTGGAACATCAACATCATCATCACACGATCATCAACATCGTCAGTACACGATCGTCAACATCGTCATCACACGATCGTCAACATCGTCATCACACGATCATCATCATCGTCATCACACGATCATCAGCATCGTCATCACACGATCATCAACATCGTCATCACATAATCAATACAAGTATACAAGTATACACATCATCAATACAAGTATCCATACCAATACAAGTATACACATCATCAATACAAGTATCCATACCAATACAAGTATACACATCATCATTTAAGACACCATAACATGTCTAGGGATGATACAGTCCACTCGTCAACTTGGACAAAATCTAAGGACCACTTTCTCGAAGACATATGTCTACGGATCAATTCAGGGACCGAAGTCCGGGGATGATACAATCCCCATCATGTACATTTTGAACTAGTGGTTCCGGGATGATGCAATCCCCATCATGTACATTTTGAATTAGTAGTTCCGGGACGATACAATCCCCATCACGTACATTTTGAACTAGTGGTTCCGGGATGATGCAATCCCCATCACGTACATTTTGAACTAGTGGTTCCGGGATGATGCAATCCCCATCACGTACATTTTGAACTAGTGGTTCCGGGATGATGCAATCCCCATCACGTACATTTTGAACTAGTGGTTCCAGGATGATGCAATCCCCATCACGTACATTTTGAACCAGTGGTTCCGGGATGATGCAATCCCCATCAGTCCACTTTGGGCTTCATTCTCGGAGACCATACGTCTACAGATCAATTCAGGGACCGAAGTCCAGGGATGATACAATCCCCATCTGTCCACTAAGGACTTCATTCTCGGAGACCATACGTCTACGGATCAATTCAAGGGACCAAATTCCAGGGATGATACAATCCCCATCTGTCCACTAAGGACTTCATTCTCGAAGACCATACGTCTATGGATCAATTCAAGGGACCAAAGTCCAGGGATGATACAATCCCCATTTGTCCACTAAGGACTTCATTCTCGGAGACCATACGTCTACGGATCAATTCAAGGGACCAAAGTCCAAGGATGATACAATCCCCATCTGTCCACTAAGGACTTCATTCTCGGAGACCATACATCTACGGATCAATTCAAGGGACCAAAGTCCAGGGATGATACAATCCCCATCTGTCCACTAAGGACTTCATTCTCGGAGACCATACGTCTATGGATCAATTCAAGGGACCAAAGTCCAGGGATGATACAATCCCTATCTATATCCTTATCAATACAGATGTCATCAAAACATGTATTCTTATCAATACATCAATAAAACATGTATCCTCATCAATACATCAATAAGACATGTATCCTCACCGATACATCAATAAAACATGTATCCTCATCAATAAATCAATAAAACATGTATCCTCATCAATACATCAATAAGACATGTATCCTCACCGATACATCCATAAAACATGTATCCTCATCAATACATCAATAAAACATGTATCCTCATCAATACATCAATAAGACATGTATCCTCACCGATACATCAATAAAACATGTATCCTCATCAATACATCAATAAGACATGTAAAGTAAAAGTAAGTGAGAGAAAATAAGTATTCTAAGTATAAGAGTCCTAAGTCTAGGTATCTAAAACAGGTATCCACATCATCGACCTTGCTGTCGATGAGGCAATCTCATCATTAGTGACCACACTAGTCCCCCTTTCGAGGAGGGTCCTTTTGAACCATACCAAGTTTGTCTCGGAAGTATTCAAATTTCACTCGAGACAAAGGTTTGGTCAAAATATCAGCAATTTGATCCTCAGTGCTCACATACTCGAGCTTAATAGCTCCTCTTTGCACCATATCTCGTATGTAAAAGTATCGGATCTCTATGTGTTTTGACTTATCGTGAAATACAGGATTTTCTGTCATCTTGATACAACTTTGATTGTCACACATAATCACAGTAGGATCCAATTCTAAGTCAAATACTCCAAATAGTAGCTTCCGAAGCCATACTGCTTCACAGCTAGTAGAGCAGGCAGCTATATATTCTACTTCAGCAGTACTAAGAGCCACACTGGATTGTTTCTTGCTGAACCAAGAGATCATGGCAGATCCAAGTCCATAACATCCACCTGATGTGCTCTTCCTGTCTGAAACACTTCCTTCCCAATCGGAATCTGAATAACCGTGTAATCTAAGTTCATGATTTCCAAGGTAGTAAAGACCAAAATCTAATGTACCTTTTAGATACCTCATTACATGCTTTGCAGCTATTAGATGAACCTTCCTTGGTTCTACTAGATATTGACTTAGAGTATTTACAGCAAAGCATATATCTGGTCTGGTATTTGTCAAATACATCAATTACCCAATGATTTGTCTATATAGAGTTACATCCACTAATTCTGATGAGTCATCAACTAATAATTTCAAGTTGGAGTCCATGGGAGTAGCCATGGCCTTACACTCCAACATATCAAATATTTTCAAAATCTCCACAGCATACTTACCTTGATTTAAAAAGATTCCTTTTGGTTCTTGCCATATTTCTAGACCTAAGAAGTAGTGCATTAATCCTAGATCCTTCATTTCAAATTCTGAAGAAAGCTTCTTCTTACATTCGATAATTTGGTTCTCATTTCCTGTTAGAAATAGATCATCCACATACAATAGTAATATAACAGGTTCATCATCCATGATTTTGAGATAAAGGTTTGGATCAGCTTTACTCTTGGTAAAGCCCATACCTGTTAAGAAACTGTCAATCCTTCCGTACCAAGATCTGGGAGCTTGATTCAATCCATACAAAGCCTTTTTCAGCTTGCATACATGAGTTCTTCTATCTTTAACCTCAAATCCTTGTGGTTGTTCTATGTACATTTCTCTTTAATGACACCATTCAGGAAGGTTGTTTTAACATCCATCTGGTGTAATTTCCACTTCATCATAGATGCAAGAGCCATGATGGTTCTAATTGATGTGTACCTAGCAACTGGTGCAAATGTTTCTTCATAGTCTATTCCCTCATTTTGAGAGAAACCTCTGGCTACAAATCTTGCCTTATATTTTTAAATGCTACCATCTGCAGCATGTTTTATCTTGAATATCCATTTGGAAGAAACCACACTTTTATCCTTTGGTTTGGGAACTATATCCCAAACATCATTTTTCATTATTGACTGGTATTCTTCTGTCATAGCTTCTACCCACTCTTTTCCTTGAGCTTCCTCTTCATAGCTGGTGGGTTGATGATCCACAAGATCACACATTAAGGCCACATAGTTGGATACAAACTTGGGTTTCTTCCTTTCTCTAGTGGAACCTTCAGGAGCTCCATATTTTTCAGCTCCTTGAATAATATCTCTAGCCCATGCTGGTCTTCATTTTCTAGATAGATTTGAAATAGTGGGTTCTTGAGGTTCTATCATGTCATGGTCTTCTGGTGTATCATCTTCAGGGATGGTTACAGCATTTTAATTCTAGGAGGTGAATCTTCTTCATAGATTTCTTCAAGTTGGCACTTCCTAGATTTCTTGATAGTTGCTTCTTCATCAAAAGTTACATCTCTACTTATCTCCATATGATGAAAACCAGGTATGTAAATTCTAAAAGCTTTGGATGTTTCTGTTTCACAATATCCAACAAATATTCCTTTCTTACCAGAAGGATCCAACTTGGTTCTCTTTTCTTTTGGAATGTGAATATACATAGGACATCCAAATATTTTGAGATGACTTACCTCAGGCTTCTTTCCTATGAACACTTCTTCTGGAGTCTTAAATTCAAGAGCACCATGAGAAAGTCTATTTTGTACATAGACAGCTGTCCTGGCTGCTTCAGCCCATAGATACATGGGAAGATCTTGATCATGTATCATAGTCTTTACAGCTTCCATGATAGTTCTATTCTTTCTTTCAGCAACCCCATTTTGTTGGGGATTGTAGGGAGTTGTTAGTTCCCTCTTGATTCTAGCTTCTTTACAAAAGTCTTCAAATTCCTTTGAAGTATATTCTCCGCCATTATCTGTTCTGAGAATCTTGATTTTCTTTTCTGAGAGATTTTCTATTAAGGCCTTAAACTCTTTGAATTTTCCAAAGACTTCATTCTTACCTTTTAGAAAGAATATCCAAGTTTTCCTTGAGTAGTCATCAATGAATGTGACATAGTATTCATATCCACTCAAAGATGTGGAGGGCATTGGTCCACATACATCAGAGTGTATTAACTCCAGGGTACTTTTAGTCTTTGTTTCACTCCTGGGAAATGGGTTCTTGACATTCTTCCCTTTTGCACATCCTTTGCATGTGCCATCATGATTAAGCTTTAAGTCTGGCAAACCTATAACTACCTTGCTTACATAAGGTAGTGCCTTGTAGTTAATGTGAGCAAGTCTCCTATGCCATAGTTCATTTGGGCTAATGGTTTCATGAACAAGAGTTGCTTCTGGAAGGCCCTTAAGTTTGTATAAACCTCCTTCTTCTTCACCAATGATAATTGCATCCTTGAAAGATTTTTCTTTGGACCACATTAAGACTTGTCCATCAATGAATGCAACCCTATAGCCTTTCTTATCCAATGCTGAGATGGATAACAAGTTCTTCTTCAATCCTGGTACATACAATATTTCTTTCATTTTCATGGAGGTACCAGAATCAAGCTTGTAGCTTGCTTCACCAATTCCCTTGATGGGATATTGAAAATCATCTCCTAGAGATACCTTTTGTGGAGAAGTCTTTTCTTCAAGACTTGAGAAAGTCTTTTTTTGACCTGTCATGTGCTTTGAAGCACCACTGTCAATAAGCCATGTATCTTCTCCAAGAGTTATAGATCCAAAGAATGCAGAGAAAAGAACATATTCTTCTGCATCTTCTTCTTCATTTCTCCTAGATCTTCTTTTGAAGAAGGTCCTTTCTTATTCTTCTTCTTCACTTCTAGGTCTTTTATTGTGAGGCCTTTCTTCCTCTTCTACTTCTTCTTCACTATCATCTTCTGCAAGATGTGCTTGATGTCTTTTGTAATGAGAACCCTTTTTCTTCTTTAGAGGGCAATCTCTAGCAAGGTGTCCTATTTTGTGACAAGAAAAACATTGGAAAGAGGAGTAATCTCTTCTTTGAATAGTTCCTCTTTTCTTTTGAAATCTATGAGGAGGATGAGACTCCTTGTGATTGTTCTTTTTGGAGTAGGATTGATTCCTTCTTCTCTTGGTGTGGGTGGCCAAGGCTTGGTCATCTTCTTTGAGAAAGGCTTCTTAGTTTGCAACCCTAGCCTCTTCTTGCACACAATCCTCCCAAACTACATCAAACTTCATACTTTCTTTTCTGGCACACATAGTTTGTATGAATGATTCCCAAGGTCTAGTAAGACCATTTAGAGCTGTCATCACAAGTTCATCTTCATCAAGAGTATCACCAATGGAATCTAGTTGCTCCTTGATTTGGGATATCCTTGAGAAGTAGTCTTGAATGGATTCTCCTTTGTGCATCTTGGTACTCTTTAGCTGAGTTCTTAGGTTCATCTTGCTATTGATGTTCTTTCCTTCATACATCCTTCCTAGGGAATCATACATTTCCTTTGGAGTCTTCTTGGAAGCCACTTGGGGAATCAAGTGGTCTTTAATAGAATCATCTATGATTCTCTTTGCCCTAATCAAATCCTTCCTATGCTTCTCTTTGGCTTCATCTCCTTCAGGTTCTGCAACTTCATCCTTGATATAATGAGCAAGGTTATTTTCTTCAAGAATGAGACCAATTCTGTATTTCCATGCTCGAAAATTTTCTATACCATCTAGCTTGTCTTCAAGCTTAATTTTTGGAGCCATCTTCTCTTGGGGGAGTCCAAGAGATAAGAGGTGGAGTAGTACTTACCCGGAAACTTTAACTTTTCACTTTTCCGGATCTGCAACAGAAATTCTGGTTTATTGCACTTTTGGTAAAACTAGGGTTTGACTTTCCCGGAGTTCTACCCAACCAAAAAGTTCGATCTAGGGCTCAAAAGATTGGTTTTGACAAGGACTATCTAGCCATGTAATCAGAATTCAATAATACCAACTTTTTGCAGAAACCAATTTCTGGTTTATCGCACTTTTGGTAAAACTAGGGTTTGACTTTCCCGGAGTTCTACCCAACTAAAAAGTTCGATCTAGGGCTCAAAAGATTGGTTTTGAAGAGGACTATCCAGCCATGTAATCAGAATACAACAATACCAACGTTTTGAAGAAACCCTAATTTTCACCGGAGAGAGAGAGATATATATTCTTACCTTGTGAAAGATGTTCTATTTAGGCTAGCTCTGATACCATGTTAAGATTAAACCAAATAAACTAGCAAGATCACTGAAAGAAACATAATCACAAGATAGACACAGAATTTACCCTGGGAAACCCTCATGGGTTAGAAAACCCAGCAAATCTTTCCTCAATAAGATGATCAACCAAAATACAAGATGTGCTCCAAGACTTGACTTCCTTCTCTATCTCTTGAACATACCTCCCAGACAAGTGCGCTACTTTTCTAAGTTGTGTAAGTGTGTCTAATGAGGAGCTCACCTCCTCTATTTATATTAGTTCCCGACTGACCAAAATCCCTAATGGGGCCGACCTCTCCTGGAGAAGTCTAATAACCCCTAAAATATAATATCAGGGCCGACCCCCATAGGGTGGGTCTAATAACCCTAGTTACCACAAACCATCGGAGGAATAATCATCTCCGGATACATAATAGGGTTACCTCGGAGGGATGAAACATCTACGGAATAATAATGTACAAATATAATATTCTTAGAAGTTACAATATTCAACAATGATTTGCAGATCACTAGTTCAATCTCTGAAGAATAAAAAATAAAAAATAAAAGAGAAAAAGAAAAAAGAAAAATGGACTGTGAAAATCCTACTGAGACGCAGCCTAAAGAATGAAAAAAAAAAAAAAAAAATTGGATTCTAATAAGTCTATCTGTTTATTTTCTACAAGGACATTCTATCCTAGTTCCCCTTCGTTATTCCACCCTCTCCTGTTCGCTTTTGGATGGCCTTGCTTTCTGGAATAAAACCATTTATTACGGAACATGTTTCGCTACATTACAGAACCCTTCCATTCTATTACGAAACCTGTTCCACTGTATTACAGAACCTTTCTGTTTTGTCATCAAAACCTTTCCGTTCTATTACAAAACCCTTCTGTTCTATTACAGAACCTGTTCCGCTGTATTACAGAACCTTTCTATTCCGTCATCAAAACCTTTCTGCTTTATTACGGAACCGGTTCCGCTGCATTACAGAACCTTTCTATTCCGTTACCTAAACACCCTTCCGCTCCACTTCAGCATGTGTTCCGCCGCACCCTAGAACATGTTTCGTTCTATCAACACTACCCTTTCCGTTCCACGCCCAAACCTTTTACCGTCCCGGTACATAACCCCCATCTAGTTTCCACACTTTTCGAGATACCACAGAATCATTTCTCATAATGCACTGGCTCCTTCCCGATTTTTCCAGCGCTCCAACGGTCATACTTTCAGCCACATTCATATGGCGGCACCTCATTTCTCTGTACGAACCCATCATCACTCGATGTCATCGGCAAATAAAAGCAGAACACTCATCAGTTGAACTGCGGCATTACAAATCCTCTTCAGCAGCCAAACTGAAGTCATATCCAATCCTATTTGACAGGACCACTACCAGAAAGACCATCACAGTTCGTCAGCCTCACAGAAGACCATCAACGCTACAACTGGAGAACCTTCCATGCACCATTCAGTCCAATTATCGCAACCAACAGGATTTGTACACTACTCATCTCTGCTCAGGTAAGGCAGGTACGTACCCATCTTTCATTGGCATTTGATAAGTACAGAAGGACGTGTCATTCTATCATGCTAGTTAGTGCCACACGAGGACGTGTGTTGAGTTAGTTGAGGGGGGGGAGAATTGGGGGCGTATTTTTAAAAAAAATCGGTAAAACCAGTTAGTGTCAGATAATTCCACCATTCATGAACTCTTAGCCAGACCCGTATTAATAATTCACCCCTGTTTAAGCCCAAAATCCAATTTTCTCCCGGAATCGGCAAGGACTGGAGAAACTGTAAGCACCTTGGGGAGGCAATAAGAAGAGGAACGCAATGAAAGGGGCAATCAGGAGCGAACCAGGAAGCCCGGGTATGGTTTATGGGAACAAAGAGGTAAAAATGATTTTCCAGCAGGCTGGATGGCTGGCATATTTTGACAAGATGAAGAAAGGAGACATTGCAATTGCTATGGAGTTTGCACTCACATATGATGGTAGATTTGCAGAAGTGCGGGGATTGATAATTCCAGCGGATGAGATGACGGTTGCGAGGGTATTTAGATTACCATAGATGGGCGAGAAGTGGTTTGAAAAACGGGTGTCGATAAAACCTCTGATTGATGCATTTGTGGAACCTAATGAATTGCTGCAAGGGACGGAAAACGGGACAAAGCGAACTTTATTACCGGTTCCATGGAGCAAAGTGGCACTCTGTGTAATCAAATTTATCACATGTGAAGGTCAGTTCAGCTTAATTTTTTCTTATCACTTTAAAATCTTGAACCACTTAAGGCATCAGAAATACATTGACATGCCATACTTTATGTGGAAGTCCCTACAATCAATGAGCAAAATCGTCAAAAACAGTAATAATCCAGACACAAGCCTGGCTCATCACGAGTTGATCAGGTTATTGGTAGAAGATGCCCTACAGGAACAGGACCAGACTTGGGAATCGTTTGTGGGTACATCCTCGAGTGTGGGTTAGACAAGAAAAAAGAAGAAGAAAGTACTGGAAATTACACCAGAGATCCAACAGGAGAAACCAGTCCAGGTAGTCCCTATGAGAAGCCTTCAAGAAGAAACCCCAGCTTGCTTAATAGAAGGACCTCATACTCGGACAAGATCCAGAGCTCAGGGAGGGTGACAAAATCAGAAAGAATTGCTGGGCCGGAATAAGAAAATAGAGGCAGAATAAGAAGTATTCATTTTAACAGGAAGTACCAGTAAAGACCAGGAAGATCAATTGGGGTTGCAGAACATGGAAAAGTAGCAGAAGGGAGAAAAACAATGGTCGGCTTTGTTCAGAAAATCCAAAGGTAGCAGGATTAGGAGATTCCAATATTTCCTATTATGCAAGTATCATAAGGCATATGGAGAATTGAAGAAGGATCACAAGACTTTGAAAATCTCCTATCAAAAGAAAATAGAAGAAGTGGTGTCCCTACAAGAGCAAGTTCAGAAAATGGACAGATATAAGATGGACTCCTTATTGGAGGCTGTAGCATGGGAAAATGAACAAAATGAAAATTACAAAGATGAAGAAATAGAGGACAGCATGCAAGCAAGAAATATGGATCCGAAGGAAGATTCTGAAGTAAAAGAACTAGAATATTTGGAAATAGGAAGTCCAGGAGGCCAAGAGCTACATGAAGAAAACCCTTCCGACGAAGCCCGGATAAAATATTTAGAGGAAATGGTAGTTCAACTACAGGCGGTAGAAGGGGACCTGGAGAGACAATTAAAATTGGTTCGTGATCAGAAAAAAGGAAAAGAACAGGAGACAATTACAGAACAGCTGTAGAGACAAAATTATGCCATGGCTACAAGAAGGCTTGGTCAAGAAGTGGAAAAATTAAAATTTGAAAAAGAATATATGAATTATCTGGCTTATTCCATGAGGAATCTAAGACCCCCTTCGAATTTGTATTATGTGTTTTTAAAAGAATAGCTTATATCTTTTAGGCTGTCAATTGTGACTATGGGTTATAATGATCATATTGAGATAGAAGCCCAGTTTGTTGATGCCTTTTCCAGGAGTAATGACGAAGAACGAGATTTTCTGTGTGAGGTATATATGCATAACCTGGTAATGCCTGATTATGAAGATTGGGATCCAAACCCTCATGTTGGGGAAGTACAACTGAGAGCATTCATGTCTTTCATGAGAAATCATTTGAGATGGAACAATGCGGCCACTCCTGTAGAAAATATTGAATTGGAAGATGCCCTTTGGGTGAGAGGTTCCCCCTCAGTTGAAAAGTTATTTATGGCCAGAAGCCAGGTTATGCAAGATTCATCATTTGTTACTCTCTTGGAATCTGCTCAATCTAAAGTTGTTCATGAATGTAGGAGTTGGATCCCTTTTCACAGGTTGGAAGTGATGCTCTGTTTACGAAGAAGGATTAATGCCTTGAGCATGGATTTAAGAAGGAAGGATCCCTTCTCTGTTAGGATGTTTGAGCGAGCCCTGGATAGAATACAAGTCTACTTTGATTGCCTAAGCACCCAGAGAGCCAATTGGATTGGGCTCCGATTTCACTTTCCTATACTTTGGTGCCCTGTAGTGAATGGGGAAGACAATGAGTTTTTCATAATTATGGGAGAACAGAAAGGTTTTTACAGCATAACAAAAGGTGGCCATTCCTCCTTTAAATGGAGTGATGAATTCCTAAGCAGCTCTCCAAGTACCCTTGTCAGTGGATCACAGTCTTAGTTTGCATAGGGACATGCAAACCCTTTGGTTGGGAGGAGATGACGGACTATGCATATCACCCTTTTTGTTCCTCCTTTCTACTTTGTTTTTTACTCCTTTTTGACATACTCCTGTATTACTACCGGCTCTTTTGGTTGTATTTTGCACATTCTGGCCTTGGTAAGAATCGATCTTGTCCCTTCTATTATTTGTCAATTGCTTATGATTGATAGGGCTATGTTGCTATTATTGCCTACTAAAGAAGATATGTTTCAGGTTCGGTATCAGTTCATCTACAGGTTGTAGAATGAAGGACTATTGAAGCTGGGAGATATGCATTTTAGTCTGGAGCTTGTACCCGAGGTATCCAACTTGATGTATTTTGCTGCCGTATTTTGGTTACCTATTCAACAATCATACAATGTTGCAGTCGATCCAAGGAGATGGAGGTTTCATGCTTAATTTGGTATTATGGGTCTATGATGACTCATAAGTTGACCATCCCTACATCCCAGGGATCTTCCTCCACTATCCATGATGTATATCCTAGAAATATCTTATTAAGGATCCGTAGATAGGCTTTATTGGGGAATTCGTTGTAACTATGTGATTTCTCATTTATCCTCTCATAAGCGTTGATGTATAAAAGACAGGGGGACTCTTCAGAGGGGTTAGCCTCAATTGCATAAGAATTATCTAACACTGTATCAGTTATATATATAAGAAATTCCTGGTTTTATCTGATTCGATGTGTTGATCCATTTCGTGTGATTGAGAGGCCGTTCAGCTCCTGTTGCCGAAGGCAAGGCCCCCTTCTGTGACAGGTGCTTCTATAATTAGGATTTCTTTCCTTTATGCATGTGTGTTCAGATTCATAGCTTAATTATTAACACAGTGTGGATTGGTTCGATTCATTGATATATAGAATTGGTGTGTGATTATAGTTGCGTGTGAATCCTTTAATGAGTGGTGAGAATTGATTACAGAGTTATCCTTGTTACCATTTCCAGAGGAGTATATGAACGATGAATGTCAAATTAGCATAAATTCTGCAGTGAATGGATGTAATTAGGTTCTTTCAGAATTCTGTTGTGAGTGTTTAAGAGTAGAAGCAGATCGTAGAATTTGATTAGTATTCAACCTTTTCATTACAATTGTGATTCAGTGAATTACTTTCATTAGGGATTTCTCAGCTTGTTAACTAGAATTGGACATTTAATTGCTTTCTGTGATTTAACAGATTGTTGTTGGTAGTGATTTATTTCTGTAGTTTAGCTGAATGTTATTGATAGTTAGATGCTTTCATTTGTTTGCAAGATTCCTTCAGTATTCAACAATTTTTAGGAGTCCATTCACCAAAAGATTATATCCTAATTCTGATTCATTAATTCATTAATCTCCTCTGTGTTGAGATCTTCCAAGTTGCAGTGTCTAGCATATATTTTGCTTGGTAGCTCGTAATCTTTTGTAGCCCTGGGTTGATAATTTATGCACAACTTTTTGTTCTTAATTTAATTAAAAAAGAGAATTAAAGAGCTCGTCGGGTACTAGTCTAAAATTTATGAATAAATGTCCTGTAGTCGAACATAGTAAGACACCATGTGATTAGTGGTCATTGATTTATACCATTAACACATGTGAGCCAACTCACTGATAATGGAAATGAGAGGTAAGGTACCTATTACAATCTAAAAATCATGAATAAAGGTCTTGACGTCGAACACTTGTAGACTCTAACAATTAGGCCGGGACATTGATGTATTTCCACAGTTTCTAATAAGGAAACTTACCACTGATGACTGCAAGTTCCAATGTACTAAAAGGAATCTAGATCATGATCCCAGAATGCGTACACATACTTGGGTCATAGCACTTAACAACCTCCTTGAAATTTTCCTTGCGTGTTCCATAGTCAACAATTCTATTATAATAGTGTGAGTAGTCGATTGGCTAGTCAAAATCCCCATCAGTTGGTCAGTTCAACTAGACAAGATCCTATTTGGCCCATCAATCGACCATTTAGTAAAATCTTATAGTTGACCATCACCTATCAATGATCTATCTCTATAATATCTATAGGTGTGATGAACTAGCAAGGCATGTTGTTCCAACAATCCCCACACTAAAGGGGATGCCATGATATGTCATTATTACAACTCAATGAGTGAAGGCCCAAGTGGGAGGAATCCAATTACAAATGTTCATCAATAATAACCAACTAATTCTCAGTCTCATATTTATCTCTAATATTATCCCAAGAGGCTTAGAAAAACATGGACAAAAAATCTCTGGCACTAGACATATACTTCTAGTTAACTCAAATAGATAACAAAGAATCATTTACAAAGTGAATATTCACCATCTCATAATCATCTCGAAGTGAAACACCTTGAATATTCCCTTGAAAATGGGAAACATCCAACAAATAACCAAGGGAATCAATAGTCAAAACATAAATATAAGGTGCTAGAGGACATCCCTGCCTTACCGACTAGTGGAGAAGAATACACAGAGAGAGTTTATTGTTCACTACAACAAAATTCAAGGAACGAGAGAATAGAGTGTTGACCATCCCCACACACTTTGAACCAAATCCCAAGCATTAAAACATATATGTAATGAAGGCCTAGTCAATTAGAATGTAGTATTTATCAAAGTCAATTTTAAAGAACAAAGTTTACTGCGTAGATTCTTGGGCCCACTCTATGGCTTCCCAAGCATAAATTTATCTGTTAAGAATAAAATACACTTGAACAAAACCTAGCATCTCCTTATGTACAATATTCTTGGAAACATCCCCCACCTACAATGCCACCACCTTAGCCATGATTTTGTAAGCAACGTTCAATAAAGACATCCCCCAATGGTATCCCTAGTAGCATTCTTTGGAATGAGCTTGATCAACCAATCCCTATCAAACCATGACCCTTACCAAGGGATAAGGAGAAAAAATATTATGAAAATGATTGCCAAACATAAGTCGGAGCTCAAAGGGATCTTCCTCAGGAAAACCATCTTGAAGCATATACTTAATAATAACAAAAAATGTTTAGATATGTTGTATTTGTTTATTCCTTTTGAGTTGTTTTAATGCTTTCTTTATATATATTATATTTATTCGTTATCTTTTTGCAAACATGTTAAAAATGGAAAGAATGTGCTTATTAAATAGTTTAAAGGTGAATCATTTTGGAGTCATGGAATTTTAGATATTACATGTTAACATTGAAATAGAGATATTAAATGAAGAAACCTGTTTTTACATTAAAATACTAATTTAATCAATCCAAAAATAAAATTTCAAGAAATATTAATAATAATAAAATGAAAAGCATCATCACTCATAAACATTGGAAATATATTGAGGAGGTAACAAGAAATATTGGGGCGAGATGAGGTTTGCAGGAGCTACTAGGGTTTTCTTACTCAAGGGCTGCAGGAAACAACACCAGCCATACCTTCTTCTCCAACACCTCCCTCAGGAATGGTGACAGCAGTGGACGCAGGCCTGGACGGATCACACGTGACACTTTGGGCTCCATGGGAGGATGCGATGGATTACACCGATGACCCTTTCGAGGGTAAATCAGTTTTTACCTCACCATATTTCCAGCGACCACCATCCAGCCTGAGGGATCTACCGGTAACTGTGTTGGAGATGTCGAATTCCGGGGTGCCGGTTCCAAGCATTGTTTCACCTGTTCTACATCCCCGATATAGAGATTCATCGATGCGGGATGAGGTTTTTTTTAACAGCATTTCCCTGAGTCTCTTGACAACCCTGACCTCTCGTATTTCGCTGCACATCCATTGGCACTCTCCCTCGGTGGGACTCCTTACACCCTTTTCGAACCTCCATCTCAGACGAAACTGGGCGCCCCTGTGGTCACAGACGTGACGCACACTCTCTCGGAACATCTACAAGAGTATTGGGGGTACTCCTACTACGGAACCTGCTTTGATTTTCGGGCAACGGGATGGCCCTCAACTTTCAAATCCGCATTCGAACCAGAACCTCCTTCAGACCCTGCTCCACTCTCGCCTCTGAGCCCTGACGACTTTATCCCATCGCTATTGCATCATTCAGATCCTCCGGTTTCTCCTCCTCATTTTCCCCACCTTGGGAAACCCTCATCCTCTGGTTCGGACTCAAAAAGTTATCCCAGCCTGTACGGGGATCTTGTTTCTGGTGTTAAAAAAAAGGACAAGTGTCTCAAAACCTCGCTAACACCTCTTAATCTCGTTTGTGGGAAGAACGTCATCGTTTCTTAATCTGTGGAAATGGCGGAACTGGCGGTAGTGGGAAGGGTTCGTGGAAAATACCCTAGTATGACGCAGCTGGAACGCTGGGTTGAATCGAACTGGAATACTCTTCGGAGCTACAAGCCCGACATTATGGTTCTATCTCGCTGTTGGTTCGTTTTTAAACTATGTAGCAAGGTGGACGCAAAAACCATCCTACAAAAGCACTGAAGTTTCGACAATACTCCTTTCCTGTTGAAGAATTGGACACCATTGTTTGACGCTGAGTGCGAGCGACTCGACATTGTGCGTGTGTGGGTCAAACTCCCGAGTCTACCCTAGGAATTCTGGAATTGGAACTCTTTCAAAGATATTCGAAATGCCCTAGGGGTATTCATCGATGTTGATATGACCTTCCTCCAGACTAAAAGATTGACGGTTGCTCGAATTTTATCTCCTTAAATCTTCGCTCCGGGCTCAGGGAAAGCTTAAAATTCATCTGGGGATAGGTAACACACATTCAAATTCTTGACTATGAGGGAGTACCCTTTCGTTGCCATAGGTTCCATGTCTATGGCCACCTGGAAAAAACTATAAGCATTCCTTCACTTCTAGTTTGGATCGGGCCAAGAAGCGGGATGTGGATAACGACACTTCTGAGGGCTTCAGTGACTCCCCAAAACAGGGTCGCAGGGAGGAACATGATGAGGAATTTTCACAAGACTGGCGGGAGGAACCTGGTATTGTGGATACCCTGGATTTTGATCCACCTTCCGTGGATAACACTTCTCTGCAGCCTATGTCTGGTCCTGCTCGGCACGATTTGGAACACGCGACCCCGAGTAAGTATTTTTCTCTTCCCCACCTCTCTGATTAGGTTGAAACTTTAACTACACTCAGTTTTGAGGAACCCAACATTCCCCCTATCCCCTACCCCTCTTCTCCCCCGGGTGTTTTCCCTGTCACTACCTCTGGACCCCTCCACTCTCCTCGTTCGCCCTCCCGCGCTTCCCTTCCTTCCACCTCGGCTCCCACTTCCCTTCCATCAACCATCCCCTTTCCCTCTCTCTCTCTTCCCTTTTACCTACCACATGTATTGTTTCGTAGGCTTCCTGCCTGATACGTTTTTGAATTCGGTCGAGAGATATTCCGATTTCCCCTTCTTCCTCATCTCTACACCTAGGTTTGGGGAAAAACACAATCCCTTTGGGTCGTGGAAAGGGAAGAGGGTGACCCTCTCATCTCTCCACAACACAAAATCGTGCTCTCTTGGAGCTTGCGGATGGAAAACATAAATCTATTTTTGGGGCGCTTAGAGTAGCGGAAGCCTTGGGCGGGGTTAACCCATGAAACTTCTCTCCTTCAATTGCAGAGGGTTGGAAATTGAACCCAAAAAAATTGCACTCAAAAGGCTAATCTCACTACATCATCCTGATGTTCTCCTGCTTCAAGAAATGTTGGGTTTTGAAGAGGGAATTACCAATGTACTTTCCTCTCTATTCAATTACATGGATTTTCGGGCACTGGAAGCTTGTGGCCACTCTAGGGGGGTCACCACAGGATGGAACACACAGACGATCAGACTTTTAAACTCTTGCGGTGCGAGCTCTATCCTGGGAGTGGAGATTTATCATTATGTTTTAAACTCCAGTTTCAACATCTTAAATATTTACGGACCTATGTGGATAGGGTTCCTTTCTGGGACTCTCTTAAATTGAATTCTTTTCTTCACCTGGAAAATTTGATTATCGGTGGGGACTTAAATTTTACTCTTGGAAACCATGAGATTTGGGGACCTTGCGCCAGAGCTGATACTCTGGCATACTGTTTTGCTCATCTTATGCATGACTTCAAGCTGGTGGATCTTAACCCTGATAAGTTAAAACCTACTTGGACCAATCAAAGAGCTGGCTAGAGAAGGATTGCTAAAAGATTGGACCATTTTCTTTTGGCTGAACAACTGTTGGGTCAAAACCTAAACTTTCGACCGTGGGTGGACTTGGGAGGTATCTTGGATCACTCTCATATCATTTTGGAACTAAATGGAGCGGCCTCAAAACCTCCTGGACCTTTCAAAGTTTGTGTTGCATGGTTAAAGGAAGAGGAGGCTTCTTCGATCATCAAAGATAACTGGGTACCCTACTGGCCAACTGACGGTACTCATGTTGCTACACACTTTGTCAAAAACCTTTCTTCTGTTAAAAAATTCCTAAAGGATTGGGATTTCAAAAAGAAAGAAAGGGACGAATTGAAACTTTCGCAGGTTGAAGAGGAGCTAAGGTTGGCTCAGGAATCAAATGGATGTGGTTTCCTAACTCCGGAATCCTCTGAACAACTCGCCCTACTGTAAGCTCGCAGGAGTAAACTTTTACAGACCCAAGAGGAGATCTGGAGACTAAAGAGCAGGGCTATTTGGCTTGAATGTGGGGATGAAAATACATTTTTTTTCAAAATTTCGCAAAAGGAATAAAGTATAAAAACATCATCTGGGAACTCCAAAACGAACATCATGAGAGCATTTCCTCTTTCAATGGTTTGGCTGCTCTAGGGACTTCTCACCTCTCATCCCTTTACAAAGCAGACAACAGAGCAAATATCGCCGACATCATTCAGATGTCCCAATATTTTCCTGGTTTCATCACACAGGAGGACAATGTGGATCTTATGGAGGGGATTTCTGAAGAGGGATTAAAAGAAACCCTTCATAGTTTTCAAAAGGATAAAATCCTAGGCCCGGACGGTTGGACCATTGAATTCTTCCTAGCACACTTTGAGGTTTGAGGTCATCGAAGCATATCTTCTTCATCTGGTGGAGGAGTCTCGCTTGAGGGGACTTGTCCACCCACCCCTGAACTCCACTTTCATTGCTTTAATTCCAAAGTATGGCCTTTCGACCTATTTCAACGATTTCCGGCCTATTTCTCTCTGCAATATCACTTACAAGGTGGTGGCAAAGATCATCGCCAAAAGGATTAAAAAAATCCTCTCAAAGGTCATATCTTCGGAACAATTTGGATTATTGGAAGGGCGTCAGATCCATGAAGCCATTAGAGTTGCTTAGGAATGTTTTCACTTGATCAAACTAAAGAAATTGAAAGGAGCAGTCATTAAAATTGACCTCTCCAAGGCATTTGATAAGGCTAGCTGGCTTTATTTAAGGATGTTGATGACACATTTGGGTTTTGACTACTCTTTAATCAAATGGGTCATGATCTGCATCTCTATGGCCTCCTTTGCAGTCCTGATTAATGGTTCAACTTCTACTTTCTTTTGTGCGAGTAGGGGGCTTCATCAGGGATGCCCACTCTCCCCCCTTCTCTTCCTACTGGTGGTTGAAGGTATCAACAAGGCTATTCTGGATGCAAAGCGCAAGGGCTATTCCAAAGGTATTGGCATCTCTCCCTCTCTCTTTATAACTCACTTAATTTTCGTAGACGATATCCTACTTTTATGCAACATTTCTCTGAGGGATGCAGATACTCTGGCTGAAATTCTAGACCTCTTTGGTAGGGATACGGGAATGGAAATCAATATTAAAAAATCCTCACTCTCTTTATCAAATATGGATGAACGAGAATCCTCATAATACTCTACTCTCTTTCCCTATGAGTCTATTGAGTTGGACATTGGTCTAAAATATCTGGGTTTCATTTTAAATCTAAAAAACTACAAAAAATATGACTGGGGCTGGTTAATTGCAAAAATGGAGAAATGACTCTCTTCTTGGAGTCATCGGTGGCTATCTCGGGTTGGGAGACCGGTTCTCATTAAATCAGTACTAGAAGCCATTCTGGTTTATTGGATGTCCCTAGCCCGGATTCGTAAGGGAATTCTTGAAAAATCTCGTAAACTCTTCTTTAGATTTTTATGGTCCGACAAATCTGAGAAACATGTATCTCCTTAGGTCAAATGGCAGACACTTGCAAAGACTAAGTCACTCGGAGGCTAGGGACTCAAGAATATTCACCTTTTTGCAAAATATTTGGCTGCAAAGGCTGGCTGGAGTCTCTTTACAACTGATAATCTCTGGAAAAAGGTGGTGATCCAAAAATATATTGCGTCGGTCTCACTCTCCAATTAGCTAAGAAGTCTAACTCTCCATACAGTGGGTATCTCTGTCATATGGAAAGTTATCTTATCTTCTTTCCACATCATCGATTCGAGGCTATCCTGGAAAGTGGGGGATGGTTCCCAGGTCCGCATTGGTCTTGACCCCTGGCTGGGGTATCAAAACAGACACATCCTTCCTCAGCACCTTATAACCTCTTTGCACGCTTGTGGTTTTCACCACCTTTCACACATTGCCGACCTGAGACCACTACTATTTTGCACCAGGGATGGAAAGGCCCTAAACATCTTGCTTTACCCGCAGCACACTGGACTGCTTGGCACGAATACCTCATCGCCCTTTGATCTACTCATGTCAGAATTTCAAATTCTCGAGACACCTTCATCTGGACCCCATCTCCGCTTGGTCTCTACACCCCAAAGATGGGTTACAAATTGCTGGTTGGTGAATTGAAAGGTGGCGAACCACTGTGGTGGTGGAAAACGATCTGGCACTCAAAATGCCCTCTTAAAACCAGAATTTTCTTGTGGTGCGCTCTGTCAAACAAAGTTTCGTTATGGGAGAAAATGAAAACTTGGTGGATTGAAGGACCTGGGTGGTGCCCATTGTGTAAACAGGCATCAGAAACTCTTCATCATCTTTTTATCTCTTACCCCTTCATTCTCCATATCTGGACCTTGCTGATATCCTCCTTAAATCTTGGTACTCTTTGGACTGGTAACATGCTGGAGCATGCTTGGAGGAACTGGTTTGACTCCCCAGATACCCTTCAATATCGGGCACTCCCCCTCCTGGTCATCTGGGGCACCTGGATGGATTGCAACAAGGCACTCTTTCTTGATAAACAATCTGTCCCTGACCTGGTGGCTGCACAGAGTGTGGATATTCTGGCATATTTCCCTCAATTAAAGCATACCCCCCTATTCGCACTATCATCACCGAAACTTTTGACCATATTTCCCTTGGGCATATTTGTATGGGGCAGCAAATGACCAGCTTTGTGGAGGGGGGTTTGTTCTACACCTGTCGCACTCCTCCTTTTATCATATCTAGATGGGCATTGGATCTGGATCAAAGAAATTTTATGAACTCTTTGCTCTCAAGCTACTTCTCTGTTTCGCTCTTGAAAAGAATTGCAATCATATTCAAATCTTCGGTGACTCTATGAATGTGATCAACTGGGTCAACAAAATACACCGGTGTCACAATATGTTTTTAAGTATTATTTTGGCAGACGTTTTGCGACTTCTAAGGGAATTTGAAACCTTCTCTTGTCGCGATGTTTACAGGGTGCAACACAACTGTGGATCAACTTTCAAAACAAGGTCTAAATTTTCCTTTTGGTCAGTGGAAGATCCTGGCCACTGAACATGGCTAAGATTTTGAATTTTTTCACCGACCTTTCATAGAAGGAGTGGAAATATTGGACATTTGATACTTTCTAGACTCTACATTTTCTGATCGGGATGTATATATTTTTTGCCATTTTTGAGGTCCCTCGGGGACCTTGGTACACTCTTACATGTATATACAGGATGATGGCTCTTATGGGCAGCTCTTTTGATACAACTCTATGATGGATACTCTATCCGAAAGGCATTTTAAATGCTTTCTGCAATATGTAATTCGGTTACTCTCCTAATTAAATTACACTTTTTTTCCTTGAAAAAATAATAAAATGAAAAAATCTAAAAACTATTAATATGCAAAAATCTAAAAACTATTATCAATGAGACAATACAATATACATATCATCTTCAATATCTCACATATAATATTTATTTTTATCTTTTTTCATCTCTTTCTACTATATTTCATGTTCATAGTATATTTTGATACTATTAACTATCTAGTAAATTATATCTCCTATTTTATATCATTTAAATTTGTTTTATTTTAAATTTAATTTGACCCAAACTTAATTTAATTGTTTAACTAATTAAGTAAAATTTACTTCAACCATGTCTATTATGATTTTTAAATTTATTATTATTATTATTATATCAATAAGTTTATTAAATTTTAAAAATAAAAAAATAAAAAATATAAGTTAATAACATATAACTATTTACTTTTAAAATAGAATATGGAAATAAATTTATAATATAAATAATTACATAAGTTACTCAAAGTTTGATACAAACTTTAAACAAATAAGGTCTCGAATGGAAATGCTAATGTGAAAACATTTTTTATAAATGTAAACCATTCCAATTAATAATATGTAACTATTTACCTTTAAAATAAAATATGAATATAAATTAATAATATAAATAATTACACAAGTTACTTAATTTTTGATACACTTTAAACAAATAATGTTTCAAATGGAAATGTTAATGTGAAACATTTTTTTATAAGTGTAAATCATTCCCATTAGGTGAAACACATTGATATGAATATGATCAATAGTGAATATGTTTTGGTAAGGAGAGGCAACAATGGTGGCAGCGTTAGGTTTTGAGCAACAGAGGCAACAATGTTGGTGGTGGGAGGATAGAGGCTTTTTTAATCCTTTGCTTTGGTGTTCATGAGCTTCCTCCTATTATCTGGGTAGTTTTTTAAGTTTACTTCTCTTTTTGGGGGGTTTCCCGAGGCTTTTATGAGTTATGATGACCTCCAAGGCTCCATCGAAGAACCTGGTGAGGAATATGACAAGTTCCATCCTCTGCCTGTTTTGCTCTTCTCTCCTGTGTCCGATGCCTCAGAATGTTCTCTCTCTTGGGGGGCCGTTTACTATCCTTTTGACACCACCTATTCTGAAGCAGGTGATGTTGCCCATTTCTTCTCCCTAGGACACCTTTGTTTGTAGTGTCTTTTCTGGAAGTCACTCACCATAAAATATTTTGCCAGAAGGATAAGATAATCTAGCACCTACAGGATGACACAGGGAAGCTTCGGGGGAGTACAGGCGCCAACCATTACTATAGTCCCCATCATACACGTCCACACTCATCTGCTTTGGGAGGACAGAGCAACGAAAAACCTTGTGTTAAGAAAACAAATAAGAGATTCCTTGCTTTGGGCGAGGACGTTGAACTCTATGAAGCTATCTCGTTGTCAGAACATGCTAGAGGTTCGGCGGTAGACACGTGGGCATCTCAACTTTCAGGACCAAGGTTAAGAAGAATTGGACTACGATGTTGGGTCATGAGCCCCAAATTTATGCACTTACCAGAGGTTGGCTGGGTGTGATTTTAGAACAGGTGGCTAACACAAAACTACTTCTCTCGGGTATATGGGAGTGGGACTCTTCCATTCTCAGGATTAAGAGATGGACCCCTTTTTTGACTCTCGAACGAAGAAGTTCTATGGATGCCTGAGCTCCAGCTTTTGGGTAACAATTTAGGTACTTACTTCAAAGCGGATATGGGATTTCTGGAGTTGGGCATTCTCTCCATTGCAAAATTTTTGGTCGAGTTGGACCTATGTGATGGTTTTACCAAGGAGATAGATATATCCCCGCGTGGTTGGATTTGGAACCAATGCATCGGCTATGTGGGCATTCATTTCAAATGAAATTATTTCCAGCGCTACGGTTACCTAGCAAGGGATTGCAAGAAAGGATTTAGAAAGAAGATCTGGAAAAATAAAACTTGGTCCGCGTCTCAGACGGTGGATAACACTTCCCTTTCTCCTAGTCTTGAAGTGGAGGAGCTACTGCATCTCTTTGATACATTGCCTCCAACGGGATGAATCCCTACTAGCACAAGTGTCAGATCTATGTTTATCTCAGTCAGGTAAGCATACTTCTCCTCCAGTTTCTTTTGATTCAGGAGTCTCTTTGGACTCTTCCTTCTCGCATGTGAGTTTTTTTCCTCCTTTACTCCCGGGGCCCGAGATGTCTATATTGGACCCTTTGGATTTGTTTCCCCCTCCATACCCTACTGCTCCAGAGAATATTTACTCATTAATTCATTCTGCCCTTCTCCTTCCTAAGTTGGGTTCAGTTACTTGGGATCCTTATTTCTACAGGGTTTCACTGCCACTCTCACCAGGACAGTCCATGCTTGCTCCTTTACCATTATGTTCTTCACTCACCCCCCCTATCCAGGATTTGGCTCTTTTACCATTATGTTCTTCACTCACCCCACCTATCCAGGATTTGGGCCCTATCATAGCTAGTGAGTCTATCCCCCTCTATCCATTTTCCTCCATTATTAAAGGGCTCCCACCCCATGGAAAAGCCTCCTTCGGTTTCTTATGAGGCTGCTTTTGTTTATGGGCCCCACAAACCTGGTCTGGAGTCCTTCCTCTCTAACACTCTTCACCCCTAAAGATAGGGTTATCAACGAATACAATGTGATATCAAAGTCTGGGAAGATTAAGACTACAATGTGATATCAAAGTCTGGGAAGATTAAGACCTCCAGCTAAGGTTGGGTACCATTTGAGGACTCTCCCATTCACCTCCCAAGCTTAAGGGTGGGCAGTTCATTATGAAATCGACTAGAACCCAAGTAGTAATTGACATCAATGGAGGGTGACATAGGAGAATTAAAGGGTCGCTTAGAGGAAGGAAACCCGAGATGATGTTTCCCTAATGCTATTTCTCTCCCTCAATGTACGAGGGCTAGGGATTCCCTCCAAAAATATATCCATGAGGCGGTTGGTAGATGTTTATCGACCACGGGTAATTTTGTTACAGGAAATTTTAGCAACAAGCGATCTAATTTTGGATGATCTAAAAAGACTTCTTCCATGATGGACATTCATATGTGAAGAAGCCTCTGGTCATTCAGGGTGGCTGATAATAGGTTGGATGACATCCTATTTCTTGATAACGAATAGTTGGGCATTCCATTCTGGCCTGGGTGTAGTTATTTTATCCAGAGAGACGGGTTTGACCTATTCCTTTATTAATGTTTACGGGACTTATCAACAGCAGGTGGCATTTTGGGACCGGTTTTTTAAAGCCATTTTATAATAGTGGATCACATTATCATTGGCGGTGACCTGAACTTCACCCCGGAGGAAGCAAATATATGGGTTGAAGAAGCCCACGGGGATCCTTTATCTGAATATTTCAGTAGCAAGCTTACATACCACTCTCTTGTGGACAATCCCCCCATACAAATGAGTCCCACATGGCGTAACATGTGAATAGGGGGGGCTTATATTGCAAAGAGACTTGATTGGTTTATCATTAATGAGGGTACTCTATATTCAGTTGCAGCCATACATCAATGGGTCGATGTAGGGGGTGACTCCGATCACCACCCCATTCTCCTCGAGTTTAACAGGGCACTAGGAAGCCATCGAGCCCCTTCAAGTTTGATGTTCGTTGGCTAAAATATGTGGAGTTTAGAGCTATGGTTAACAAATAATGGATTCCTTACGATAGGAACAGTGCTGCCTCAACGGCTGTTCAGTTCAACAATAATTTAAAAATATTAAGGCTATGGTTGTCCCATGGATTGCACGAAAAATACTTGAACAAAGAACGGAGCTCGGGACCATTGAACTTCCCTGGAAGCATTTCACAGTAAGTACCCAGCGGGGTATACATCATAAGAACAAAAACAAGAAAGTGTAAGCCTAGAAAGGCCCAAGAGGGATCTGCTTCAGGACGACGAGTCCTCTGCTCTCGTGCAAATCCAAGCCATTTGGCTTCAGCTGGGTGATTCCAACACTAAGTATTTCCATAATCATATCAAGCACAGGAAAAATGTCCACTCTATATGGGATTTTCAAGACGACATAGGTAATGATTATTTTGGTTTTCATGAGCTGGAATAACTTGGGACAAAGCACTTTAAATCTATCTATTCACAAAATCAGGAGTTTTCTTTATTGCAGGTGATGAGTCTCTCTGCTTTTTACCCTATTATGGTGTTGGAGGATGACATCCATAATCTACAGCTCCGGGTGACCATGGAGGATCTCAAATATGCTATCAGATCCATGCAACATGACAAAATATCGGGCCCAAATGGTTGGGTAGTCGAGTTTTACAAAGATTTTATGGAGTTGTTCAAGCATGATACCCTTTCTGTCATTGAGGAGTTGAGACAAAAGGGAAGAATACTTGCAATTTTTAATACTACGTTTATTACACTAATCCCTAAAAAAGACAAAGGACATACCTTTGAAGATTATCAGACTATATCTTTATGTAACTACATATACAAATTCACTGCCAAGGATATCGCTAGCAGTATCAAAGGCATACTATCTGATGGGATTTCAAGGGAAGAACACGCCTTTCTAAAGGGAAGACCGATACATGATGCAGTTGGAACTACACATGAATTTCTCCACACCCAAAAACTAAAAAGCTGCCATATGTTATCCTCAAGATTGATCTCTGGCATGCTTATGATCAATTTAATTGGGCATACCTTCTGTTAGTCCTTCTTCAAATTGGTTTCCCTCTCCCTACTATCAATTGGATTATGTCAAGTGTACATACTGTCACATTTTCCATTCTTATTAATGCCTCAGCCTCGTATTTTTTTTAGACCTAAGAGGGGACTACGTCAAGGTTTCCCCTTAGTGCCTTTATTATTTATCCTCATGGTGGAAGGTTTAAGCCGAGCGATCCTTCAGGAAAAGGCTTCCGGGTTTTTTTATGGAATCAAGATAGCACCAAACCTTCAAGTTACTCATCTACTCTTCATAGATGATATTCTGATATTTGTTGAAGGCTCCAGAAGGGACATCTACAAAATTAAAATAATCCTAGAAACTTTCACGGCGGCTACAGGTATGAATTTCAGCATCCATAAGTCTACTATATTTGTAATGAACTTGGATAATGAAATAACAGATTGGATAGTTCATCAAATCCCATACAAGGTGGTGAATGTTGAATAGGGTTTACAATATCTAGGATATATCATAAATCCCAATGATTATGGCATAAAGGATTGGTCATGGTTGGTCAGTAGAATAGAAAGGAAGGTTCAGTTATGGTGCAATATCTAGTTAACAAAAGGTGGCAAAATCATCCTCATAAAATACATCCTTGAGGCATTACCAGTGTATTGGATGACTTTAGAATAGGCCGATGTTCTAAATATTATCATAAATATATGTAACAAATTCCTTTGGAATGGACACAAAACTATGCATCCTTTTCACTGGATTGCTTGGGATCGGCTCACTTTTCCAAAACAAATGGGCAACTAGGGTTTGAGACATCTGACATCCTTCGCTACAGCTCTGGTTGCAAAAAGTAGATGGTGTATTATGAAGGTAAACAACATTTGGACACAGGTGATTTATCAAAAATATATCTATCCTTTGACGACTGAATACTGGTTCAGAAGCAGAGTCAAATGTCTCAGAAACATTTCCACTATGTGGAAAGCTGCTTTCGATGCTTTCGAGCTAGCAGCCGATGGATTACAATGGTATATAGGGGATGGTGAGAAGGTCAGACTGGGCATTGACCCTCGAATTGGTAGCCGTGAGGAACATCTATTTCCCAATCATATGATCGATCATCTACAGGAGCGGGGATATTATTTTTTGGCTCAGTTTAATGATCTGATTCATACTAATCTACAGGCTCAAAGATGGCACCATGCTAAAAATTCCGGCTTCATTCTTCCAGACAAAACTATATGGGAAAATTTCATTGATAGTTTGCAGTACAATTCCATATGCTTCATTGAAATACCTGACGAGATATTATGGAACCCGAATAGTATTGATGGTGTTTATACACCAAAGATTGGTTATGAGGTTCTATGCCAAGACAGAGTCCTCCCATACCCGAGGTGGTGGCATTATTTTATATGCAAGATCTCGTGTCCTCTGAATATGATTCTTTTTTGTTGGCTGGCACTTTAGGACATAATACCAATTTGGAATTACATACAATGGAATATATATGAGGGCCCTGACCGATGTGCGCTATGTAGAATGGATGAAGAGTCAATTGAGCATCTATTTATTTACTATTCCTATTTTAAGAGGATTTGAAAAGCTGTGTTACATATCAAAGGTGTATTTCATGATTGGTCTGGGAATGATATATCGGAGGCTCTCCAATCCTGGCATAAATCGCCCTACGCCACTAACTTCTAGGATTTGCCATATATCATGATTTGGTTTACATGGATCACTTAGAATAATGCTATCTTTGAGGATAGACGCAAGCCACCGGAATTTTATGCTTATAAGTGTTTGGGAATAATTGATATTCTTCCACAAGGAAAAACTATTAGGCAACCACGGGTCATCACGGAAGAAATGGTGGACACAACTTTTCCTTGGTGCTATTTTAACGAAGCAGCTCAAGGTGAGCCTACAAAAGGAGGAGCGGGTGGATTTATTCACTGCAATGAACATCAATGGATAAATTTGAGGCATCTATCGGTCCAAATACCAACAACCGTACTGAATTAATGGCCATCAAAATTACTTTGCAATTGGATTTATCTTTGGATATCCATAGACTTCAGGTATTTGGGGACTTTAATTTGGTTATTAATTTGTTGAAACATAGGTGGCATCCCAGTAATATCTACCTAAAGGCCATTTACGATGAAGTTGACAGGTTAGTGAGGAACTTTCAGTTCATTTCTTTCCAGTTCGTGCATAGAGAAAGGAATCAAACGACATAGCAACTATCTAAAATTGGTTTGCAATTTGGCAATGGTATATGGAAAAATGGGAATTCAATAATGATACCATCACCGAAGATCACCTGGGACCTTTGCCATTCTGACTTAGAGGGATCCAGTTTTTTCTCCCTAAAATGTTTTTAATATGTGGACTGTTTTTCATATGCGGACTGTGAAGCCCATTTTTATATCTGATTTTGGATAGGATACGCATACTGAATATCATTTTGTATATATATAAGGGATAGACTGATAAAGATGAAAGTTCATATATACATGATATAGCTAGGTATAACCCAAGACAGTTTCTCATAATTGAGACTTTTCATGGACCATGTAAAATGTGCTTTCTTAATACAAAGAAATACAATCTTTTTTCGAAGGAAAAAAACATTAAGGAAATGCTATCCAAATTGAAAATCCTTACGTTTCACATGGTTAACGTTTTATACAAATGTAAATCGTTTCAATTAATCAAAACACGTTCAATATGATCTACTACTATTATTATATTTAGACTACTATTAATATTTTCAACATTTTAAATTTTCTATAATGAATAGTTCCTTATAGACAATTTGAATGGTTGAGACTTATATGAGAATCAATGTCTTTAATCTCATAACTTCATTCCAGTAGATACTTTGATGAATGCACATAATCATGAATGATCTTGTAGAACGACGCACCATTTCCAAGTGCCCTATATTTTATGGAATGTTTTCTTTGTAGATACTTTGATGAATGCACATAATCACGAATGATCTTGTAGAACGACGCACCATTTGCAAGTGCCCTATATTTTATGGAATGTTTTCTTTGTAGTGTTTGGGGCATTTTTGTTTATGACATTGGTGAAAATAGAAAAGTGATAGTTTAAACATTTTCAATCACAAGCTCTCTACATGGAATAGAACATAAAAACTAGTTTAATCTTAAAATTCTACATCAAATTGACCTTAGTGAAGGCTAACCTACCTATAAACATTGTAGTGATTCACTTTCATTATCCAAATATAATAATAAGAAGAGAATTGATTTGTTTTACTCCTAAGTATATCTATTTTTCAGAAGTGAGTCTAGAATACAACAACCTCTACCTATAAAGAAACAAAGATCCCCTCTAAGGAAACATGAACTTTCTACAATAGAACAATCCTTTCCTTTAGAAAGAGGGACCACCTCTAAGGTAACAAGGATTAAGGAAACATGAACTTTCTACAATAGAACAACCCTTTCCTTTAGAAAGAGGGACAACCGTTAAGGAAACAAGGATTCTTATAGAGTAGTCCTAGTTTTAGGCCAAAAAAAAAAAAGTCCCCCAAAATTATAAACAAATAAACACCATTCCAATAAAAGCAAAGGATTAATAAGGGCCATAAATTCATAATGCCAAACAAATATTGTCTCAATCTAGTACTTGTGAATACTGGCTCCAAATTCTATAATGACATGCTAGACATCATTTGCTCCAATTCACAAATTTTAACCAATGTAGGTTTTAATTAAATGAATATTAAAATATGATGTACGTAGGTAGGTGGAATATGGTGTGTGGCATGTTTTCCTTAGAGCACTCGCAAATATATTTTATTGGCCATTAAATTTTAGAGGAGTAGTTGAATTATATTAATGAATGATTAATAGTTTTGGGTAGAGGTATTATGAGAGAGTTGTCTTATTTTTGGGAGATTTTCCATTTGTTGCATGAATAAAGGTGGGAGAGACCCACGCAAAGATATAAAAGGGGAGAGGTGTAGAAATATTTAGAAGAAAAGAAGATATAACAGGTAAGAGGAAGAAAAAAAAAGTTGAGAGTGAAGTGAACTCAATGAGTTACTTCACACTGGAATTCATCATAGCAAGGACAATTTCAAATGATTCTTCAAGGAATCAATATTTTTATTTATTAATAATTCATATATTGTGATACAATGGACATGTATATAAATACACATGAAAGATGATAAGTCACGGCCTTTGGTAAAATGTATAACTATTTTTAATTACAATAGTAAATATGAAATATTATCCTAAATTATAGATGTAATATACTTTAGATATATTACAAGTCTTTCCTCTTTCGAAATGATTTGTCCTCAAAACATCTTTTATAACTGTCACTTACGTAATAATGGTTGAATACTTGTGTAGATATGATGCTCGAATCCTGGAACAATACTGGTGCATACAAAAATAATCAATCCATCATAAATTGATTCTTTCTAGAAGTTTCTGATGATAACAATTTGAATTTGATCTTCCTTGATTTGAATAGACATTCAGTTGTTGCGATACGACATAACAATATGTTGATTCTTATGTACTCTGTTTTTTGTAATTAGGAGGTCGATGTGATATCCTGGTATGTTGATTCTTCATAAACTTTGGTTTAAACTGCCCATGATGAACTTGAGTTGACATCTTGAAATTTGACATTCTTGTATTGACTGCGAGACATTGGCTTCGTTAGAAGTGATTGTCGGAACTAAATTTGATGATGTCAACATGTGTCTTAATTGTGGCTTCAATTTTGATGATGTTGGCATGTCATTTAATTGTGGCTTCAACTTAGTTTTTGTATGTTGAATATCACTATGATTTTTTGTTTTGAGTCCTTCTATTGATGTTCCTTTATCTTCAAATTCAACTTCTTAGAACTTATGCCATTCCACTGGATCGGTTAAGATATCCTTATCGACCTTAAAGATTTGTATATCCTTACATTTTAGTTTCTTTATTTCTGCGAGCATAATTTGACTGTGATTCTTTAAATGGTTAATCTCTGTATCTTTACATGACAAGATGTTGTTAATATCTTTCTTCTGATCCTGCTTCATGTTTTTAAGTATTATTTTGGCAGACGTTTTGCGACTTCTAAGGGAATTTGAAACCTTCTCTTGTCGCGATGTTTACAGGGAGCGCAACACAACTGCGGATCAGCTTTCAAAACAGGGTCTAAATTTTCCTTTTGGTCAGTGGAAGATCCTGGCCACTAAACATGGCCAAGATTTTGAATTTTTTCACCGACCTTTCATAGAAGGACTGGAAATATTGGACATTTGATACTTTCTAAACTCTACATTTTCTGATCGGGATCTATATATTTTTTGCCACTTTTGAGGTCCCTCGGGGACCTTGGTACACTCTTACATGTATATACAGGATGATGGCTCTTATGGGTAGCTCTTTTGATACAACTCTATGATGGATACTCTATCCGAAAGGCATTTTAAATGCTTTCTGCAATATGTAATTTGGTTACTCTCCTAATTAAATTACACTTTTTTTCCTTGAAAAAATAATAAAATTAAAAAATCTAAAAACTATTAATATGCAAAAATCTAAAAACTATTATCAATGAGACAATACAATATACATATCATCTTCAATATCTCACATATAATATTTATTTTTATCTTTTTTCATCTCTTTCTACCATATTTCATATTCATAGTATATTTTGATACTATTAACTATCTAGTAAATTATATCTCCTATTTTATATCATTTAAATTTGTTTTATTTTAAATTTAATTTGACCCTAACTTAATTTAATTGTTTAACTAATTAAGTAAAATTTACTTCAACCGTATCTATTATTATTTTTAAATTTATTATTATTATTATTATATCAATAAATTTATTAAATTTTAAAAATAAAAAAATAAAAAATATAAGTTAATAGCTACTTTTAAAATAAAATATGGAAATAAATTTATAATATAAATAATTACATAAGTTACTCAAAGTTTGATACAAACTTTAAACAAATAATGTCTCGAATGGAAATGCTAATGTGAAAACATTTTTTTATAAATGTAAACCATTCCAATTAATAATATGTAACTATTTACCTTTAAAATAAAATATGAATATAAATTAATAATATAAATAATTACACAGGTTACTTAATTTTTGATACACACTTTAAACAAATAATGTTTCAAATGGAAATGTTAATGTGAAACATTTTTTTATAAGTGTAAATCATTCCCATTAGGTGAAACACATTGATATGAATATGATCAATAGTGAATATGTTTTGGTAAGGAGAGGCAACAATGGTGGCAGCGCTAGGTTTTGAGCAACAGAGGCAACAATGTTGGTGGTGGGAGGATAGAGGCTTTTTTAATCCTTTGCTTTGGTGTTCATGAGCTTCCTCCTATTATCTGGCTAGTTTAGGTTACTTCTCTCTTTGGGGGTTTCCCGAGGCTTTTATGAGTTATGATGACCTCCAAGGCTCCATCGAAGAAACTGGTGAGGAATATGACAAGTTCCATCCTCTGCCTTTTTTGCTCTTCTCTCCTGTGTCCGATGCCTCAGAATGTTCTCTCTCTGGGGGGCCGTTTACTATCCTTTTGACACCACCTATTCTGAAGCAGGTGATGTTGCCCATTTCTTCTCCCTAGGACACCTTCGTTTGTAGTGTCTTTTCTGGAAGTCACTCACCATAAAATATTTTGCCAGAAGGATAAGACAATCTAGCACCTACAGGGTGACACAGGGAAGCTTCGGGGGAGTACAGGCGCCAACCATTACTACAGTCCCCATCATACACGTCCACACTCATCTGCTTTGGGAGGACAGAGCAACGAAAAACCTTGTGTTAAGAAAACAAATAAGAGATTCCTTGCTTTGGGCGAGGACGTTGAACTCTATGAAGCTATCTCGTTGTCAGAACATGCTAGAGGTTCGGCGGCAGACACGTGGGCATCTCAACTTTCAGGACCAAGGTTAAGAAGAATTGGACTACGATGTTGGGTCATGAGCCCCAAATTTATGCACTTACCAGAGGTTGGCTGGGTGTGATTTTAGAACAGGTGGCTGACACAAAACTACTTCTCTCGGGTATATGGGAGTGGGACTCTTCCATTCTCAAGATTAAGAGATGGACCCCTTTTTTGACTCTCGAACTAAGAAGTTCTATGGATGCCTGAGCTCCAGCTTTTGGGTAACAATTTAGGTACTTACTTCAAAGCGGATATGGGATTTCTGGAGTTGGGCATTCTCTCCATTGCAAAATTTTTGGTCGAGTTGGACCTATGTGATGGTTTTACCAAGGAGATAGATATATCCCCGCGTGGTTGGATTTGGAACCAATGCATCGGCTATGTCGGCATTCATTTCAAATGAAATTATTTCCAGTGCTACGGTTACCTAGCAAGGGATTGCAAGAAAGGATTTAGAAAGAAGATCTGGAAAAATAAAACTTGGTCCGCGTCTCAGACGGTGGATAACACTTCCCTTTCTACTGCATCTCTTTGATACATTGCCTCAACGGGATGAATCCCTACTAGCACAAGTGTCAGCTCTATGTTTATCTCAGTCAGGTAAGCATACTTCTCCTCCAGTTTCTTTTGATTCAGGAGTCTCTTTGGACTCTTCCTTCTCGCATGTGAGTTTTTTTCCTCCTTTACTCCCGGGGCCCGAGATGTCTATATTGGACCCTTTGGATTTGTTTCCCCCTCCATACCCTACTGCTCCAGAGAATATTTACTCATTAATTCATTCTGCCCTTCTCCTTCCTAAGTTGGGTTCAGTTACTTGGGATCCTTATTTCTACAGGGTTTCACTGCCACTCTCACCAGGACAGTCCATGCTTGCTCTTTTACCATTATGTTCTTCACTCAACCCCCCTATCCAGGATGTGGCTCTTTTACCATTATGTTCTTCACTCACCCCACCTATCCAGGATTTGGGCCCTATCATAGCTAGTGAGTCTATCCCCCTCTATCCATTTTCCTCCATTATTAAAGGGCTCCCACCCCATGGAAAAGCCTCCTTCGGTTTCTTATGAGGCTGCTTTTGTTTATGGGCCCCACAAACCTGGTCTGGAGTCCTTCCTCTCTAACACTCTTCACCCCTAAAGATAGGGTTATCAACGAATACAATGTGATATCAAAGTCTGGGAAGATTAAGACTACAATGTGATATCAAAGTCTGGGAAGATTAAGACCTCCAGCTAAGGTTTGGGTACCATTAGAGGACTCTCCCATTCACCTCCCAAGCTTAAGGGTGGGCAGTTCATTATGAAATCGACTAGAACCCAAGTAGTAATTGACATCAATGGAGGGTGACATAGGAGAATTAAAGGGTCACTTAGAGGAAGCAAACCCGAGATGATGTTTCCCTAATGCTATTTCTCTCCCCCAATGGCCGAGGGCTAGGGATTCCCTCCAAAAATATATCCATGAGGCGGTTGGTAGATGTTTTTCGACCACGGGTAATTTTGTTACAGGAAATTTTAGCAACAAGCGATCTAATTTTGGATGATCTAAAAAGACTTCTTCCATGATGGACATTCATATGTGAAGATGACTCTGGTCATTCAGGGTGGCTGATAATAGGTTGGATGACATCCTATTTCTTGATAACGAATAGTTGGGCATTCCATTCTGGCCTGGGTGTAGTTATTTTATCCAGAGAGACGGGTTTGACCTATTCCTTTATTAATGTTTACGGGACTTATCAACAGCAGGTGGCATTTTGGGACCGGTTTTTTAAAGCCATTTTATAATAGTGGATCACATTATCATTGGCGGTGACCTGAACTTCACCCCGGGGGAAGCAAATATATGGGTTGAAGAAGCCCACAGGGATCCTTTATCTGAATATTTCAGTAGCAAGCTTACATACCACTCTCTTGTGGACAATCCCCCCATACAAATGAGTCCCACATGGCGTAACATGTGAATAGGGGGGGCTTATATTGCAAAGAGACTTGATTGGTTTATCATTAATGAGGGTACTCTATATTCAGTTGCAGCCATACATCAATGGGTCGATGTAGGGGGTGACTCCGATCACCACCCCATTCTCCTCGAGTTTAACAGGGCACTAGGAAGCCATCGAGCCCCTTCAAGTTTGATGTTCGTTGGCTAAAATATGTGGAGTTTAGAGCTATGGTTAACAAATAATGGATTCCTTACGATAGGAACAGTGCTGCCTCAACGGCTGTTCAGTTCAACAATAATTTAAAAATATTAAGGCTATGGTTGTCCCATGGATTGCACGAAAAATACTTGAACAAAGAACGGAGCTCGGGACCATTGAACTTCCCTGGAAGCATTTCACAGTAAGTACCCAGTGGGGTATACATCATAAGAACAAAAACAAGAAAGTGTAAGCCTAGAAAGGCCCAAGAGGGATCTGCTTCAGGACGACGAGTCCTCTGCTCTCGTGCAAATCCAAGCCATTTGGCTTCAGCTGGGTGATTCCAACACTAAGTATTTCCATAATCATATCAAGCACAGGAAAAATGTCCACTCTATATGGGATTTTCAAGACGACATAGGTAATGATTATTTTGGTTTTCATGAGCTGGAATAACTTGGGACAAAGCACTTTAAATCTATCTATTCACAAAATCAGGAGTTTTCTTTATTGCAGGTGATGAGTCTCTCTGCTTTTTACCCTATTATGGTGTTGGAGGATGACATCCATAATCTACAGCTCCGGGTGACCATGGAGGATCTCAAATATGCTATCAGATCCATGCAACATGACAAAATATCTCTGGCATGCTTATGATCAATTTAATTGGGCATACCTTCTGTTAGTCCTTCTTCAAATTGGTTTCCCTCTCCCTACTATCAATTGGATTATGTCAAGTGTACATACTGTCACATTTTCCATTCTTATTAATGCCTCAGCCTCGTATTTTTTTTAGACCTAAGAGGGGACTACGTCAAGGTTTCCCCTTAGTGCCTTTATTATTTATCCTCATAGTGGAAGGTTTAAGCCGAGCGATCCTTCAGGAAAAGGCTTCCGGGTTTTTTTATGGAATCAAGATAGCACCAAACCTTCAAGTTACTCATCTACTCTTCATAGATGATATTCTGATATTTGTTGAAGGCTCCAGAAGGGACATCTACAAAATTAAAATAATCCTAGAAACTTTCACGGCGGCTACAGGTATGAATTTCAGCATCCATAAGTCTACTATATTTGTAATGAACTTGGATAATGAAATAACAGATTGGATAGTTCATCAAATCCCATACAAGGTGGTGAATGTTGAATAGGGTTTACAATATCTAGGATATATCATAAATCCCAGTGATTATGGCATAAAGGATTGGTCATGGTTGGTCAGTAGAATAGAAAGGAAGGTTCAGTTATGGTGCAATATCTAGTTAACAAAAGGTGGCAAAATCATCCTCATAAAATACATCCTTGAGGCATTACCAGTGTATTGGATGACTTTAGAATAGGCCGATGTTCTAAATATTATCATAAATATATGTAACAAATTCCTTTGGAATGGACACAAAACTATGCATCCTTTTCACTGGATTGCTTGGGATCGGCTCACTTTTCCAAAACAAATGGGCAACTAGGGTTTGAGACATCTGACATCCTTCGCTACAGCTCTGGTTGCAAAAAGTAGATGGTGTATTATGAAGGTAAACAACATTTGGACACAGGTGATTTATCAAAAATATATCTATCCTTTGACGACTGAATACTGGTTCAGAAGCAGAGTCAAATGTCTCAGAAACATTTCCACTATGTGGAAAGCTGCTTTCGATGCTTTCGAGCTAGCAGCCGATGGATTACAATGGTATATAGGGGATGGTGAGAAGGTCAGACTGGGCATTGACCCTCGAATTGGTAGCCGTGAGGAACATCTATTTCCCAATCATATGATCGATCATCTACAGGAGCGGGGATATTATTTTTTGGCTCAGTTTAATGATCTGATTCATACTAATCTACAGGCTCAAAGATGGCACCATGCTAAAAATTCCGGCTTCATTCTTCCAGACAAAACTATATGGGAAAATTTCATTGATAGTTTGCAGTACAATTCCATATGCTTCATTGAAATACCTGACGAGATATTATGGAACCCGAATAGTATTGATGGTGTTTATACACCAAAGATTGGTTATGAGGTTCTATGCCAAGACAGAGTCCTCCCATACCCGAGGTGGTGGCATTATTTTATATGCAAGATCTCGTGTCCTCTGAATATGATTCTTTTTTGTTGGCTGGCACTTTAGGACATAATACCAATTTGGAATTACATACAATGGAATATATATGAGGGCCCTGACCGATGTGCGCTATGTAGAATGGATGAAGAGTCAATTGAGCATCTATTTATTTACTATTCCTATTTTAAGAGGATTTGGAAAACTGTGTTACATATCAAAGGTGTATTTCATGATTGGTCTGGGAATGATATATCGGAGGCTCTCCAATCTTGGCATAAATCGCCCTACGCCACTAACTTCTAGGATTTGCCATATATCATGATTTGGTTTACATGGATCACTTAGCATAATGCTATCTTTGAGGATAGACGCAAGCCACCGGAATTTTATGCTTATAAGTGTTTGGGAATAATTGATATTCTTCCACAAGGAAAAACTATTAGGCAACCACGGGTAATCACGGAAGAAATGGTGGACACAACTTTTCCTTGGTGCTATTTTAACGAAGCAGCTCAAGGTGAGCCTACAAAAGGAGGAGCGGGTGGATTTATTCACTGCAATGAACATCAATGGATAAATTTGAGGCATCTATCGGTCCAAGTACCAACAACCGTACTGAATTAATGGCCATCAAAATTACTTTGCAATTGGATTTATCTTTGGATATCCATAGACTTCAGGTATTTGGGGACTTTAATTTGGTTATTAATTTGTTGAAACATAGGTGGCATCCCAGTAATATCTACCTAAAGGCCATTTACGATGAAGTTGACAGGTTAGTGAGGAACTTTCAGTTCATTTCTTTCCTGTTCGTGCATAGAGAAAGGAATCAAACGACATAGCAACTATCTAAAATCGGTTTGCAATTTGGCAATGGTATATGGAAAAATGGGAATTCAATAATGATACCATCACCGAAGATCACCTGGGACCTTTGCCATTCTGACTTAGAGGGATCCAGTTTTTTCTCCCTATAATGTTTTTAATATGCGGACTGTTTTTCATATGCGGACTGTGAAGCCCATTTTTATATCTGATTTTGGATAGGATACGCATACTGAATATCATTTTGTATATATATAAGGGATAGACTGATAAAGATGAAAGTTCATATATACATGATATAGCTAGGTATAACCTAAGACAGTTTCTCATAATTGAGAACTTTCATGGACCATGTAAAATGTGCTTTCTTAATACAAAGAAATACAATCTTTTTTAGAAAGAAAAAAACATTAAGGAAATGCTATCCAAATTGAAAATCCTTACGTTTCACATGGTTAACGTTTTATACAAATGTAAATCGTTTCAATTAATCAAAACACGTTCAATATGATCTACTACTATTATTATTTTAGACTACTATTAATATTTTCAACATTTTAAATTTTCTATAATGAATAGTTCCTTATAGACAATTTGAATGGTGGAGACTTACGTTTCACATGGTTAACGTTTTATACAAATGTAAATCGTTTCAATTAATCAAAACACGTTCAATATGATCTACTACTATTATTATATTTAGACTACTATTAATATTTTCAACATTTTAAATTTTCTATAATGAATAGTTCCTTATAGACAATTTGAATGGTTGAGACTTATATGAGAATCAATGTCTTTAATCTCATAACTTCATTCCAGTAGATACTTTGATGAATGCACATAATCATGAATGATCTTGTAGAACGACGCACCATTTCCAAGTGCCCTATATTTTATGGAATGTTTTCTTTGTAGATACTTTGATGAATGCACATAATCATGAATGATCTTGTAGAACGACGCACCATTTCCAAGTGCCCTATATTTTATGGAATGTTTTCTTTGTAGTGTTTGGGGCATTTTTGTTTATGACATTGGTGAAAATAGAAAAGTGATAGTTTAAACATTTTCAATCACATGCTCTCTACATGGAATAGAACATAAAACTAGTTTAATCTTAAAATTCTACATCAAATTGACCTTAGTGAAGGCTAACCTACCTATAAACATTGTAGTGAGTCACTTTCATTATCCAAATATAATAATAAGAAGAGAATTGATTTGTTTTATTCCTAAGTATATCTATTTTTCAGAAGTGAGACTAGAATACAACAACCTCTACCTATAAAGAAACAAAGATCCCCTCTAAGGAAACATGAACTTTCTACAATAGAACAACCCTTTCCTTTAGAAAGAGGAACCACCTCTAAGGTAACAAGAATTAAGGAAACATGAACTTTCTACAATAGAACAACCCTTTCCTTTAGAAAGAGGGACAACCTCTAAGGAAACAAGGATTCTTATAGAGTAGTCCTAGTTTTAGGCCCAAAAAAAAGTCCCCCGAAATTATAAACAAATAAACACCATTCCAATAAAAGCAAAGGATTAATAAGGGCCATAAATTCATAATGCCAAACAAATATTGTCTCAATCTAGTACTTGTGAATACTTGCTCCAAATTCTATAATGACATGCTAGACATCATTTGCTCCAATTCACAAATTTTAACCAATGTAGGTTTTAATTAAATGAATATTAAAATATGATGTACGTAGGTAGGTGGAATATGGTGTGTGGCATGTTTTCCTTAGAGCACTCGCAAATATATTATATATTTTATTGGCCATTAAATTTTAGAGGAGTAGTTGAATTATATTAATGAATGATTAATAGTTTTGGGTAGAGGTATTATGAGAGAGTTGTCTTATTTTTGGGAGATTTTCCATTTGTTGCATGAATAAAGGTGGGAGAGACCCATGCAAAGATATAAAAGGGGAGAGGTGTAGAAATATTTAGAAGAAAAGAAGATATAACATGTAAGAGTAAGAAAGAAGAAGTTTGAGAGTGAAGTGAACTCAATGAGTTACTTCACACTGGAATTCATCATAGCAAGGACAATTTCAAATGATTCTTCAAGGAATCACTATTTTTATTTATTAATAATTCATATCTTGTGATACAATGGACGTGTATATAAATACACATGAAAGATGATAAGTCACGGCCTTTGGTAAAATGTATAACTATTTTTAATTACAATTGTAAATATGAAATATTATCCTAAATTATAGATGTAATATACTTTAGATATATTACAAGTCTTTCCTCTTTCGAAATGATTTGTCCTCAAAGCGTCTTTTATAACTGTCACTTACGTAATAATGGTTGAATACTTGTGTAGATATGATGCTCGAATCCTGGAACAATACTCGTGCATACAAAAATAATCAATCCATCATAAATTGATTCTTTCTAGAAGTTTCTGATGATAACAATTTGAATTTGATCTTCCTTGATTTGAATAGACATTCAATTGTTGCGATACGACATAACAATATGTTGATTCTTATGTACTCCGTTTTTTGTAATTAGGAGGTCGATGTGATATCCTGGTATGTTGATTCTCCATAAACTTTGGTTTAAACTGCCCATGATGAACTTGAGTTGACATCTTTAAATTTGACATTCTTGTATTGACTGCGAGACATTGTCTTCGTTAGAAGTGATTGTCGGAACTAAATTTGATGATGTCAACATGTGTCTTAATTATGGCTTCAATTTTGATGATGTTGGCATGTCATTTAATTGTGGCTTCAACTTAGTTTTTGGATGTTGAATATCACTATGATTTTTTGTTTTGAGTCCTTCTATTGATGTTCCTTTATCTTCAAATTCAACTTCTTAGAACTTATGCCATTCCACTGGATCGGTTAAGATATCATTATCGACCTTAAAGATTTGTATATCCTTACATTTTAGTTTCTTTATTTCTGCGAGCATAATTTGACTGTGATTCTTTAAATGGTTAATCTCTTTATCTTTACATGACAAGATGTTGTTAATATCTTTCTTCTAATCTTGCTTCTTTTGAGATTCTCGATCACACTGAATTTCGACATCTTGACGACTTGAATCTTGACCCTTTACTCGTAAGTCACAATTCTTTGGTTTCTCTTCTCTTAAACTTTTGATTTCTTCTAACAATTTCTAATTAAGGTCCTTTAGGGTAGAATCTTCATCTCCTTTTTCTGATAACTTCTTTTTAATCTCTTGATTCTCCTGTTCGAGTGTATAAATGAAATGTCTCATATCCTTTAATTTCTTGATTTGTGACAATAATATTTTGCCATGAATTTTTAAGCGTAAATTTTCATCTTCTTTTTCTTCGAGACCTCTACACTTTTCTCATTGTTTAGCTAGTTCATCGTCTAGTTCTTTAATATGCAATTGCATTTGTGTGATATTTGGTTGTTCTATTAGAGTAAGACTTTGTTGCGGTTGGGGCAAGGTTGATTTGTACTTTTAAACTCCAATTTCCATTTAAATTCATCTGCACAAGATGAACATTTCCATAAAAGGAAATTTTTTGTGGACTTCATTTTGGGTGCAGTGTGAGGACATGGTATTAAGGGAATGGTGAAGGTTTTTAAGGATTTCAACTATTAAAAATAATAGTTATAATGATAATAATAATAAAATAATAATAATACTTATTATTAAAATAAAATTATTGTTACTATATAGTTTTTTGGAAAAAAAAATTAAATATTAAAATAATTATTATTATCAATAATCATAATAATATTTGTAATTTATATTTTTTTATATGGTAGGGAAATTAGGAGTTTTAAATATTATAGTAATAATAATAATATAATATTTTTTGGGTTAGGATTGTGTGAAATTAGGGTTTTTGAACTTCGAGGATGGTGGATGGGAGTATGAAGACGAGTAATAATGGAAGCCTTAGCATGGATATGGGAGATAAAAACCATGGATTGGTTTTATAAAGCCATGGGCTGGTTTTATAAAACCATGTGTTGGTTTTATATTTTTTCTTCTCTTTTTTATTTTTCTTTTCTTTTCTTCTTTTACTTTCTTTTCTTCTTCTTTTATTTTTCTTTTCCTTTTTTTTTCCACAAAAAAAGCCACCAGCGAGGGAACAATAAGGTCACAAGCCTAAATTTTATTTTTCACTAAGTATTTTTTTCCAAATAACTTTCTCTGAGATATATTGCCACCGACAAAAATAAAAAATGGGCCACAAGCCTCCACAAGCAAAATAAACCATGGTCAACAACCACTCTGATACCAACTAAAGTGAACCCAATGGGTTACTTCACAGTGGATTCCATTATGGCAATGACAAATCCATATAATTCCTCAAGGAATAAATATTTATTATTTATTAATAATTCTTGTCTTGTGATACAATGGACATGTATATAAATACACGTGGAAGATGATAAGTCATGACCTTTGCGAAAAGGTACAGCTATTATTAATTACAATAGTAAATATGAAATATTATCATAAATTACTAATTTTATAATTTATATATTTATATATTATTATATAGATGTAAGATACTTTAGGTATATTACAGAGCTAGAGAAAGAAGGATCAATTTCAAGAGAATAAGAATAACACTAAAGAAGAAATTACAATAGCTACAGGTAAAGTTTTGGGTTTTAGAATATATCGAGGAAAGTGAATGTAAATTCCTAGCTAAGGTTGAGACCAACATGCTTAGAATTTGGAAAAAAAAGGGTATGAGCACTGAGTCGTAATATGAGAATGAGAAATCCCTTTTAGGCTTGAATGTAAGTATTACAATTTTAAAAGTTGAATGGAAGGTATGTTCAACCCAAAATTTGAATGCAAGATTCCTCAAATGAATGTGTGTTTAAATTGTTGTATTTAGAGTTGTTGTCTTAGTGAATTTCAAAGCTTGTTGTGCTCTCTCGTGTTACTGGTGTATTGTGGGATTTTGAACTTGTGTAGGTGTGTCTTGGTCTTGGACTCATCACTAGGGGATTCAGGTCTCACTTGGTGTTGGTGCCATCAATTTTAGTATCAGAGCAAGAGTATGTGACAATGTAGGTGGATCCTACTAAAGAAGTGTATCTCCATAGGTGACATTGTGGGTATAGTTAGAGGGGAAATAAGAACAATTCCAACTGTTTTTGGAAAGATGATGTTGAGAAGGTTCGAAGTTGTGACTAGTTGAAATAAACTAAACCCCATTGTGGGTTGGAATATTTGAGGGCATGATTGAGAATCTACAAGTAGGTATTGAAAACAATGCCATATATGGTTGGGTAGTGGATGTGTGAAGGTGAAGACAGTTCCAAATTTTTTATTGTGGGTAGATTTGTCTAGGAGGTTTGAGAAATTTGAAGAAGCCAACAATTCCAACAACAATTTAAAGATTTAAGTGAAGGAGAATAGTGGGTATTGGAGAATAAAACTCCAACAATGAGGTTGGGTAGAGTTGTGAAGTCAAAGAAGAGTTTCATATTGAGTAGGTGCATAGATGGATTACATAAGTGAAATTAAAATTGGGGTTTGTAGCAGAAGGAGATCTAGAGGAAAAGAGACTTGAGATGAAACAATTTAATGCATGAAGAAAATTGTCGTTGAATTGGAATCTTTGGAGGGATCATGAGGGATTGAGGAAATTCTTGGATAGAGTAGAGACCTAAAAAAATTAATTGAGAGGAAAAGCACTATGAGTGAGGAGGAAATCTTGGTTGCATGTGAGTTAATCAAGAAAAGGTTGGAAATCTTGGAGCATGTAGATAAGCCATGCTATTTTAGGGCATCTAATTTGCATGTTGATAAGGGACATAGAAAGGAGGAGGGCCTCAAAAAAGAGGAGGTGGATGATGAAGAATATAATGGATTTGAAGATAATGAGTTGCATTGGATTGAATATGAGGATTCTTATTATGAAGATGAAATTATTCAATGTGCACTAGAAGAAGGTGGCATATTAGATGATGATTCATGGGGAAATTAAAGTTCCTAATGTATTATGATGACGTGGTAGAGTCTAATGAGAATTGTGAATAGGATGATGATGATTATGTTAAAATCAAATAAGGAACCTTTAGAGTAAGTTCTCATGGAGGTAGTGAAATTACTTGATGACTTTGATGTATGTGCATGTGCAGGTACAAGGAAAGAAGAAATTAGGCATGCTAATGTTGCCCGATAAGAAGAAAAAAACCATGTTGTTGTTGCAAGTGAAGAAGAGGATAACATTGTTGTTGATCTTGAAGTGAAATTTGATGAAACTGACGAAGACCTTGAAGAATTGGACAACATTCTTCATGATGTAATTGATGTTGAAGAAGATGAAGTTAAATAAGATTTTTCAAAAGAATTAACAACTCATAAGGAAGATGTGAAAAAGGATTATACACATGGTTAAGAAGATGAAAGAGGTTAAAATTGAAATCTAGTTGAGATATGATGGATAAGAACTCGTTAATGAAGGATAAATTATTGAAATAATAAGGATATTAATTAATTAACTAATTTATGAATGGAGAAGAAAACCATCTTGTGGTTATAAGCAATGAGGATGACTCGTTGTTGCAGTAGATGAGGATATAGAGTCTACAACATTGATGTAGGTTATAGAGAAAATTGAAAAGGTTGGAAAGGAAATGGACTTGAGAGCCATAGAAGGTGAATGAAGACCGAGGGAAGGTTTTGTAAGTAGGTTTACAAAAGCAATACTATTCTATCATGGAGGAGCACGAGTTTGAATATGAGGAAAGAGTCCATGCAAATGATGAACAAGGAGAATATATGAAGATAATCCTAGTGTCAATAGGAAAGGATGAGGTTACTTCAGTTGTATTATATATGGATAATGAGAAGGAAACATTTGAAGTTGCATGTACAATAGTCCAAACTACAAGAGAAGTGGGAAATTAGAATGTGGAAGAAATATTTGTTTTATTTAGCCATTTACATGTTTTTGATTGTGTAGGTATTAATAATATTATTAAATATGAAGAATCTAATGAAGAACACTATGATGGGGTGTTGAAGTTACTAAGAAGCGAAAGAAAATTGAAGAGAAAAGAAAGTGAAGGTTATTTGAAATTTGAATTAGCAAACATGGAAAACCTTGAGAAGGAATTTTGTGTTTATGTAAATGTTGTGGAGATTGTTGAAGAAGAGCGTGATGTTGATTTCATGCCACAAGTAGAGGATAACGATGAAGAAGTTGATTATGGTGAGCATGAAGGTATTGATGTTGAGGGTAGCATTGAAATTACGGGAAAGGAACAAATTGATGAAGTGAATCATGAAGAAATTCCAAGATTGCATAGAAACAACATCAAGAAAATAATTGGTAAAGATATAGAAGGTAAGAATTCTCAAGAATTGTAGAAGTAGATAAAAAAAAATATTTTAATGAAAAAATTTTAAAAGAAAAAATTACTATATTTATGGGTATGATCCAAGAGAATGCATGGAATGTGATGGTGAGGAGGAGGAGGAAAATGAGATGAGATATTATTATGATCTTGCATGTGAGGAATATGATTAAGAAGAAGAATCAGTTGATGGAATTGTTATGATGTGGATCATTGAGATGCTTAGGTATTGTTATTAGTTTATGAGATGGAAAGAGGACATTAAATATATTAGCGACAATAAAAAAATATGATGAGGATAATAGGTGGGATTAGTTTATTCCCACACTACAACAAATAAAAGTGATGATGATTGTTGTAGAATCCCATGGAGTAAAGGGCATTGTATATTTGGATGATGTTGAGAAGATGGGAAAGAAATTTAAAATTGATAGTGATAATAGTAGTTTTGATGAGCCTAAGATGATATTAAGGGTGAATATGAAGTTGAAGATGATTTTTTTTGTCAAGTTCAAAATATGGAGCTGAAGAAATAAAAAGAACTGACATATGCATGGTGGTTGCAAATACAAAAAAAATTGTTGTCATATTTGTCCTCAGCACGAGGGTGTATTTCTATTTTTCTACATGGGGAGTTTAATGCAGGAGCATTCTCTAGCACCAAACCTGTTAGTATAGGAGATATGTATCACTTCCATCATTGTTGGATCTGGTCCACTAATACAACGGTTGTTAAAAATTGGGGAGGGATGGTTGTAGAACCTGGCACCAACCAAATTTCCACCCTCAATCCATCTTGACTATCTATTTTTTGTGCCCATGATTGACTTATCCACATTAATTACAGATATAAATTGGCCCCAAGTGATGTCATTTATTTTTTGGTTCTCATATTTTCCTAGTCATTAGATGGTATTTCCCTCATCCAACAACCCACATCATTCTAGGTTTTTCTGCGTGTTTGACCATATTTGGACAACCCTTGTTTGCTATAGTGCCAAAAATGTAATCAATGTAGGTATTAATTAAATGAAGATTAAAATATGATGTATGTAGGTAGATGGAATGTGGTTCTTAGCTCGGTCGATTAGCTTGAGTGTTGAAAATTGCAAGTAGGAGGTCATGGTGTCAAGTCCCAAAGTTGGATTCCTTTGTGAATATTGTGGTTGTTAAAGCCTAAAAGTCGCAGACATGCAACATTTTGAAGAATCTTCTAGTAAGGCATCATCAACATAAAGAATGCATCACACCATAGGCATCCTCAACATATCCAAAATACAACATGAGTCCATAGTGCCAAAAAGTAGTCAAAATAAAGGGTAGCACATGTAATACATTGTTAACCCGTGCTATAGCGCATGTCACCTGAACAATGCACGCACTACACCCATGTGGATTTTCCTTCGATAGTCGCGTTACTGTCAAAACATTGGGACCACTAATTCCCAGCGGCACATTGAAAGCTCAACCCTCTGCAAGGATCCGAATTTGTCTCCTCACACACTTGGTGGCATTAATTTTCCCCCCTTGTGTACCTTGAAACTAGTTCATGGAGAAGATGAGTTCACATTTGGATCTAGTTGTTTGTTGGACACCTATTGGAATATAAAAGGAAGCCATTGGCATGCATTTGGTAGAGAGAAATCAAAAGCAAGGTTATGCTGTTGGATTTGAGTTGGAGCTTCCTCGTAGCCCACCACTTCCTATCATTGTGAGCATTCCCAAGCTCCCTTGTCACCTTCCTTCAAGGAACAAGAGTTTCTCTCCATTGTTCTTCCATCTACTTAGCATTTAGTTTGGAAAAGAAGGGCCTACCTAAGCGATATTTTTGGATTCCCTTGGAGCCCTCACCTCCTAGGTGTTGTACAACTATACCATTGAGAAATACAAAACTGGCTTAGCATATCTTGGATTGTTATTGGAGTTGACATTTCCCCCCCGTCTCTTTTATTTTGTTTTTTATCAATATTTATTTTTCCGCATGTGAATTACACTAACAATCCATTGCAGGATCACTTGGAGGAATACCAACCAACACACATAGGGGCTCCAAGGAATGAAGCCTTGCTGCAACCTATAAGGCTTAGCCCCTTACCAAGTGGAAGAGTGCAATTGTGCAATTTTTTCCACAACAATTCTAATGGAAACAATACTTATTTTTGTTCATTTCACATTAAATTGGGTTGTTTTATGCCAAGTAACTAATTCTGGGTATTTATCACTTGCAGGAAATCATGTATTACACCTCTTGCTTCCAAAATTCGGCCATGAGTCGGAACCAATTTATTTTTACATAGTAGCGCAGATCCTGGTCTCTCTGGCGCACTGACAACATGGAAACAACTCACACAGTCGCATGGATCGCGCAGGTTATCGGTGTTCGACCTGCGCTATCCCTCCAGGGTCATCTGCACGACAGGTTAGTGTTCCACCCGCACTATTCAACGCGTATGTTTTGAATTGACCCGCACGGTCCGCGTGGCAGAAGGTGGTTTAGCTGTGTTGCCCTTTTTTAATTTGCTTTTTACCTGCATAGTTTAGTTTGGCAGTCCAATTATTGCTTACTAGTGAACTTAAATTAAGGCTAATTCACATAATTACTGATTTTTTAGTAATTAGTTCACCTAGAACAAGATTAGGAAGTAAAGAGTTCATCTCCCTTGAAACTTACCTAGGTAAACAACTTTGAGGCTTTCAACGGGCCCCATTGTTGTCACCAGTATTCAAGACCATTTCTTGTTTATGCACAATTGACATGTTTTTAGTATCAATGCTAGTGTAGAATACACTTTTTGCACACAAGAAAGGACCTAAAGACTCTTGTCTCCCGAAGTATGCTCTTCACCTCGCACTTCATGTGAGATTGGTGAATAAGAAAAGGGTGAGAAGTGTAATATCCCTAAAATACACTATACAAAAAAAAATTGATGGGTCTTTTAAATGGATACAATGATCTTTTATAAAATTCACTTAAGCACTAGGACAATATAATGGTGAGTTATGTCTGAATATCGTGTTTGTTTTATGTACTTGATTTCTCTTGCATTGGCGGTTTGTTAGTTATGTATCTAATGTGTTTTATTTTAATTATTACTAGCGTCTCTCTAATGGTTTCTTCTACTGATGTTTCGTATTTTACTTAAATTAATACTAGTGACTCATTGTGCGTTTTTACATTTATGCGAGAAGTGGAAAGGTCTGGAAGGTTCCGAACTTACTTAGCTAGAAAGCTAAGTCATTCTATTTAATCTTTTGTAGGTCTTCTAAAGCTGGCCTCAAAACTAAAGAATAACTACGTTGGCATTAATAAACTTACTACTAGCTACGAAAGTCTTAAAGCTAATGGTACGTGGTAGTATTAAACCCTAAGTCTTAAGGCTAATGGCTAGTATGGCTATTATCCTCAAGGAGGGAAACTCTTTAATCATTTATGCAAATGTAACTATGCTATGAAATAAACTACCTAATCTCTCCACCTAAGCTAAGGGGGAATAAAACTCCCTATACCTACGCTACAAACTTTATAAATGTGATCATAAGAGTTAAACACAGGGATGGAGTGGATTTTGATGTAATGGAGTTGGTGGTGCATTGATTGCATCCATGTGAAGAGGTTAATCTACCCTAACCACGTGTGATGGTGCATTTGCAAGGTCCCGAGTGGGGTTTCTCTCATTTCGTGGAGGTAGTATGGGAAGGGTATGAAGCCCAACGCTTCCCTTATTTGTTTGGACATAGCTGGGTTGGGGCACATCTATCAACAGGCTTGGTTTTCATGTGTTGTCTTAGAGGTTAATGCGACTTCCTTACTCAATGTATTTCGAAGGGGGTCAGTAATGGTGCTTCCAGGCCTTTTCTGGGCATTGAGAGATGGTAGTATACCTGGTCAGAGGTGATATGGTGGAAATGAAAAATACTCAGGTAATAACTAGCGATTTCTTTTACGTTTTGAAGTTTGTTTATTGAAAATATCTCTGCTTTATTTTAATGCATTCTTTTATGTGGTTTCGATGTAGGTGTAGGGTTTGGACGTTGGGTGTTACTACAGCCTGGGCGTTGGCTCTATGTGTGGTAAGTTCGTGTCCCTCAGCCATTTTCCTTCGTAGCTACTGGAAGAGCGTTCCTGTTGTGTGCTTAGTTTTTTAGAATGGTTGTGCTATGTCCCTGGAGCAACAAGGGTTTGGGAGTTTTCATTATTTTGCACAGAAGCCTCATTTTTGTGAGAGGATGCATTTTATTTAAGAAATTTCAGGGTTTGTTGCTATGTTGTTTAACTTGGAAGTTATGGTATCTACTAACTAAGATTGTAGAGGCAGTTTTCTATGTAAAGTATTGGAGTAAGGTTGGCCTTCGGGCCTGTGTAATATTTTAACTTTGGGAACCCTATCGTGTTGGCGAATTGGAATTTTTAAATGTTGAATTTCTATTTATGTATATTGTTTGGCTAATGGAAAGATGTGTGCTCCTATTCGCTACTCTGTTCCCTGTATAAATATTGTATCTAATTTATGGTTCAGGGTTGACCACTGTATGTTCATTTTTTGGTAAATCGTTTTTGAGTTTTCTTTTGAATGTATGGCTGAGCTCTAGCAATAGCGAGATTTGATAGAGAGAATCCCCTTTACTGGATTCGATCTTGGGTTGATATCGAAAATCGTAGTGTAGCGCTTTCGTTGTGTTTCAAATCTGGAAAGTTGTATCGCTTTGATAACTGGTAATTATTTAATGTTTAAGGAGATAATCACATAGCTTTGCTCTGCGTTAATAGTTTAAGAGAATACGATTTTTGTTTGATGGTAGACAGTTTATATGAATGGCATATTTTCGAAAGCTTGGAAATGCCAAGCTTAATCTTAGTTGAACGGAATGTTAATTTTAAGGTTCCTCGGTTTTTATATATGGATTATTTTTAATACTTATGCGTGGTTTTTCTTTTGAATGAGATGCATCTAGAAAAAAAGATATAGAAGAATGATTTCTATTTTAGCATTTTATTTTTGATGAGGGTTTAGTTTGGGGAAAGAGGTTCTTCGATTTATGTTTGAGGCCTAATTTATATCCTACAGTGGCATAATCAATTTATAAACCCTTGTGCGTCATGACTAAATAATTATGTCAATGACCAAGTAACTGATAATATTAATATTAGATGACAAATAATTTGCAGCATAGTATTGAAATCTAAAATACATTAAAATTTCCTTAAGAAAAACAAGACTAGAAAAGATTTATAAAACTTACTTGCATAAATACTATTGGGATTACCTCTTTGACCTGCAAAATACGAACAAAGATTTATAGAGTATACTTATCAGTCCTGTAATGATGTATCCGACTAACTTCGGAACTGCCACGTTCCTCCCAACCATAGATCCTGAACCGTTCCTGGTATGTTTGACGGATCACCCCCGAGCTGGATCGAGCATGCAAGGAGACTAGAAGACCTAGGGAACGATGTTATTATCTTTTCTTAGTGAGGACTAATTCTGTACTCTCTGGATGCAAGACTTGGAATCTCCAATCTCATTATTCGGTAGCCGTCTCTTTGTACGATCCTTATATCTATAGGTATTTGATGAGGGGTGCAACCTAGGGTCTTGGATTTGATATGGTTTTGTTTACTTGACTTGACAACTTTATTTTAAAAACACTTTCAATGTCTTCACACTCTTAACTCTTAGTTATAATTTATTTAATACTTTATATATTTATATAAATAAATATTACTTTAGTTATGATTCTCTTATAACTGAACTCTTAGTTATAATTTATTTAATACTTTATAGATTTATATAACTAAATATGACTTTAGTTATTGTTCTCTTTTTCTTTTTTCCTCGGAAAAAAGTCGTAATTTTATTATCAGAAGATACAAAATTACATTCTGCAGATATATGGAGAGCATAAGCTACTCCATACATTGTCACATATGTGTGGGTAAAGTAAATGATCTCAGGAACAAACCCTCATTGCACAGAAGTAGATTCATCATAACCGAATCCTCATCGGAGGATGCAGAAGATCCATGTCTGTGGACAGAGCAGCAGACACGATGGACCTCCCAAACCAGCAAAAACAGCCAGCAGTCAAACCCCTGATAAAGAGCAGCCAGACAAACCCCATAATGGACTGGAGCAGTCCGCCGTTGCAAGCCGAGCGTCCCTGAAACCATTTTCTGTCCCAAACTTCAATAATAGTGCCCCATACAAAACAATGGCCTACACCTGTAGTAGAATCACTGAGATCCCTACATTGTCACATATTTACTGTCCCATATTAACATCATTTCTGTCCCATATAACAAAAACAACAATTGCTGTCCTTACAGCCGCATATATCCACGTACAAAACAAATACAGTTACATAAATGGAAGAGCTTATCCATTATTGGTCAACAATAGCTGATCTATTGCTCAATTCTGTGCCGCCATATCATCAAGATAAGGTCTGTGGTAATAACTGAAAGTGCCCCCAGGTGAATGAACAGTAATCCTCCAAGTGCCTAGAGCAATATCCTGTTGTGTCGCTGCCTTTGAGAGCTGATCTGCCATCCCGTTCCTCTCCCTGTAAATATGAGTAAATGTAATAAGATCAAAGGACTGCTTTAACCTTATCACCTCCTCCAAGATTGTTAATAGGACCATCACATGACAGTGTGTAGTCTCCTTTTCCCAGTCAATAACTATCAAGGAGTCGCCAAAAACCTGTAGAGATAGACATCCTTGTTCTAGAGAAAATAGCATCAGCAGTTTTAAAGACATCAGTTCAGCATAGTTGTTAGATCCTCGCCCCAAAACAGCTACAAGGTGAAAGAAATGGAATTCAGATTTGTACAGTACTGCCCCCCCTCCACACACCGACTGATGGTCTAAAGAAGCACCATCAAAATAGGCCCACGGCATGGTGAAATCAATCTGTTCCTACACGCACAGGTCTAATTTGAACCGCATGGACAGGTATTATGTAGTGTTGAAGTATCGCCACAGCATGAGCCACTACAGTCTCCAGCGGAACCACACTATCCTGAAATATGATCTTGTTCCGGGCTATCCATATGCCCCATGCGAATATACACGGAAGGGCCCGGAATGATGTGGACTTAAAAATCTGCCACCACGAATGGAACGCTTCAAGGACGTTCGTTCCCCTCCACCTCACCTGAATATCAAAAAAATAGCATATACCATCCCATACAGCCTGTGAATATCGACAATGAATAAATAGATGAGTATTGGTCTCATCCGCAATCCGACAAAGTGGACAGATCCCCGGACCCTGGAGGAATCGTTTTTGTAGAATGTCCCAGGTAGGAGCCTTATTTTCCAGTATAGCCCAGAAGAGTAATTTAGATTTACCCGGACATCTTAACTTCCACAGATATTTCCACCACCACACCAATTCCCTGTTATGAGCTTCCACATTCAGCTGGATATATCCATATTTTGGTGAGTATATCCCCGAGGGATGGTGATCCCATATAAGTTCATCAACCCTGTTGGTCAGCCGAATATTAGTAATTCTTAATATCCGCAGAAAATCCTCCCAAGCCCCCTTCAGTGCTTCAGTTATCCCAAGTCGTTGTGCAGAGATCCATCCCTGATGCCAAATTGTTGATGATCCCGGATCCTCAATATCAGCCAGAAAATGACAGCCTCTAGCAGCCAGAAAAGTTCTCAATTCCACCGAAAGGACATGACCTCCCCTGCAGCCAACCCAAGGATCCAGCCCAATACGGATGAGATGCCCATCTCCAATCCTCCACACCAAACCAGAACCCACCAAAGAAAAATGTTGCACCACCGCTCTCCAGACCACAGAACAATTTGCCCTCGTCTTATTTCCCATCCTGATCCATTCGAGAATAGTGAGAGGGGCAATATATTTATGATATACCACTCTTGTCCAGAGACTCTGTGTATGGATAAGTCTCCACGACACTTTAGCCCCCAAAGCTCTTGCAAACAGAAAAATATTCTTTAACCCCCATCCTCCCATTGCTTTAGGAACAGCAATTTTTTCCCATCTGACCCATACCAATGCACGAAGCTCACTCTTACCCTTCCAGAGAAAGGCAAAGCACATCCTCCGGATCTTCTCCAAGACTCCAATGGGGATCCAAGCAAGAGACATCCAATACACCGGAATTGCTTCCAAAACAGATTTAATCAGGACCAGCCTCCCAGCCCGAGAGAGCCATTTATGACTCCATCCATGAAGGCGCTGTTCTAATTTTGCAATTAACCAGTGCCAATCAGCTTTTAGATAAGCATTCGGTTTCAAGTGAAATCCAAGGTACTTTAAACCATCATCAATATCCAAAATCCTATAAGGCAGTATGTTAGCCATTCTGAGTATCTCCTGCTCGGATAAGTTCGAGCATGTGATAGTGGATTTGTCAATGTTCACTAACATACCCGCAGCAACTTGCACTAAATTAAGACCTTCAACCACCTTATCAATATCCTGTCGCGTGCCATCACAAAATATCAGGATGTCATCAACAAAAAGGAGATGTGTAATAAACAGTACCTGAGAAATGGATATGCCCCTAAAGGATCCATCAGCTTTAGCTTTCAGAATAAAACGGCTGAGTCCTTCAGCAACAAGGAGAAACAGCAGCGGAGAGAGGGGACATCCCTGTCGTAGTCCCCTTCCCGATTGGAAGAATGGACTAGCAGAACCATTAATCAGTACAGCAAAGCTCACCGTAGTGAGGCATGCCATAATCCACCTAATAAATTCGTAGCAGAACCCCAGGTGAGTTAGAAGCATCCGGATATATAGCCAGCTAACCCTGTCAAATGCTTTAGAGAGATCAATCTTAATCACAACACCCTTCTGTTTCATCACTTTCAGAGTGTGTAATCCTTCCTGAGCAACTCCAATGGCCTCATGAATTTGACGTCCTTCCAAGAAGCCAAATTGTTCACAAGAAATATGCTGAGACAAAATATTCTTGAGTCGCCTTGCCATAACCTTTGAGATGATCTTATAGATACAATTGCAGAGAGAGATAGGTCTGAATTCATCAAAGCTGTCAGGCTTGTCCGTCTTCGGAATAAGAGCTATGAAGGTAGAGTTGAAAGGACCATGGACAAACCCATCCTTTCGCGATTCTTCCACCACATTCAATAATTCCTCCCCGAAGAATTCATAGAAGCCTAAGAATAATTCTATAGGCCAGCCATCAGGCCCCGGGATTTTATCTTTTTGAAAGGATTGCATGACCATCGAGAGCTCATCCGGCATCACCTCCTCCATCAACAGTCTATTATCATCCTCCCCCACGAAACGAGGGAAAAGCTGGGTCACCCGAATAATCTCAGCAATAGAGGCTCCAGGCTGAGCAGTGAATAAATCTCCAAAATGTCGAACCCCCAACATCGCTAATCCATCAAAGCTGGAGACCTGTTCCCCTGCTTCAGATTTTAGTTCCCAAATAGAGTTTGTGAATTTCCTCCCCTTAGCATATGCTTGAAAAAATTTAGTATTCTCATCACCGCACTGAAGCCAAATCGCCCTACTTTTCATTCTCCACATCTCTTCTCTCTCACACAGTATCACAGTCCTGCGTCTTTCCCACTCCATCAGCTCGCCTTTCTGTATATCATCCAGAAACCCCATGCCCGGACTATTAAGAATCCGATCAATATTCATCTCAGCAGCCCGCAATGTCTGATCATCAATAGCCCTTTTGTCATGAGCCCAGGAAATAGTGGCCTCTTTAATGCGCTTAAGATTGTGATTAAAGTGTGCACCCGCATGCATCTGAGAATCTTGAGGTCGATGAACCCACAGATCCTGAACCAGTTTAACAAAAGCCTCCTCCTTCAGCCAGCTAGGATTGAATTTGAAAGGGCTAGGAGGTTTCTTCCTGCTACCTCGTAACTCCAGGAAGATGGGGCAGTGGTCAGATATGCCACCTGACCCTACCCACTGTCTGACAACATCAACTCCCAGAGCCAGCGCATCGGCCACCAGAAATCTATCCAGTCTTTTAGCCACCCGATGTTCCCCAGCTCTCTTATTCCTCCAAGTAGGAGTTAACTTGGAAGGTAAAATGTCAAGAAGATCCTTCCTGGCAAAAGCTTGAATAAAATGAGTTGCTAATGAATCCGGAGCAGCCCGAGGCCCCCATACTTCAAAGGTCCCCAGAGTAAGAATGAAATCCCCACCCAAAATCACATCCCGTCCATCAAAAAGATCCAAACGTAACAAGGAGTCCCAGTATCCCACCCTATTTAAATAGGGCCCGTATATATTGAGAACCGTGATCAACCGACCAATCTCAGCATCCCAAACTTCCAATCCGATACCAGAAGAGATTCCCCAAGAACTATCACATCTGCAACTCTTTTCCTTCCACCCCGAGGCCATCCCTCCAGAGCGCCCCCGAGCATCCACTCCAACAAACTTCCAACCAGGGCGTAAAGATTCCAGAACTTGTACTACATCCTCACTGCCACCCAATGTTTCTTGCAACAGTAAAACATCCGATTGATTAAATTCCACCAGCCTCCGAAGTGACGATTTTTTAATGGGACTCGCCAACCCACGACAGTTGAAGGACAGGAGTTTCATAATATACCCCCATCCAGGGCTTCCACTGCTCGAAGTGCCCACTCAAAAAAATAATGTGTACCCATCACCAGAACGGGCTTGAGTAGGAGACCCAAGACTACCCCCCAGAGCAAAAGAGTCATCAATAAGGGAACATCAGGAGAAAAGAAATGAGACTTACCCGAGGGTTTCACATCAGAACCCCATCGAATAAAGAACCCTCCAGCAACAAACCCCAGCAAAATCTCCATGACAGCAAGTATCAAACCAAAGATCAGCTAGACAAGCCAAAACACCAGATTCCAGAAGCCCGCAGAAGCTCAGAATCCCTCAATCCTCCATCCAGATTCTTGGACCGATTCAATACCACCTGTCACTGCAATTCATGTAGCTTACTTCCGGTAGCACGCGTCTCAGCAATGCTTGTAGCACTCACACAATGTACTATCAATTGATGATTGGAAGCATTATCAATTGATGACAGGATGGACGTATCTAGTAATAGACAGAGAGAATTTCCCACCGACTTACACTCATCCATGGAGAGCGCTATCTCAGGTCTTTGAGCATTTCATCCCTTCATCGATCACCCACATCACGATCTGGTCTTAAAACGCAGATCCAACAGTTTATATGACTGTGCTCCACATCCACACTCAGGAGACAGAAAACTTGAACATCAACTGCTTACAGCAAATCTCTGCATCAAGGAATCAACCATTAATTGCTAATCTAATTGACGATTTACACAAACTCCTCTCAATCCACATCCAGCTCTTCATTCATCACCATATCATTAACCAAAAGCTCTGTAATTCAATCTCCTGGCCTGATTTGACAATTCATGGCTCACTGTAGATCCCTGTTTTCTTTCCTTTCTTTGATCTCCTTTTCGTGGGTTGGCATGAGTGATCTCCTCCAGTTGGCATGAGTCTTCTTTAGACTGATGATCTCCCCGCGATCACGATCTTGATCTCCTCCTCGTCGTCCGTTCTGTCCATCTGAGTTCTGTCGGCCATGATGCGATGCAGTAATATCAGATCTTGAATACAGTGCGGTCTTCTTTATAACTCTGAAATCTTGAAATTCAAGGGCATCTGAATTAGCATGTATGGTCTTGTAAGTAAGCTTGATGTATGGTGTTGAAATTCAACGACATCTGAAGCAGTTTTTCCTCTGCACATATCCAACGGCATCTAAAGCGGCAAGTATGGTGTTGAAAATCAACGGCATCTTAAGCAGCTTTGCCATACGGTATTTGGGATGCTGAGAAACACCTGGTCATCAGATCTACTCTTATTTACGGCCTCACCTTATCACTCCACCCTCACAATCCAAATACAGACCCACCGCCACAATTTTCATAAAACTCCTAAATGCTCAGCTCTATCCTCTTCCCTTCTCGGCTGGCGAAACCCTAACTATCTCTCTTATGGCGTGGCTCTGGCTAATCCCTGGCAAATCCCTCTCGGCTCTGGCACAGCTCGGCATGGCCAATCCCTAGCAAATCCCTCTCGGCTCTGGCTCTGCTCGGCATGTCCAATCCCTAGCAAATCCCTCTCGGCTCCTTGTAGTTGTGTTGTTATTTCTCCCTTCTCCATCATTTACTGCAGCTTAATGAGTTTGTCTTTCCATTCTTTTCTTTCAGCAACCGACTCCTTGAAATTATCCTTTTCCCATTTCTTAAGACCTTTCTTGACTAGTTTTAATTTAGACTCCCAGATTAAACTGGGAGAGCCTTTGAGCTTGTGCTTCCATTCTTCTCGAATGAGATCTGTGACATTTTAGTTATTGTTCTCTTATAACTGAACTCTTAGTTATAATTTATTTAATAATTGTAATAGACTCTTAGTTTATTTATTTTAGTTCAGATAATATATATATATATATGCATAGGTGTTCGACTCATACCTATATTATATACATATGTGTGACTCTTTTATTTATCCTTTATTTTATATATTATATATATAATTGACTCTTTATTAAACCATAGGATTTCTTTATCTTATCCTCTAGTGAATTTGGTCGGTCAACTAATAGGTTGTTCTAATCCCTTTGTATGCTCAGTCCCTCATTGAATGGAAATATCAGTCAGTCTTTGATGAGAAATAGAAAATGATTCATTTAATCAATTGAATTAATATAATTACTAATGCTCCATAGTTTTTGGCTCAACATTAGTAATGTGATGAGTATTTTGTGCTATTCAGAGATTTTCAGGCTCAACACTTTAAGTGAGGTAACTCCAGTGCTATTCATAGCTTATGCTCAACACTTTTAATGCGAGTTACACTAGTGCAATTCTAGAGATTGTGCTCAACACTAGTACTAGGATGCATACAAGATACACTTAGGGATACAATGATCAAGGATCTGATGCTCCAGAGCTTATGCTCAACATCATAATGGTTGGTGTGCTCCAGGGCTTATGCCTAACACTTATTATTTATCTTGTGGGGTTATCTATGTGCTCCAGAGATTACGTTCAACACATAATACTATAACCCATGTGCTCCAGGGCTTATGCCCAACACATAATAATATTCATCCATGTGCATAAGGGATTATGCCCAACACATAACAGAGGTCATCCATGTACATTAGGGCTTATGCCCAGCACATAACCCAAAATTCAACCATGTACATTAGGGCTTATGCCCAGCACATAAAAAAAGTCATCCATGTACATCAACGCTTATGCCCAGCACATAACTAAAAGTCATCCATGTACATAAGGGATTATGCCCAACACATAAAAAAAGTAAACCATGTACATCAGGGCTTATGCCCAACACATAACAAAAGTAAACCATGTACATTAGGGCTTATGCCCATCACATAAAAAAAGTAATCCATGTGCATCAAGGCTTATGCCCAGCACATAACAAAATTCAAAGTCTCTGGATATTACATCCCTCCCCCCTTAGAAAAACATTGTCCCGGTGTTAAGGACTCGAAATGAAACCTTGAAATAAGGCGGATTAATCCTCTTTCATGGTGGTTTCATTCTCCCATGTGGCCTCATCAGGCCCGAAGTGATTCCATTGCACTTTTAGTTGGACAATAGTTCGCTTCCTGAGATGTACTTCACTCTTGTCCAATATGTGAAGGGGTTCTGGCATAAAATCCCCTTCTGGTTCTACCTATAACAAGGACCAATCAATTACATGCTTAGTATCATAAACATACTTCTTCAATAAAGATGCGTGAAAAACATTGTGAACTTTCACATGAGAAGGTAGAGCTAATTCATAAGCCATTGGTCCTTTCTTGGCCAGTATTTCAAAGGGTCCACAAAATATGGGAGCTAACTTTCTGCATCTCCCCAAGCTCAATGAGCTCCCTTTTTCTTTCACTTTTAATAAGACATGTTCACCGACTTGGTATTCTTTGTCCTTTCTCTTTTTATCTACATAACTTTTCTGGCGGTCCTGTTCCTCTTTTAGGTTCTGTTGCACTTTGGTGACTAACTGTTCTAGGTATTTTAGTAAATACAACCCTAACATGAGCTTGTCTACCATCTTATCCCAAGTCACCGGTGTTCTACACTTCCTTCCATAGATTACCTCAAAGGGACTCATCTTCGTAGAGGTCTGGTACCCATTATTATATGCAAAATATGAAAGGTGTACGCAGTCTTCCAACTTTGTGGGATTGTTCATTACGTACATTCTAATCATATCTTCCAAGATTTGATTTACCCGCTCTGTCTTCCCATCTGTTTGCAGATGGTAGGCTATACTAAATTTTAACTGTGTCTCCAAACCGGAGAATAAGGATCTCCAAAAATTACTGGTGAATTTTGTGTCTCTATCTGAAATGATTGCTTTGGGTATGCCATGCAACTAGAAGATCTCTTTTAGGAAAATGTCTACAATGTGGACTACTTTGTAAGTAGATTTTACCGGGATGAAGTGTGTCGCTTTGGACAATTTATCTACCACTACAAAAATAGAATCACTATGCTTCTTGCTTTTTGGTAATCCTCTGATGAAATCCATACTGATAACCTCCCACTTCCATTCCAGAATGGGTAGTGGTTGCAGCAACCCTGAAGGGTGTTGATGCTCCACTTTGACTAGTTGACATTCCTGGCATTTGGCGATGAATACTGCTATGTCGGTTTTCAATTTAGGCGAGAAGTGTTTCTTCACTGCCGATATAATATTTGATATCCCGGATGTCTGGAGTAGGGTTTTTTATGAAACTCAGTTAAAATGTTAGAACTAATGTCCCCACCGTCCGGAACATAGAGTCTTTCTTTAGACCATAACAATCCCGACTCGTCGATCCTATATTCCTTCTGTTGTCGAAATAACCTATCTTCTTGTATTTTCTTAAGGATTTCAACATAGAAGCGATCATCTTTGCTTGTTGTTCTAATTATGTCATCTAAGTCAGAATATGTTTGAATCATGGTCACCTCATACAACATATGAGTTCTATGACTCAAGGCATCATCAATTTTGTTCTCCTTACCTTTGATGTGTTTCAACTTGAAGTGGTACTCACTGAGGAAAGCCAACCATCTGGTCTGCCTAGAATTTAGGTTTGGCTTATCAAATAGGTACTTTAGGCTCATATTGTCCGTTTTCAGGAGAAAAGTCTTCCCCATTAGGTAGTGCCTCCACATATCTAGGGCGTGGATAATGGAGGCTAACTCAAGATCATGTGTGGGGTAGTTTTTCTCATGTTCTTTTAACTTCCTTGATTCGTAGAAGTTTACAAAATCATTATGCATAAGGAATCCACCAAGTCCTTCTTTGCTTGCATCTATGCAAACAACAAAATCCCCGTCGGGGTCTGCAATCCATAGTAAAGGTGTGCTAGTCAATAACTGTTTTAGCTTTTGAAAGCTTTCTTCTCACTTGGTCGTCCATAGGAATTTGGTTTCCTTTTCCTGTAAGGCAGTCATGGGACAAGCAATCCGTGAAAATTTCTCAATGAACTTCCGGTAGTAACATGCTAATCCCAAAAATGACGATATGTCAGTGACACAAGTAGGTGTAGGCCATTCCTCAATTGCTTTAATATTTTCTAGGTTGACGACTATTCCCTCTTTTGAAATGATGTGACCCAAATACTGTATCTGAGATTTGTAGAAGTCACATTTGCTAAATTTGGCATAAATCTGGTGCTCCCTTAATATCCGTAACATGATCCTGATGTGCCCCTCGTGTTCCTCCTTACTCTTGGAATAGATCAGTATATTTTCTTTAAAGACTAGTACAAACTTGTCCAAGTACTCACTAAAAATATTGTTCATCATGCACATGATTTTTTTTGGTGCGTTGGTTAACCTGAACGACATTACCACAAACTCATAATGGCCATATCGAGGTTGAAAAACGGTCTTGTTTATGTCCTCATCACTGATCCTCACTTGATGGTATCCGGATCGCAAGTCGATCTTTGAAAATATATTTTCTCCCCTAACTTGATCAAACATGTCATCTATCCTAGGGAGTGGATATCTATTCTTTATGGTCAGTTTATTGAGTTTTCGGTAATCAATGCACATTCCCTTCATACCATCTTTCTTCTTTACGAAGAGTATAGGTTCTCCCCAAGGAGATACACTAGGTCTGATGTCTCCTTTTTCTATTAGCTCTTGTAGTTGCAGTTTTAGCTCTACTAAATCCGGGGCACTCATGCGGTATTGGGATTTTGGTGCCGGTACCGATCTTGGTATTAACTCTATAGAAAATTCTAAGTCCCTCTTTGGTGGTAGTCCTGGTATCTCCTCGGGAAATACATCTTTGAAATCTACTAGAACCAAAAAATATTATATTTTTTGTTCCCTCTCTTCTTCCACATTCTGAATGTTAACTGCATAAAGCTTGCATCCTTTCCTTACACACTTCTTTACTTATAAGGCAGATATATGTCTGACATATACTTTCTTGGGTATGCCCTGAATCTTCCTTTGTTAACTGCATAAAGCTTGCATCCTTTCCTTACACACTTCTTTGCTTATAAGGCAGATATATGTCTGACATATACTTTCTTGGGTATGCCCTGAATCTTCCTTTGTCTGTACATAATATTGATTTGTTCAAACAATCAAGCATGACACAGTGTTGTTCCAACCAGTCCATGCCTATCAGTAAGTCATATGATCCTAAAGGTAATATATTCAAATCTACTTCTGTTGGAAACCTGTTCATATCTATCTTGCACTCTTTCACAAGTTCTAAAATCTTCCTTTTTGTACCAGTGGCTAGTTGTACCAGCCATGGTTTCCCATGTTTCTCTCTGTTAAGTTTACATGTGTCAACAATTTTAGGGGATACATAGCTACGACTAGCCCCTGGGTCGATCAAAATTGAAATTGGTGTGTTCAAGATTTTACCTTCTATTTAGACCATGGTAGACTGATGATCTGCTTGTCGGTCATCAAGTGATGCATAGATCCTCTGTGTTTCTACCATATATTCTACAGTTTCTTCTTCTTGCAAGTTGTTTAGGACTCCATCCATTTTGTTTGGGAAATTTCTAAAGTAGTGGGGCCCTTGGTGTTTCCAGCAGCTAACTTGTAGAGGAGAAGCCCTGGCTCCTCTATCCATTGTTGGTCTATTGACATTTGGTGCAAGCACATTTGGCTATGCACCTGGTCTATTGAAATTTCAGTTTGGTGGAAAATTGTTATTCTGCTTTCTGTAAGGCGGTGGCCTAAACCCCCGCTTTCGGTTATCTAAAGAGGTCTTGAATCTTTCTATACTTATGTTTATATTCTCATTCCTCTATTTCCCATGTTCGTAGCAAATCCTAGCCTTGTGCAAGGTTATGTCCGTAGTTTTGGGTATGTCAAACTCAATTCTCTCTCGGTAATTTGGAGGAAGACACCCCAAAAACTGTTGTATCTTTACCTTTTTGTCTTTAATGTACGACACATAGTGTAACAGGTCTAAAAATATGTTGATAAAAGTATCCATGGTTAGGGAACCCATTCGCAGCTCGTGAAAATTTGTCACCTTCTTGTCGAAGAATCTTTCTGACGTGTATTTTCTTGAAATAGTTTTTTGAAGGTACTCCATCCGATATTCTTCACTTTATGATTTTTAGTATGTTTCAGATCTATCCACCATATGGCTGCTTTCCCATTTAAATTATAAATGGCCAGATGGGCCTTCATTTCATTGGAGTAATTATGTACTCGGAAGTATTTAGCCATTCCCATAAGCCATTCTTCATCTTTTTCTCCCGTATCCATTTCTCCCTCGTATGTTGGGGATTTGATATTTCTAAACTCTGTCTATAGGCTATCATCATTTTTCTATCTCTTCTTGCAAGGGGACGGTGAGCATTCACTGGATGAGCTCCTATACTTCTCTTCCATGATGTCAAGTGTTTGTTCTTCTCGTCCCTCATTCCTCAGACTGTTGGTCCTCCTTTTATGATGATATTCTTCTATGGACTTGTTTGATGAGCGGGTGGCCTGTCCCTGGGGTTTTACCCCTACCAAATTCTGAAGTATAGTTTCGTTTATTGCTTGATTTTATCGTCTTTCATTCAGGTTATCATCTTTAAAGCTCTGTAAATATGCTTGTAGGCTCTGTATTTTCTTCATTAATTCGGATGGCTTGGCTGTTCCAATGTTGTCATCCAGTTCCACCACAAGATCTTCTTCTCAGGGTGGTGAATCCAATTTCCCATGTCTATTACTGTTCCTCTCTATATTCATGATTCATTTTTCTCTTATATCCTAGTGGATTCAGGAAATCAGTAATAAACAAGATTTTGTTAGTTCTATAAAATCATAAGCAAAGTTTTACAAAAAAATATTTTTCTGCAGCGGATATTTTGTAAGCTCAAAAAGGTCTCGAGTGTTTGAATATGAGCTCTGATACCACTTGCAATATCCCTAAAATACACTATATATAAAAAACATTGATGGGTCTTTTAAATGGATACAATGATCTTTTATAAAATTCACTTCATCACTCGGAAAATATAATGGTGATTTATGTCTGAATATCTTGTTTGTTTTATGTACCTGATTGCTCTTGCATAGGCAGTTTGTTAGTTCTGTATCTGATGTGTTGTATTTTAATTATTACTAGCATCTCTCTAATGGTTTCTTCTACTGATGTTTCGTATTTTACTTAAATTAATACTAGTGACTCATTGTGCATTTTTACATTTATGTGAGAAGTGGAAAGGCCTGGAAGGTTCCGAACTTACTTAGCTAGCAAGCTAAGTCATTTTATTTAATATTTTGCAGGTCTTCTAAAGTTGGCCTCAAAACTAAAGTATAACTACATTGACATTATTAAACTTCCTACTGGCTATGAAAGTCTTAAAGCTAATGGTATGTGGTAGTATTAAAAACTAAGTCTTAAGGATAATGGCTAGTATGGCTATTATCCTCAAGGAGGGAAACTCTTTAACCATTTATGCAAATGTAACTATGCTATAAAATAAAAATACCTAAGCTCTCCACCTAAGCTAAGGGGGCGTAAAACTCCCTATACCTGCGCTACAGACTTTATAAATTCTATCCTAAGAGTTAAACGAAGGGCTGGAGTGGAGTTTGATGTAATGGAGCTGGTGGTGCATTTATTGCATCCATGTGAAGAGGTTAATCTACCCTAACCAAGTGTGCTGTCCCATTTGCAAGGTACCTAGTGGGGTTTATCTCATTTCGTGCAGGTAGTATGGGAAGGGTATGAAGCTCAACGCTTCCCTTCTTTGTTTGGACAGAACTGTGTTGGGGCGCATCTATCAACAGGCTTGGTTTTCATGTGCTGGCTTAGAGGTTAATGCGAGTTACTTACTCAATGTATTTCGAAGGGGGTCAGTAATGGTGCTTCCAGGCCTTTTATGGGCATTGAGAGATGGTATTATACCTAGTCAGAGGTGCTATGGTGGAAAGGAAAAATACTCAGGTAATAACTAGCTATTTCTTTTATGTTTTGAAGTTTGTTTATTTAAAATCTCTCTGCTTGATTTTAATGCTTTTTTTTCCTGTGGTTTCAATGTAGGCGCAGGGTTTGGACGTTGGGTGTTACCACAGCCTGGGCATTGGCTCTGTGTGTGTGGTAATTTCATCTCCCTCATCCCTTTGACTTCATAGCTACTGGAAGAGAGTTCTTGTTGTGTGCTTAGTTTTTGAGGATGGATGTGCTATGCCCCTAGAACGACAAGGGTTTGGGTGTTTTCATTATTTTGCACAAAACCCTAATTTTTATGAGAGGATGCATTTTATTTAAGAAATTTCATGGTCTGTTGCTATGTTTTTTAACTTGGAAGACTAATCTTGTAGAGGTGTTTTTCTATGTCAAGTATTGGAGTAAGGTTGGCCTTCGGGCCTGTGTAATATTTTAACTTTGGGAACCCTATCGTTTTGGCGAATTGGAAGTTTTAAATGTTGAATTTATATTCTTGTATATCGTTTGGATAATGGAAAGATGTGTGCTCTGATTCGCTACTCTGTTCCTTGTATAAATATTGTATATAAATTGTGGTTATGGGTTGACCACTATATGTTCATCGTTTGGTAAATCATTTTTGAGTTTTATTTTGAATGTATGGCTGAGCTCTAGTAATAGCGAGCTCTTCCAGAGCGAATCCCCTCTACGTGATTCGATCTTGGGTTGATATCGAAAACCGTAGCCAGGTATCCCTTTCGCTACGTTTCAAATCTGGAAAGTTGTCTCACTTTGATAGATGGTAATTATTTAATTTTTAAGGAGATAATCACAGAGCTTTGCTCTACGTTAATAGTTTAAGAGAATACGATTTTTGTTTGATGGTAGATAGTTTATATGAATGGCATATTTTCGAAAGCTTGGAAATGCCAAGCTTAATCTTAGTTGGAAGGGATGTTAATTTTAAGGTTCCTCGGTTTTTCTATATGGATTATTTTTAATACTTATGCATGGTTTTTCTTTTGAATGAGATGCATCTAGAAAACAAGACATAACAGAATGATTTCTGTTTTAGCATTTTATTTCTGATGAGGGTTTAGTTTCAAGAAAGAAGTTCTTTGTTTATGTTTGAGGCCTAATTTATATCCTACAGTAGCATAATCAATTTATAAACCCTTGTGCATCATGACTAAATAATTCTGTCAATGGCCATGTAACTGATAATATTAATATTAGCTGATAAATAATTTGCAGCATAGTATTGAAATCTAAAATACATTGAAATTCTGCCAAAAACTTTCCTTAAGAAAAGCAAGACTAGAAAAGATTTATAAAACATACTTGCAGAAATACTGTTGGGAATACCTCTTTAATCTGCACAATACGAACACAGATTTATAGAGGATACTTATCAGTCTTGTAATGATGTAGCCGACTAACTTCGGAACTGCCACGTTCCTACCAACCATAGATCCTGAACCGTTCCTGGTTCGTTTGATGGATCACCCCCGATATGGATCGAGCATGGAAGGAGACTAGAATACCTAGAGAATGTTGTTATTATCTTTTCTTAGTGAGGACTAATTCTATATTCTCTTGATGCAAGACTTGGAATCTCCAATCTCATTATTCGGCACCCGTCTGTCTGTACAGTCCTTATATTTAAAGGTATTTGGTGACGGGTGCAATCTAGGGTCTTGGATTTGATATGGTTTTGTTTACTTGACTTGACAGCTTTATTTTAACAACACTTTCAGTGTCTTCACACTCTTAACTCTTAGTTATAATTTATTTAATACTTTATATATTTATATGACTAAATATTACTTTAGTTATGATTCCCTTATAACTGAACTCTTAGTTATAATTTATTTAATACTTTATATATTTATATAACTAAATATGACTTTAGTTATTGTTCTCTTATAACTGAACTCTTAGTTCTAATTTATTTAATAATTGTAATAGACTCTTAGTTTATTTATTTTAGTTCATATATATTTATATATAGATGCATAGGTGTTCGACTCATACCTATATTATATACAGATGTGTGACTCTTTTATTTATCCTTTATTGTATATATTATATATCTATAATTGACTCTTTATTAAACCATATGATTTCTTTATCTTATCCTCTAGTGAATTTGGTCGGTCAACTAATAGGTTTTTCTAGTCCCTTTGCATGCTCGGTCCCTCACTGAGTGGCAGTATCAGTCAGTCTTTGATGAGAAATAGAAAATGATTCATTTAATCAATTGAATAAATATGATTACTAATGCTCTGGAGTTTTGGCTCAACATTAGTAATGTGATGAGTATTTTGTGCTATTCATAGTTTTTTTGCTCAACAATTTAAGTGAGGTAACTCCAGTGCTATTCAGAGCTTATGGTCAACACTTTTAATGGGAGTTACACTAGTGCAATTCCAGAGATTGTGCTCAACACTAGTACTAGGATGCATACAAGATACACCTAGGGATACAATGATCAAGGATCCGATGCTCCAGAGCTTATGATCAACATCGTAATGGTTGGTGTGCTCCAGGGATTATGCCCAACACTTATTATTTATCTTGTGGGGTTATCTATGTGCTCCAGAGCTTATGCTTAACACATAATACTGTAACCCATGTGCTCCAAGGCTTATGCCCAACACATAATAATAGTCATCCATGCACAACAAGGCTTATTCCCAACACATAACAAAGGTCATCCATGTACATTGGGGCTTATTTAGATCACATAACCAGAAACTCAACCATGTACATGAGGGCTTATGCCCAACACATAACAAAGGTCATCCATGTACATCAGGGCTTATTCCCAACAAATAACCAAAAGTCATCCATGTACATCAGGGCTTATTCCCAACACATAAAAAAAGTAAACCATGTACATCAAGGCTTATGCCTAGCGCATAACAAAATTAAACCATGTACATCAGGGCTTATGCCCAGCACATAACAAAAGTAATCCATGTGCATCAGGGCTTATTCCCAGCACATAACAAAAGTCAAAGTCTTGGGATATTACAAAAAGTGTGAAATACCTCCATTGCACACTTATCTATTTGTTAGCATTTTTTATTTTGCAAAGCACCATGAGCATCTCTTAGAGTTAAAAGTACACATTACTTGATATACTCTTCTAGTTAATTTGTTGATAATCATTATTTTTTTTTCTTTCATCACATGTGTTTGCACCACTAGCACACACTAAGAGACCTAAAGAATCTCCCCATCCTAGTATGCTCTTCACCTTGCACTTCATGTGATCTTGGTGAACCAGAAAGGTACGGATTATGAAATACCTCCCTTACAATCCATAAGTGAACACTGAAACTCCTTAAAATAAACATTGCAATTGTCTAAACCAACTAAAATCCTCCACATGAGGTCACAAAACAATATTTTAGTTAGGTAGGATTGATTGGGCTAGGAATCCATTAACTCCCACCTATCTAGTTTCATTAGAAATATTTTGAAACATAGTATTGTTGTCTCATAGGGTACTTACAAAATCCTTCTATAATCAAGTGTTAAAAGAAAAACCGGGTCATAAGTGTGTTGTGACCAAGGATGTGAAATCTGAGGTATATCTTCCTTTCTCTCCCCTACAAGCCACTTATTTTGTTGTAGGGAGACGACACTATACAGTGCAGGTCGAACCATTGATCAACACTTGACGCAAGGTATCTTAGTGGCACAACTTAGGATATTACCAAGGAGAAATTGTGAGTGAAACTGACTCTTGAAATTATCTATTTACTTTGGGAGGTGTTGCCAAGTATTCTTGATTGGAATATTGGCCCCATTGCCAATAGAACTAGGTCTTTGTTACCTCCACTAGTCGATTGGTGAGTGGATACCATTATCACCATCAATTGTGCTTTTGGGAGGCCCAATTACATTTGAGAGGAAGGGCGTTAGGTCTTCTAGGGAATTTAAATTTCTTTTATTTTTAACTACAAGTTCACTAAACTCATAATAAAAAGAACCTACATGTGAGAACTCATGCACTAAAACTGACATTGCACATATCACTCACTTACTGCACCATTTTGCATCTGTTGTGGTTGGCATATTTTTGCATTTGTTCAATTGTGTTTAAAATACACTATCACTCTCATTTGACACAAAGCCTTCACCATTGAGGAACAAAACAACATCCTGAGATATTCTTGTAGACTACAAGGCCTATCCCCTCTCTCGAGGGGTGTTTTTATACCTTCTTCCCGCGGTTCACATGGAAGGTACCCTAGCCAAGGATTTTCCTAGGCCACATTGATAGGATCATATGTTTGATTCCAAGCCTTTCTAGGTGCATTTTCTCCTCTCGGAGAAACTATTAATTACGCCACTTCTTCCCCCATCGGAAGAGGTACCCCACTGTCTTCTCCCCTTGGATATCCTTCAGTTCCCTTTGACCCATCATCTATAATAGGAGGTCAACCATTTTTTACAACACCACCTGGGTCTCCCTCTCATGGAAATCACATCCCACACACAATGGCAAGACCAGTGGTCCCTACCTTACCATTCATGGCTAGTTTAAATATACCTAATTTATCCAAATTGATCAATGATCCCATAGCTCATAATCCCACATGGTTGGCTATTCCAGATAAACTTCCCTTTGATATCCCTAAATTCGAAGGAAAGCAGGGGGACGATGCCGCCAACCATGTCATGTCTTTCCACTTACGGTGTTCATATAACAACATAGTGGACGATCTTGTGAGGCTTCGCCTCTTTCATGGTACTCTTACAGGCATGTCATCCAAATGGTATGTCAAACTAGCAAGCATGACCCATGCCACATTCACAACATTGGCCACTGCATTTCTTACTTAATTCTAGCTCCTAATTCGACACGACCTTCGCCTCGAAATTCTAACAGAGTTTCTGCAAAACACATCTACCCACATCGCGAACAAAACAACATCCTGAGGTATTCTTGTAGACTACAAGGCCTATCCCCTCTCTCGAGGGGTGTTTTTACACCTTCTTCTCGTGGTTCACAAGGAAGGTAACCTAGCCAAGGATTTTCCCACCCACATTGATAGGATCATCTGTTTGATTCCAAGCCTTTCTAGGTGCATTTTCTCCTCTCGGAGAAACTATTAATTACGCCACTTTTTCCCCCATCGGAAGAGGTACCCCATTGGCTTCTCCCCTTGGATATCCTTCAGTTCCCTTTGACCCATCATCTATAATAGGAGTTCAACCATTTTTTACAACACCACCTAGGTCTCCCTCTCATGGAAATCACATCCCACACACAATGGCAAGACCAATGGCCCGTACCTTACCATTCATGGCTAGTTTAAATCTACCTAATTTATCCAAACTGATCAATGATCCCATAGCTCATGATCCCACATGGTTGGCTATTCCAGATAAACTTCCCTTTGATATCCCTAAATTCGAAGGAAGGCAGGGAGACGATGCCGCCAACCATGTCATCTCTTTCCACTTCCGGTGTTCATATAACAACATAGTGGACGATCCTGTGAGGCTTCGCCTCTTTCATGGTACTCTCACAGGCATGACATCCAAATGGTATGTCAACCTAGCAAGCATGACCCCTGCCACATTCGCAACATTGGCCACTGCATTTATTACTTAATTCTATCTCCTGATTCGACACGACCTTGGCCTCGAAATTCTAACAGAGTTTATGCAAAACACATCTACCCACATCGCACACCACATCCATCAGTGGCATAGGCGTCGCAGATTGAGCAAGATTTATATACAACCACCATTTTTGTTAGATTGGTTTATAAAATATATCCAACCCTCCATAGATAAATATGTCGCCACTTCCATGCCGCAAAGCGAGGAAGAGGCTATTTTGAAAGCACCACATTTCGATCTCATATATGCACAATATGCCTACCTTTATACTATCCTCCTTGATGCCCCTCGACATCGATCATTGGATCCTACACCTTCGGGCTCATCACATTCGGAGGATGGGATTATTGGTTCTGTTTCCCATTTAGGAAAGGTTCCTCCTACCACGTCAGCGCCATTCAATATGGATCCCCACTACCCATCCATTCCACATGCATCGGTACCCCCTACACTGGTACCAACCCCAATAGTTGGTGTTTGACGGACAATCCACTCGAGCGGACACAAGCCGGATCTCCCTAGATCAATGTGAGTCTAGAACAAATAGAAAAGACTACAAATGGATTTCCTAGATCTACTTAAGGATCAAGTGCTAGATGTCTTACCTTTTACTTCGCAATCCTTTCTCCTGAATGTTGCTCCACGTCCAGCGGTCGTCAGATCTCAGCTGCAAGACCTGTTAAGACACAAAGAACAACACAACACGAGTAAAGAGAATCTATACAATAAGAGATCTAAGTAAACAGTTAAGTAGGTACACTACTCAATATCATCACACATTAACAATATTGATGGAAAGCATTTGTATTACTGTAAATAGGGAAATACATAGTAGAGACATAGAACTACAACCAAAGCTTAACGTTGCAGCCCTTCTCCATCCAAGCCATTTGCCATATCCTCTCAAGGAAGTATGAGTTTCCCGATAGATGAGTAGAGATCTCTCAAGGATGATTTCACCAGCATGTAGATACTATAGACTTCCTCCCTTTGGAGAGGGATAGAGCTTCACTTATATAGGACTAAGTGGATAGGGTATGGATATGATAGGTTGAGATATGGTAGGAGAGAGATAGGGGATCCTTCCAAGAGGTTAGGAACCGAAGGCCAGCTCCCCCAACAGGTCAGGGATAGGGATCCAAGTCAACAACCTTTGAGAATGAGCTCGAAGAAGCTATTTTTTCCATTTAACTGACTTCGTCACACCCTCTAATGGAGCAAGGTGCTATGTCGCAGGATGCATGAGTGCAGCCTGTGACAATCTCTCAAAACCTAGTAGAAGCACAATGATGTCCTTTCCAGGTAAATTACTTAGTCAATGGGACTTCAGGGATGTATACACTGAATCTAGTGGTGGTAATATTTTTGGTGTAACAGAATGCCCCCCAAATCATGAAGTTGTTTAAAGATTGGACAGGTGAAATGCTTTGACAGAAAGAATGGCAAAATGGACTTGTTGGATGAAGGATGCTACTGCAGTACAATTGACTCTGAACTGACAATCTCATATGATGTACAACATGGCTGCCGACCAATACAATGCAAATCCATGGTAGTAATGACCAACTGAACATAATCATGGCTACTGGACACAAGCATAGATCCATGATGAGATGGTAGCACAACCACAACCAATACAAATGTGGATCTGTGTAATATGACTCAATACAAACTCCATCGCAACCTGGGTAAAACATGAATCCCTAGGGTCTTCAAGATGAACCCGCAATGATACGAATCTATCCATGTGATTACAAATGTTTTGACGTTGAACATGGTAGAAACCACTTGATTACCGGTCATTGAGGTATACCATTACAAAGTGCGAGGGAAATCACCATTAATGTTAATGATCCCCAAGGTATCACAGTACATATCATCAAGCGTGAATAAATGAGTTGAAGTCGAATGCAAGATGAAATATTTCTATCAAGATTCAATGATGTAAACTCATGTTGAAAGCAAGGTAACCTTCCATTGGGGCATGCATGGCCAAGGTACTTGGTTGGTTTCTAGATTCAATCCTTGGATGGTGTGTTGAAGTCGACAAGGATGAATCTGTCAAAGGAGGGCCATAATGAATCCCCCATCATCGACACGAAACATGATGAAGGATGTGTAGAGTGGATCGGATGGTACAATAATATGTAAGACTGACTCAGAGTAGACCAACATGATTGAAGGTGTACTGACTGCAAATAGATAAATAGTGAAAGTATTCTTGAACATGGGCATGGCATGACTTGGCAGTATTGACATGACGAGTATGACACAAATTCCTAATGCAACTGATGATGGAAGCTTTCTTTGAATGACTCAAAGGAGTAACAAGACTCATGAAGTAAGTGGAATTCGTGGACAAACGGATGATCCAAGTACTATATGCAAATGCAGATGAGTGCCATGTTCAAGAACGACTGAGTACTGCCACAGATAAAGGTGTAATACAAAAACTTTCCTTTTTCCCCATCATGAACGATGAGTGCCTCATGTGTTTTTTACGAGCTTGATGAGGGTAACCAGATGCTCGGTATAGCTCATCTCATAGATGAGTCCTAAATGTTTTCCGAACCTGGGATAGGAGGGGTTCGTCCCATGGTGGGCCCTTCAATGTAAGAGTTTAACGAGTCCATAAAAGGTAAACTCGGTCGTCATTTCATGTTTAGAGAGTCTAAAAAGAACTAAAGAAGACTCCAACGGTCCTTTTTTGTAAAGTTAGCCTCTTCGCCCGAAAAAGTGTAAAACAACGCGGCGGAGTACTATTCCAGCCATGGTTGGTTGGAGTATTCCTTTTTCGTAAATAGTGCTTCCTGGTCCGAAAAAGGGGTAAACTATCACCAGGAGATGGTCGTTCAAATTCTTTTACAAGCATGAACGCGACAAGTTCGCTTGGCAATAATTTCCTATTTAGGGAGTCTGAAAAGAGCTTAAAGAGGACTCCATGAACAACTTTGTCATTGTTGATGACCGAGTACGACAAAGGAAAAAGTAAACTCGGCACAGTTCCTTTTCCGTAAATAGTCTAGCGAGGCTGGATAAAGTGATAAACCTATACTCGTTAGACACACCTTTTTACTCAAAATTTTAATGAGCACGACAATGGTATCAAAAGCACTCGGAATCTTTTTCATATTTGAACCAGAGCACGAAAAAATAAAAACTAAGCTCAAACCACTTTTCATGTTTTAACCAGAGCACGAAAAAAGTGAAAAGTAAGCTCAAATACCATCTTATTGTTTTTAACAAGCTTGAAGATAGGTTGGAAGAATGCTCATGACGTCTGCTTCATTTTTGACGAGCTTGTAACAGAAAATGAACTATGCTCGGGTTAATTTTCATGGTTTAATGAGCTCAAAACCTAAAAAGGAAAGTATGCTCGAAAATGTTCCCAATGGTGAACTTTTTTCCCAACATGGCATCCAGAGGTTGGTGTGTGCCCCCATCATGATTGCTAGAAGTAAGTGACTTAGCTCTAACATAATGTGGAGAGGCGATCAAGTTGACTTCAACGTAACTTCTAGAGGTTGAAGACATGCCCCCCCAAGCTTCATTTCATTCACCTAAGGCATAGGCAGATGAAAAGAAGGTTCAGGTACTAAGTCTACGAGAAGACTCAACTCAAAGGGAAAAAGAGTTGTTTCATTTTTTAATGAGATTGACACAGGAATAGAACTCTGCTCAGTGAAGCTGGTCTCAATTTTATGCAAGCTTGAAACCAAAGGTGAACTATGCTTGGGGGGTCTATTCCATTTTTTAACGAGCTTGGAATCAAAGACTAATCTGTGCTCAAACTGTTGGTTTCATTTTTTAACGAGCTTGAATCCAAAGGTAAACTCTGCTCACAGTTAAGGCCCATTGATGGGTTCCTTCCCAGCATGATACCCAAAGGTTGGTAAATGCCCCCAGCATGATTGCTAGCGGCACGGATTAACATGTCCCCTAAGCTTCATTTCGTCTGAAAAAATTTGTTTGGTAACCCAACTACCAACTTGGATACTAATATGAAAATGTTCACCAAGGGGGGGAAACGAGAATTGGATGAAATGAAGGTTCAAATTCTAACTCTAGAGAGAGACTCGAATCGATTGGAGGGAGATCTATTTCATTTTTACACAAGCTTGAAATAGACAATAACTATGCTTGAGGGGGGGCATCTTATTTTTTAACGAGCTTGAAATGGAATAAAACTATGCTCGAGTGGATGGTTTCATTTTTTAACGAGCTTGAAACATAACATAAACCATACTCGTACCCCCCATCCTCAGGGGGAAGAAACCACTAAAACATGTGGAACATTCAGGGAAGTCTGATGACTAGCTTTCATGCGATGATTGGGTGTCACGAAGGAAATTTGATCAACGGTCACAATCCTCCCATCGTAGGGAAAATAAATCACTCGAAAGAGTGTAGACACAATAGCTTTCATAGCATAGACATAATCACGTCCATGGAGTAGATTGAAATCTAAAGGACCTTGGACAACCATGACATCAACATAAACATTTTTACCTCTCAACGTGACAGGTAACTGCGGGAGAATCTGTAAAGGTCCGGTAGGCCTTCTATTAAAAGCCAAAATACGGTCAGTTACTGGCACAAGCTGAGGGGAACCTATAGCTTGCCAAGCAGTTGAGGATAAAGTACTAATAGAATTTCCCTCATCAACTATCATACAAAAGATTTCTTTATCGGAAACTCCTACAGATATTTGAAAAGGAATACTCGAAGGAAGACGAGATTTTATTAGACCATTACAATCAAAGGAAATGACCTCTGTACTTGGGGGGGTCCTATAGGAATGTGCAGGGTCTCCCCTTGCCTAGGACATTATGAACTGACTAGGAAAATATCAGCGGTTTCCAATTCACTCACTTGGAAGATAAGAATGAGACGAAGATTGTGTCATGGGGACTACTTCAGTATGGAATTTCTCCAATGAAAGAGTGGGATCGAGTGGAGATGACATCGACTCGATCACTTCAATCTTGGAAGGAAGAGTGGGATCGATTACAGATGAGACTGAATCGATCACTTGGTCAACCAGCGGGGGTTCGAGGGACAACTTACTATCAGTTGTTGGAAGCACCTGTTGATAACTAGTAATATCTTCCAACCACCATGAAGCTTCGTCCATGCTTAGACAAAGGAAAGTACGGTGCCTACCCTTGCATATCAAACATGGATACAGAACTGTACCCTTTCGACCCTTAACCAACGAGTCACTGGTCGAGGGAGTGTCATCAACATGACGGTCAAAGGTTGACAATACAAGCGGTTTGGGTTTTTTAGACCACACTTTTGACACACGGGAAAGACCAGGACAATTCTTGAGAAGGTGATCACCCTTGCAAAGTTTGCAAGGGAACTTAGGCTTACGAGGTGTTCTCATAGAATGAGTTCCATCAGAGGCAGATGGTTGACGCATAGTTTCTTTCTTATCCTTCTTCTTCTTTATCTTCCTTTTCTTCTTCTTCTTCTTCTCCATCTTCTTACTAACATCAGAGTTTTTAGTAGGAGAAGAGGAAGAGACAGAAGCCGATTCAACTTTTGACGAAGAAGGAGACGGGTCATCATGAGATTGATGCTCATGTGGCAAAGGACCTAGGTTCGACATAATCGGTGCACTTGGTGTAATTGGATTCGAGAATAACCATACCGGTAATCCTATCGTCAATCCAGGAAGACTCAATGTATCCATAAAGGGAGGACCAACAATTCCACAAGGAGGAATAACAAATGGCATACCCTGGAAAGGGGTGCCTTGGTTGGTAGTCCCAGAAGAATCTTCCATATCTAAACTTCCTAAGAGTCTCTAAAGTACCACACAAATCAAACACTACTCAAGTCTAAAAGCCACAAGCAAATTGTGTGAATAGGAGTGGATGAAAAGTTAGGATCCTCACAGGATTATCAAGGCTTCGCAACTCACTGTATACCGCAGGGTCCAACAGTAAAACGCGACAAGGAGGATTGGGACCGTACCCTTGCTTAAATACTCGACTACCTAGATGACACGTGCATAGTAATCTCCCCGAGTGTTGTTCTCAATGTATTGCGATGCCAAGACGGCCAAATGGTTAACTCAATTGGTCACAGGAATCCTAATGGTGTCTCCCGATATACTCAAGGTACGTGGGAGCTCAAATCCGTAGTGGTGTTGTCTAATGCACAACCTTTCGGCAAGGAACCTTTCGATATACTACCGAGTACATGATACACCCTTCGATATACGCCAAGTACTAAAGGTGACTTGGTGGATACGTGAAGGAGCTCGATATACCGATAAGTACATGGAAGACTACAATACCCCCGGAATACAATGCTAGCAAGTAATGATAGCCGCCACGCTTAAAGACACCGGAACACGTCTCTAACTTACACACAGTTACTAAATGATTTTAACCTAAGCTAGCATTAATTTTATCTTATGCGGTTAGGTGGATGCATGAGGTGAGTACATAAATGTAAACATAATGCAATCCTCAACTACATGATAATGCACATTTTCCTTTCATTTTCAATGAAAACTACTTAAGGTAAGGAGAGATTTCTCTTTCTTTCAAACCAAAAGTACTTAAGTAGTAGCAAAAAGAAGAATTCCTTCCTAGAGTGCAATAAATCCAAATTTCTACAATAATTAGCTAAAAAGCGCAAAGAAAACGAAAGATGCAACTAATCTTAACAATGTATAAGACAAAATTATGAAGCACTTTCAATTTTCAAATGCATGTATCAAAAATGGAACTTGATAACTAAACGCTTTTCATATCTAAATACAGAAAGTGAGAGAATATCTACAATACTCTAATCATTCAAAAATTCCCAAAGAAAAATGACAAGCACCCAAACAACTCAAAGGCACTCAAGAAAGTCTCAAAATCTACCAAATGCAATAATTATAACTCATTTCCTATCTTTTTACACTTGAAAAAGACACATCTAAGCTACAGAAAGAAGGATTCCACAAACGTTTCCAATCAAATGCAAGACAAAGATAAGTATTTAACAATCTTATGTAACTCAAATGCACACAAAAAAAAAAAAACCTTTTCTTCTTCCTATGAGTGTAAGACCAAAAATGCCAAATGATCAAATTAAAACAAGAAGAATACTTATGTTTTCCAAATTCATGAATATAGCAAAAGAGTGACAACATCAAGCTTTTCTTTGAACTAAAGTGGAGACAAAGAATCAATCTTTTCCAATAATCATTAGATATCTTAGCATGTAAAGGAAACAAGATACATAACCCAAGAAAAAGAGGCTCAAAAAGACATGGATATCCCACACTCTTCAAGTCTTTAAAACAAGCCAATCACGGTAAACCAAAAATTATCTCAAAACCTTGAGATGGGTCAAAACGACTAAAGAATGCATGATTCATGGCCCCATTTCGCTTAAAAATGCAAGCAAAACACTAGTTTTTACTCAAGGGGCCAAACATGAATCCAAATCTCTAAAGACCCAAAAACCAATACAAACAAGCCAAATAACATGTGCAAAAAGAGGTTTGGGATCAGATCAGGTGAGGAGAGGAGCGATAACAAGGTCAAGTTGATGAAGGTGGGGGAACCAAAGTATCCACCACTACCAATATGAAACTTGTTAAAATGGGACCCAATACAAATCCACACAAAATACCAAACACTTCCAACACACAAAATCAAACAATGGGGTCTCTGGCTGGATCTTACAGCACAGAGGGAGTTTGCACACAAACCATAACTCAAATCAAAAATGGAGAAGGGGTGCCTATATGGAAAAAATGGCAAATCGGTGCACTCTGTGATTATACACAGTGCGACGTCGCAGTTCACCTGTACGGGAAGTGCGACGGCATCGCAGTAGACCAATGGAAGGGCTGCGACGATAGACTAACAGGAAAAGAACAGAGATAAAAAACACACAGTGTCGCTCTGGGTACATTGACCAAGTGCGACAGGCGAGATCTGAGTTAAAAAATGAACCAATTCTCCAGATGGTGAGCATAAAAGGGTCTGCAAATGAGAAGTACAAACTCAAAGGAAGCTAATCAGACTCTTCAAAGTGAAGATCTGACGGTGAAATCCACTTCAAGAAGGAAATGACAAAATGATATGGCTTGGCAAGAAATCAACTGAAAAACAACATTCAAATCGACAACTATGAAGCAATGTTCTCCCCAGTATGGTCGCCAGATTTGTTTGATGGACAATCCACTCGAGCGGACGCGAGCCGTATCTCCCTAGCTCAATGTGAGTCTAGAAAAAATAGAACATACTACAAATGGATTTCCTAGATCTACTTAAGGATCAAGTGCTAGATGTCTTACCTTTTACTTCGCAATCCTTTCTCCTGAATGTTTCTCCACGTCCAGCGGTCGTCAGATCTCAGCTGCAAGACCTGTTAAGACACAAAGTACAACACAACACAAGTAAAGAGCATCTATACAATAAGAGATCTAAGTAAACAGTTAAGCAGGTAAACTACTCAATATCATCACACATTGACAATATTGGTGGAAAGCATTTGTATTACTGTAAATAGGGAAATACATAGTAGAGACACAGAACTACAACCAAAGCTTAATGATGCAGCCCTTCTCCATCCAATCCATTTTCCATATCATCTCAAGGAAGTATGAGTCTCTCGATAGATGAGTAGAGATCTCTCAAGGATGATTTCACCAGCATGTAGACACTATAGACTTCCTCCCTTTGGAGAGGGGTAGAGCTTCACTTATATAGGACTAAGTGGATAGGGTATGGATAGGATAGGTTGAGATATGGTAGGAGAGAGATAGGGGATCCTTCCAAGAGGTTAGGAACCAAAGGCCATCTCCCCCAACAGGTCAGGGATAGGGATCCAAGTCAACAACCTTCGAGAATGAGATCAAAGAAGCTATTTTTTCCATTTAACTGACTTTGGCGCACCCTGTAATGGAGCAAGGTGCAACGTCGCAGGTTGCATGAGTGTAGCCTGCGACGATATCTCAAAACCTAGTAGAAGCACAATGATGTCCTTTCCAGGTAAATGACTTAGTCAATGGGACTTCAGGGATGTATACACTGAATCCAATGGTGGTAATATTTTAGGTGTAACGGTTGGTTAATTACAATATGGACCATATAGTACGACATACCCAAACGTTATCCAAGAGACAACGGTTCCTACACTGCCAATGACACAAGTCGTTCCTATGTCCACCTCTTATGGAACGCAAACCACATTTATCCCACCCCTGGGGTATAAACCTTATTATCCTTTTCCATGCCCAACTGGTCAGCAACCTGCCCCCAACATGGGGGTTAACCTAGTTAAACCTTCTTACATTCAACAACCTCAACAATTTGAGCAATTGAACACTGCAAACCCCCAAAATCCACATAATAAAGGGAAGAAGAAAGGTAAGAACAAACAAAATCAGTATTCGGGGCAAGGGGGAAACCCCCCTCCCCAGCAAAACCATAATACAAGTAACCAAAATACAGGGACTAATAATCCCCCCAAACAAGGAAAGAATCCCACCCTGAGGACCAATTACCGATGCTCCATTTGCGGCGATTATGGTCACTACACACATCATTTTCCTCTTATCCCTGACTACCAACGGTTAGTCGAAGCCAAAAATAATATAGTGACAAACCCTCCTCACGAAGCGAATCCTCCCCAACCACAAACTGTAGTGTTGCAGAAACCCTTTGCAAATCAAGGGGTAGTTACACAACAACAAGACCCTCACCCACTCGGCGATGGATCTTTTCAAAATATATGTATGTTGGATGTAAACATTTAGACGCGAGCCAAGGGTAATGATGGGCCTTCCACCACCAAATTGGAAGACATTCCAATCCCCTCGGGGGCCCCTCTATAATACTACGCCCGAATATCAAACAAATCCCATGTATTCTGAAAGTTCCACTTTGGCTTATCCCTAATAACCCTCACATGAAATCCACCCACAATTACACTATTATGGATGACTTGGATCAATCCCCTGTGGCCATGTCCATGTTAGAAGTGTTATAGTCTTTCCCTACATAGATAAAGGCATTACTCAATGCACTTGGTGTCGTCGATCCTTCCGACCCACACCTCATGACCTTTGATCTCGACAAAGGTGATCTGCAACTACCATCATCAGTCACATTTCAAGTTCCAGACACTGTAAAGAACGTAGTGATTCATCAATGTATAATTGACGAAGGCGCATCCTCCTACGTCCCTTCTATAAAAGTCTAGAAATGATTAGGGTCCTTTGAGATGGTCCCCTCGTCTATCACTCTTCACACATATGATGGGAGACCATCCCAACCAATAGGATTGTGCCAAAATGTCCTCATAGAGTTGGGGGAAAGATGGTTATGATCAATATCGAAGTAGTCGATAAAGAACTCAACTACAACATCCTCTTGGGACGTAGTTACATGTACAACATGAAGGAGGTATCCTCCTCGGTCTTTTGTATCATGATGTTTCCCTTAAATGGGAAGGTAGTTACTCTCGACCAACTTAAATACTATGACCCCAATACCACGAGCAATCCAGACAATGTCCTATCAACTGCACTGAGCAATGATCAACTGTATGTTGACATTTCCCCCGGCCTGTACAAGGACTCCAATTTGTTAGATTTTTATTCGAGACCACCACCTAAGATCCCTACATCAACTGATGGCCTGATGTGCACAATTTTCACCACTGAAAATGGTGTCGTCTCCACCTCAACACTATCATCAACACCACTTTTGAGTCATGGCATTGAACAAATGTTGATTCCATCAATCCACCAATATTCCAAATCCCATTCTTGTATCCTCCCACAGGGGTACAAGGGATGTCGGTTATGGCCTAGTTAACTCTACCTGGGATAACTTTGAGATTCTCAGTATGGTACCTTACACCACCCTACCCATAAATGGATTCAAAACTAGTTGCCCATTACGATTTTTTCCTTGTTTCGGCTGCTATGCCCACAAGGCCCGTAACACATTCAATTACGACAACCCATCCTATGAAATATGCAACTAAACCACAATCGATCATCACTAAGACTACCAATGGTGGCACCAAACAACCGAAGTTGAATGTTCCCTATTACCTAACCCAACGTCCAATTTAGCAGAAACCGCTAAGCCTAAAGCAGGGGGCATTAACTACCAGGAGTTAAAATCCCTAGTTATGATCAATACTCCCAATCAAAGGGTCACATTGTGTTCTCTTTGTGGGCAGTAAGGACACGTAACCAACCTATGTCCTACTTTGTCGGATCTAAGGAAATTGCTCAAAACACCCATGAGTATAACACATGCTCCACCAATGGTAAAAGGGGGCACATCACTCTCGTCCACATCTAAGTCCAAGACACTATGTACGAATCACACATGTTCTATATGTTCTTAGTATGGGTTCTATACACACCATTTCCCTGACCTCCCTCGCTATCGAGAGGCCTTGGAAACCATCCTCCTCACCCGAACATTGGAAGATACCTCACCTCCCTCATCACCAGAGGAGACTCCCATCAACACGATTTCTATGGTGACCCCGACTAGTCCTTCCCCACGGTGGGAAGACTCCACACTCGACCAATAGTCGCTGCAACGTCCACAAATCCCCATCATTATCTTAAATCATACTAATATGACTCGACTGTGTCGCTCATGAAAATTAATGTCTCACCATTCATTCCAATGTCCTCTCGTCACCGCATTTCGTACTTTGTGTGCAACCCAAAGTTGATTATCCGATAACCTCACCCCTGTGGGACCATTCTTCCTACGATAATTGAGGAGGATACCAAACTGATAGAGTACAATGTTGACAATAGAACATCGCATCTGTTATATACCTCGATAGATCTCAATCCCCCATCACCAATTTCCCTTGAAATGTTGGATCCCTTAATCTTCCCTCAAGAAGAGATCCTATCTCCCACCCCTACTACCTCTCCATATCTCGACATCTTGCGCCTCGATTCGGTCCCTCTTTTGACCAAGAATGAAGACCCGTGTTCCTCAATTGAAGACATGCTAGAAGAGTATGTATTCACAACAAACGAGGAGATAATCGAAGCTATGAACACCATCGAACCTCCATGGGACACCTTCCATCATAGGTCCTCAGCAACTAGTAGGCAAGAACCACACACACTACCCGATGAACAACAATATACAATTGGGTCAAAGGATTTTCTACCCCCTATTCATATCGATCGGTTCAAGAATCCTATCCATACCCGTGATGCGTTGGGAGACGGAAACCTCTCCAATATATTTCCTACCATCCAAGTTGATATATCCACCACACCAGGAATCGTTGAAAACATCACCATCGGGGCTTCCTGCTCACCACAGGAAATTACTAATTTCACAACTCTCTTCAAAGAATTTTGGGATGTCTTTGCATGGTCCTACGAATAAATTCCAGGTCTATACCCCACAATTGGTGAACACCATATGGACACTTGGCCTAACACCATCCCCATCCGACAAAAGTAACACCCAGTCCACCCTTCTAAGGCACCGCAATCAAAGCCGAGATCGAAAAACTCTTGCAAGCCAGATTTATTTTTCCCATTCCCTACACATCATGGGCACTAACCCCATCCATGTTAACAAAAAGCAAGGAACTATTCATTTCTGTATTGATTTCTGAGACCTCAATTTAGGTTTCCCAAAGGACAACTTTTCCATACCTTTCATCGACCAAATCGTTGACTCATGCGCTGGTAGTGAAATGTTGTCCTTCGCGGATGGGTTCTCTGGATACAACCAGATATGCATATGTCCCCAAGATCAGTACAAAATTGTATTTACCACACCACGGGGCAACATTTCCTACAAATTTATGCCCTTCGATCTGAAGAATGTTGGAGCCACTTTCCAATAAGCAATGGCATACGCTTTTAATGACTTGGATCACATCATCCTCTCCTTTTTAGATGACCTTACAACCAAGTCCAAAAAATGATATGATCACCTCCAAGACCTTCATACCATATTCACGAGATGTCACAAGTATACTATATGCTTAAACCCCCTAAAGTGTGTATTTTGTGTCACCATCGGTTGCCCCTTAGGATTCATTGTCTCCAAAGATGACATCATTGCTAACCCTTCCAAGGTTCAAGCCATATTGGAATTACCACCCCATGAACATGATGCTAGTTACAGAGTGTCTAAGGCAAGGGAAAATTTCTTCGTCATTTTTTTCTCGACTATGCCACTTAGGCCCATGTATTTTTACAGCTTCTCAGGAAATATCTCCCATGTGGGCCTCGTGATACCTCCTCATCGGAGACATCCTATATCGTCGCAACATCGATAATATCCTACAGCTATTTCTAACATATGAATAATCCAAGCAAGTTATGAATGATTGTTGTAGCGTCGTGTGTGGCGACCACCTCTAGGGACTAGCCACCGCCCAAAAAATATTACCAGTAGGGTATTTTTGGCCATCTATATTCAAATATTGTGCCTATTTCATCAAATGGTGCACGAATTTTCAAATCTTTTCCTGCAAAACATCATCCCCCCTGCACCACTGCATCCAGACATCACTGCTGGCCCATTTTGCAAATGTGAAATTGATTTTATGGAATCTTGCTTGTATTTGGCCCAAGGTCACCACCATATAATCATCGTCGTAGATTACTACACCAAATGTGTCAAAGCAATGCCCAATTTTGATTGTAAAGCAGTGACCGCAGCACAGTTCTTCTTCAACCATGTCATCTCCCGCTTTGGCATTCCCAAACAACTTGTCTCTAACAATGGAAGACACTTCCATGAAGAAACGTTTGAAGAACCGTCACGGTTGTTGGAATTTAAACACAAATTTTCAACCACTTACTACCCTTGGGAAAATGTCCAGGTTGAAGATGTTAAAAAAATCCTGAAAACTGTGCTCCAATGCACTGTGGATAAAATTAAAACTAACTGGAACCACATGCTCTTTCCTGCCCTTTTGGCTTAACACACTTCGGTCAATACTTCCACGGTTTTACCCTATTTCACCTTGTCCATGGTGTAGAATTCGTCCTCCCAATCGAGTGTCAAATCCCTACTCTCCAATCCACGGTCGAGTTGCTACCTGATACACATGCACTGGAGCAACTCCTATTCACCTTGTAACACCTCGATGAAGAGCGGAGTGACTCTCTTCAACTTTTCAAATCCATTAAAGTTCACTCCAAGGCACACTACGATTGACAGGTCCGACCCTTCTCCTTCAACGAAGTCAACTTTGTTCTTTTATTCAACGCCAAGAAAGACGGTAAACCAGGACCTAGTAAATTTGTATCTAAATGGGCAGGCCCTTACACCATTAATAATGATCTCCCAAAGGATCCTATATATTAACTGACCACGAAGGTATCACCCACAACCACCCGGTTAATGGGTTGTACCTCAAATGTTTTTATCCTTAATACTCTGTTACCCCACAGGTACGCCTTGTTTTCCTATATGATTTATGCATTGTCAATACCTTGGTCATGTTCTTTACTACCATTGGGTATGTGCGTCGTATGTGCAGGATCTCGATTAGGACAAGGTGGAGCCTCTTTTTTTCCATTATAAGGATAAGACCCCAAGCTCTAACAATAGGGGTCACACACCCTACTACAGGTATCATCCCTAAACTTGCATATAGACACTATTTACCCTCCATTTATAATGCATCTACCAACATTCCTGCTTACAACCATATGGCCCTCATTCCCCGCTTTTGTGTGCCATCAACATCATTTATGAGAATAACATGTTCCCCCATGGGTGTGTGCACCATTCCCATCCCAGTAATCAATTGACACCCATGTTTCCAACCACCCACAAGCCCGAGGAATCTGACCCAGCTTGAAAAGGCCCTCTCTTAGAGTATGATTTCACAATTACGCATTTACTCCACCAAGTAGACACTCGTCAGATCCCTCGACACATGTTACGAGAACGATTCACAAATCCCTGCCATGCCTCTGTGAGCACTTTACCCTTTGCAATCCCCCTGATATCATCACCCCCACAAAGACACCTATGGGGACCCCACCCTTAGAAGCAACCAATTCTATTCAGTTATCTTGCAGGTATACACTGCATGGCATCATTTCATGGGGAACCCGTATTTGTGTCTGCAAGCTATCCCTCACTTCATCATTGGAAACCGTCCCCCGATCCACTCAAAACCGTGGAGACTCCTCCCATTATCAAATTGGTCCCCCGACACACCCAAAACTGTGGGGACCTCACCAATATTATTTATGTACAAACAAGTTCCCTCATCACCTCACATTGCGGGAACACCATATTATTTGGGCATCAAGCCATGGTCTCCTTTAATCGATGTAGTTGAGTATCCATATGTTCAGCAGTATTTGTTTTACTAGTTACCATCACCCATCGTTTTGCATCTCCAACAAAACCCTTTCACTTGCAGTTTATCTACATTCGTTTCAACCTGCTTCGTTTCGAAAGGAAAGTTGCGGTCCCCACTCCCCATGTTTACATCGATCAAAGGAATTTATGAGCCCCCAGCTTATCAACCAGTCTTGTGTCAAGATTTTTCGTCCATCGGTCGATTACAATATGATCTCAGTTCCTGGGATAAGACTCTCGTCTTATCATATACTTCAGATCTCATCAACGTCAAAACACTAAACTTTGAGAGTTGCAGTAGCTTCAGTTGTACCTTGGGATCCCTTTCAATCACTATAAGGGATCACCTCGAACTTAGTAGGGAGAGTCATTAGTGCTCCCTAACTAAGTGTTTTCCCCTATGCTCGACGTCAACACATCATCGCATAAAGGGGAAACATACTTTTGAAGGTGGTAGTGTTCACATTTGGGAATTATGGTAGCATTCTATTTGGTATAGTGAGGCTCTCAGGCATATTCACATACCAATTTGTTTCCCTACCCCCGTGGACTTATCATGGTCACTAGCATTTCCGTTTCTTCATCACTCTGCAACAGTTCCTGGGTCATTTACTCAAAAATGGATTTGATTCGCCTTCATCCATGTCCCAATAGTATAGTAGAGTTGACCCCTTGTTCCTCTCTCATTGTAATCACTTTGACATCATTTCACGAGCATGGGTATTCCCACCTCGTTTGTATAAAAACTATTATTTACTACAACTCCAACGGTCATCACCAACAATCTTGGGAGAACCCTATTTGTCCAGATATTATTCATCCATGTCCGAGTAGTATAGTAAAGTTGACCCCTTGGTCCTCTCTCATTGTAATCACTTTGACAGCATTTCACGAGCATGGGTATGCCCACCTCGTTTGTATAAAAACTATTATTTACTACAGCTCCAATGGTCGTCACCAACAATCTTGGGAGAACTCTATTTTTCCACATATGCTTCATCTTAAAAAACATGAGAGAAACAGTAGAAAACATGATGTATTGTCGGCTCTACAGTACCCTCCGAACCTCATACATCAGGGGGCATCTGTTAATTCCTAAAAGTCACACACATGTGACATTTCGGTGATTCTTCCAATAAGGCATCATAACCATAAAGAACGCATCTCACCACATGCATCCTCAACAAATCCAAAATACAACATGAGTCCTTAAGCGCCAAAAAGCAAGCAAAAGAAAGGGTAGCGCGGGTAATACACTGTTAACCCGTGCTATAGAGCAGGTTACCTGAACAATGCTCGCACTACACCCACACAACTTTTCCTTCAATAGACACACTATTATCAAAACAGTGGGACCACTAAATCCCAGTGGTGCATTAAAGGCTCAATTCTCTCCAAGGATATGAATTTGGCTCCTCACACACTTGGTGGCATTAATTAGCCCCCCTTGTGTACCTTGGAACTAGTTCCTGGAGAAGATGAGTTCACATTTGGATCTAGTTGTTTGTTGGCCACCTCTTGGCCTATAAAAGGAATCCATTGGCATGCATTTGGTAGAGAGAAATAAAGAGCAAGGTTATGCTGTTGGATTTGAGTTGGAGCTTCTTCATAGCCCACAACTTCCTATCATTGTGAGCATTCCCAAGCTCCCTTGTGACCTTCCTTCAAGGGACAAGAGTCTCTTTCCATTGTTATTCCATCTACTTAGCATTTGGTTTGGACAAGAAGGGCCTCCCTAAGGGAGATTGTTGTCTTCCCTTGAAGCCCTCACCTCCTAGGTGTTGTACAACTATACCATTGGGAAATACAAAAGTGGTTTAGCATATCTTGGATTGTTATTTGAGTTTGCATTCCCCCCCATCTCTTTTATTTTTCTTTTTATCAATATTTTTGTGATTGCATGTAAATTACACTAACAATCTATTACGGAATCACTTGGAGGAATACCAACCAACACACATAGGGGCTCCAAGGACTGAAGCCTTGCTGCAACCTACAAGGCTTAACCCCTTACCAAGTGGAAGAGTGCACTTGTGCAATTTTTTCCACAACAATGGTCTTCACTCGATGTCCCTAATGGATTTGGTTGCCAAAAATAAAACCAAATGGTTTATCCTAACTACCATCTTCAAAATTAGGGGGGATGCCTAGAGGATTTCCCATGATGTACATTTCATTAGAAAAAAATATGGAATATGGTGTGTGGCATCCCTTCCTTTGATCCCATGACAATATAATTTATTTGCCATTAAATATTTAAAGGAGAAACCAAATTTTATTAATGAATGATTAAAATTTTTGGGTAGAGAAATTATGAATGATTTTTCTTTGGTTGCATGAGGAGAAAATCATGAAGAAAAAGGAGGCCCCCAACACACATATAGAAGAGAGGAGAGAAGCTGAAACCTTTGGAATAAAATAGGATATAATAGGGAAGAGTAGGCTAGGAGAAGAAGAATAACACTAAAGAAGAAATTGCAACAACTATAGGTAAAGTTTTGGTTTTCAAAATATATTGATGAAAGTGAATGTAAATGGCTAGCTAAGGTTGAGACCAGTAAGCTTAAAATTTGGACAAAAAAACTAAGGGTCTAAGCATTGTTATGTTCCTTAATCCAAAAAATTAATCCCAAATAATATAGAACCCCTAATATTCATAAATAAACACAAATACATCCATAAGAAAATTAACACAAGAATGTGGAAATAACCCTTAAAGTAGGATAACACCATTAACTATTCCTTATCAAAGGAATAACTCCACAAGCTATGTGCTTGTTATAATTATTAAAACCAAAATACTTCACAAAACACCTCATCCCATTGCTTCTACTTCTTTATATATTTTCTATTCATCCTTCTAGGTACTTTTTAAAGAAGAAACTTTCTAGTAGGTGTAACCTTCTAAATATGTTCTAGAAAATGAACTTTCCAATAGGAAAAACATTCTAGTAAACCTTTTTATAATTGTGTTTTCTCACACGTGGGCCTTATTTATTAAATATGGCCTTAAAATATAGCATTATCCACTCGGGTACCTTCGTAGGTACCCCATATTATACCCTCTAGGTACATTTCATTCCATCCCCCTTCACATGTTTCATCCTTGAAACATTGGAAGAAGCCATATAATATGATTTATGAAGCAATGTAGTCAATTGGTACCAAGCACAAGCATCCATCCATCCTAATGAAATGTGGACATGGCACCCAACAACTTCCTTACCACCTCGAGCTTGATTTTAGTTTCGCTTTGGTTCCATGTTGTGGTTGTGCTACTCTAATATCTTTGAATATTTCTTTATCTTCCACTTGACTTTTTCACTAACTAGGTCGGCCCCAACAAACTTAATTGGGCCAACTTATTTAGGAAGACTCAAAACAATATAATATTACTTTCTAGAGGGTTCTATCGACCCGACTTACGAAGGAGGTTTTACCTCATGACTCTATGATGACCAAATACAATAATAACATCTCGACGGAGGAATAAAACATCTCCGAATAAATAATAATAAAATACAATAGAATATTCTTCTAAGTTACAATATTGCAACATAATTTATTTGCATTTAGAAGTTTGCAAACTATTTGTGTTTCTCCTTATTTAGTTATGATCTATAGGGAGTGGGGATTGGTTTAACTTACTCAATCTCAGTTCAACTCTTTTATTTGACTTCAATGGGCCTCTTCGAGCACTGCAAATCTCAATGGAATGTGGAGGATGCCATGGAAAATGTCAAAGAGCCATCTATGATACTTAAAGGATCCTTCATTGATAGGAAGAGTATACCAACGAGAATATAACCTCAATTATCTCGTTAACTACAATACATAGTCAATGGACATATTAATGTAGCAAAGGAGGAAAATTCAAGCAATAGAAGTTGATTGTTGATCTCTCATGACCACAAATGACAACATTCTTAAAGGCTCTCAATATGCAGCTTCAAATCATTAAATCTCTTTAGGATCAGCTATGGAGGATACCAAAGAAGAAGGTACAATTATCAGTTGTTTGAAGACATGGAGTTGGAGAATCTAGAACCGCAACAACCAAATGATGAACCCAAAGAAGAATAGAGCAAACACATATTTCAATAATTTTCATTGTTACTTTTTGTAAATCAATACTTAGATTATATGCCTTTTATCGAGTCTATTCCCTCATTAGTATCATAAAATCCTCACTGAAGGATATAGTTAACTTTTGGAGAATTTTTGTATGATGGAAATGTTGGTGTTCAATCTAGGTCGACTCTTCATTTTGTATTTATCTAATGTATAGTTCATTTGTAGCCTTTTTAATACAAAATATTTATCCATTCTTGTTAAAAATATTCAAAAACTTTTAGATGTTCAAATAATATTATTTATGTGAATGTACTTATGCATTGGTGAGAGGTGACAACATGAATGAGGTAAAAAATGGCTAATATAATCTTTAGATTTTGTTGTGGAGATTTGTGAAACACAGTGAACATATAATTTGTAATGTGTTCATGTAGAGACACTCCTCCCATATCAACAAAATCTTTACCTACTTAAAAATAATGCATTGGCAAGAGCTTATTTATATATTTGTCAGGTCTTTATCTCCCTTTAATGGAGTGGATTATTTTCATGTTTCTATCTATTTATTTATTTATTTTCTATAAGCACATTGTTGTTATTGTATCTCATCTATTATTTGTCATAGGAAAATCTTATACTTAAAAACAAGGGAGGTAATCATTTCCCTTGCTTATATATGTGTGTGTTTTCTTTACTTATCAACATTCACCCATGTTGTTTACCTTGGCACTTTTTATTTTCGAAATAAACTTTTTCCTTCATAAGTGAAATTATTTGATGACATGCTTGGAATTGAAATTATTTGATGGCATGCTTGGAATGGTGGATTTTATTTATTTATCTTGAAATAATGTAGCATTTTAAATTGATTTGATGGAATATTTGAAATGGTTGAATTTCTTTACCTTAAACAATCTATCATATATTGCCAACCACAATGCCCAAGAAACCACCAAAGGAAAGGCTTCACTCTCTTATAAAGCTCCATCTTCAAACCATTGTTGCATGCATTCCAAAAAGAGGCCACATGTCAAACTTGCTTCCCACTGGTCAAATTTAATGAAGTAGCGTACATTTCCTTAGAGAAGTGACACAACACACATACAAATAAAAAGATTCACATTGAGAGAAGTTAGGTGGAGTATGTAGAGAATTATGTCTAAGATGTGTAACATAATGTAATGTTATTAAACTAAAATGAAATAGAAATTAAGATATGTCATGTAACACTAATAAACAAAAATGAAATAAAAATTTACATCCATCACATAAAAATGAAAAAAAAGACACAACCATAATGATATAAAAAATAATATTATAATAAATAAATCAATGTAGATCCATTTTAACCTATATTTTTTTAGTGTTGAGATATTTGTATCACAATTTCTTTTAATCCCTCCATGTGTTTAATATATCTAAGTTAAGATTGTTTTATACTAGTTTCGTTTTCACACAAATTACTTGCATCTAGATACATATTATATAGCTTAAATAGACGTGTCTTTTTCTTTTTCTTTTTTCGAAGATGGCAAAACCTATCATAACTCAATTGTCAACCGACAATGAGGACAACCATCACTAATTGATATTCATGAATGTGTGTTGACTCGTCATCGTTATTAATAGAAATCCACGCCACTTGAAATGACTTGCTAGTAGTCCGTAATGAGGTAGATCATCACTTATGTCAGATGCCTCTGGGTCATTGGTCATTAACTTATTCCCTTATATTCGAAGAAGATGAGCTCTTAACCAACCAAAAGAGTTTTAGGTCTTATTCATGTTGCAATGTTCAACATTTTTAAGAAAAATAATCGTCACGAAAAACCCTCCAAGTACTTCCCCTCTTTTTGAGATGGTACTAGAGGTGAACCGTTCGATTGCAGTTTTGGCAACCCAATCAAATGAGGACATTGAGTGAGGCCTACAATATTCACAAAGGTAGTCGTCCCAGGTAATTGACCCCATGTCCTCCTACTTAAACCATCAAGCTATTGTAATGTTCAACATATATAAACTAAATAAAAAAAATTACAACAAAAAATAATTTCAAATATAATAAAAAAACAAAAAAAACTAAATCTTATATACTACCCTAAATACATTATAACCTCATATCTATTACATATTGAGGATAATCAAATCCCTAGAAATATAAACTATTTTGAAATCTAAAACATCAAATCCCTAAAAATATAAATTATTTTGAAATCTAAAACCTTATAAAATATTTATATTAATAAATATTGGATCCTTTATATAGTTAATATAAGTTTATTTGATTAAGGCGAAGCTAAAAAATACATTAATAACAAATTGTTGGAATTAGTTTCGATGAGAATAACAAACCAAATATAAATAAGCATGAGATGCATTTTAATTAAGATGGTACATGCATAAATACATCAAATGTGACCCTTAGTTTTAGATTTCCAAGAGGTCTCTTCGACTCCTCATGATTCTTCCTATTCACCTATGACAAATCACGTGAATAGTAAAGATAATACAATGATTTTATCAAAACCCACGGGATTAGGTTTCCAACATTCCCCCCTTAATCTAAAGGGGTGTTTGTGAGTCCAAGAATATTTCTAGAAGAGCGTTGAAATACGGATGTGGACAACTACCAATGGTTGAACCCATCACTCAAGTGATCTCTAAATTAGTGGTTTTGGGATGATCACAAACCAATAGATGGATGGTGGTTTACGAGGATCACAAACTTGGTAGATGGTGGTTTAGGATGACCACAAATTGATGATAGAAAAAGCAACAAAAGGTGATGATGTCTTCTTCTAAAGGGAGGTTTTAGGATAACCACAAACCAAGTGTAGATGGTGGTTTACAATTACCACAAGCCAATGATTAAATAAACAACAAAAGATAATGTCTTCTACTAAATGGAGGTTTCAGGATACCCACAAACCTGATACATTGTGGTTTAGGATGACCACAAACCAATGATAGTAGAAGTTGATGTCTTCTACTAAATGGGTGGTTTTGGATGACCACAAACCAAGAGGTGCTTTTAGGTTGACCACAAACCAATAAAATGCTCTATCTTTGTCTTATGGATACAACTCTGACTCTCACTCTGGCCCTAACTCAAGGCTTTGGCTTATGGCTCTAGTTCTAGTTGTGGCTCAAGATTGCTTGTTTTTGCACTGTAGAAGTGAGAAATCTATCTGATTGAAAGAGATTCAAAACTTGAAGCCTGGATGTCAATCCATGACAATCCCCCTTATCAGGTACAAGGTGAGAAGTAGGGATACTTTCTACTGCAAGATGTGTTAATACTCGAGACTAACTTCTTTTGTATGATTGATATACCTTCTTGGTTGTTGATGGACATTGCCAAGAATTGATCCACCCATAGTGAATCTTCAATCTCCCAGGTTACTTCAGTTATAAATCTATTTGAAGAATGATTATGCTTCCCACAATGATGATAAGGATGGAGATCGAAATTGTTGGAACACCCAATTAAAGGTAAGCGTGAATGTTCTTTTCCATCAAAAAAGTATTCATACAAATACAATATGGTGACTCTTGCTTTCACATTGACAAGACGTCTCTCAAACCCCCCTATGTCTTTTCATATTCACCAAATCCACAAGGATTAGGTTTCCAACATCTCCCCCCTTAATCCAAAGGGGTGTATGTGAGTCCAAGCAGAGAGCTAAAAACTGGAAGTGGGCAACTGCTAAATGTTGAACATTTCTTGCTTGACAATCATTTGCCAAGAAATTTATCTAGAAGCTGGTATATTTTGCTAATGGAAGGTACTCTCTGAAACTAGTTGTTTTGGGATGACCATAGACCAAAAGCTAGTGGGAGATGATGTCTTCTACTAAATGGTGGTTTAAGGATGACCAAAAAATCTGAAACTTGGCACTAACTCTAGACCTAGCTCAACGGTTCCCTTTGGAACTTGGCTCAAACTCAGGCTCTAGCTCAACGGTTCTCTCTGGAACTTGGCTCTAAGGCTCAATGGTTCCCTTTGGAAAACATTGGTTTAAGGATCACCACAAATCGATGTCTAGCATAATCTGTAATTATTCTACTAAATGGATGGTTTTAGGATGACCATAAACCAATGGGTGCTCTAGAACATGGCTCTAACTATGCCTTCTGGATACAAATTTGAGTCTTGCTATGGATCTAAACTCTGGCTATTGACCTTGGTTCTGGTTGTGGCTCACTTGTTCGTTGTCTGATTCATAGGGCTTCAAAACTTGAATCCTAACTTTCAATCCATGATGTCCCCCCCTCTTAAGTAAAAGATGAGAAGCAAGAAAACATTCTTCGGTGCGATGAAAAAAGTGCATGGTTGTGCCTCCAATGGAAAGATATATCAAAGAGGTAGGTTTGAGTGTTAGAACTAGTCACATTTTACCTATCCAAACATCTCATAGTGGTTTTGAGTGTCAAAACTAGACACAAAATACCATGATTTGAACTATGAATTATTGGAAACACTTCGAGTCTTTCAGTGCTAAGACCTACGAGGGCTTATTGCAAATCCACCCTTTGACAGAAATAATCAATCTTAAAAAAATGGAGGGTGTCAATTTGGAGAATGCACTCGATACAATTCAATTAGTTTTTTTTGACACACAAAAAACTATTGCGAGTACCAAGAAACAAGTAAAATTACAAAAACACTATTTGCAAGTTGCAAATTGTTGTTGAATGTGAAGCTGAATTGATCTCCAAAAATGAATGGTTTACCTTTGAACCCTTTGGTGATGCTCTGTTGTGTCAAGACCATTGAAACACATTGTCCTCCAAAATATTATATAGCACTATCCACCCACTGCTCCTCACAATCCTCAATATCTATGCAGTAACAATCTCAGAGATTACTTGTAACAGTAATACTAAAGTTGATCCAGTTCTAAGCTAAATGAAATACAACAAGGCCTTTGATAGATACAAGGCATAAGATCTGGCTCTGGCTCTGGCACTAAATACTCTAAAAGTTGACGATATATGGAACACAACAACATGGAAGACTGCGTATGCATAAAAATTATTTTGTAATGCCCCATACTTGATCAAATATTGAGGAATAGGTCCCAATACCTGCTCCATCATTGCAAGGTGCTCCAAATTTTCATAGGTCTGAAAGAGGGCATCACCCAAGCACAATTCCACTAGAATGTATCCAACACTCCACAGATCACAAGGATATCTCTATCCAAGACCCAAAATCACCTAAGGTGGAAACAACTAATCAATGGTGTTGGATTTCATATGTGGCACTCCCAAAGTCTATTAGTTTAATTGCACTTGATGCAGGCACACGCTTGTAATTTCTTCGTGGATTTGAGGAATTCTATCATGTATCTTTATATGATCCAATGACACAAGAAGAATATTCTCTGGCTTTAAGTCTATGTGTGTAAGTGTGAGATCATGCATATATACAACAAACTTGAGAGGCCGAAGAGAAAAATCTCGAACAAGACCAACATAGAAGGGGCGATGAGTATTTTTTCTCAAAAAGTCATACTTACTCGGTCCAATCTTCTCACAAACAATGCACACACGATTTCGATAATCAAACAAATTATTCAATTGTAAGCAACCTTGTTTTCCAGCTTTATCATGTTTTGTAAGTATACGTAGAGAACATCGATTTCAATCATTGTTGTAGCCCGATATTTCGGTACATTTCGCACAACCTTAATGGCTACATATTATTTCTTTTCACGATCCCAACACTTTAGAACTCACCCAAAGGTCCCTTCACCCATTTCACTCATGATATTATAGTAAGATGTTAAATTTTCTCCAAGCTCAAACACGTAGTGGCCATCTTTGTCATCTTGAGACTATGGAGGGGGAGCAAAGCGTGTGGAGGAAGAAGAGTAAATAACAACACCAACATTTGATCCCTTGTTATCATCATCTACATGAAGAAACTCCTTTGACTTTTCCTTTTTCTTCCCGAGATTATTAGATGTAGGCTCTGCCTCGTTGTTATTGATTCGATGGCATTTTTTAGGTCATGTATTGCGGTCAATGCTCCCCATGATTTGAACCCCAGACCAACAGACAAATGCACAACATCAAGATGGATCCCCCCACCTATCCATCTCGCAAATATTACTAGCAATGGCACATAGATAAACCAAAGATGTAAAATGTAGATTGAGCATGTACAAAATGGTAACATAGACCTCGAAGAATATTCCAGTACACAACAAAATATACTCCAGCTCATGGAGTAATAACACACAAATGGGTAGTATGCCTCCTACAAATTTATTTACACAACAAAGGTAACGCACAAACCGAGCTAGAGTAAGTACATAGGTTTGAGGAAAGTGCACACAGTTGGAAGGAGGGCAGAAAATATGCTAGGAGAGGTAGAGGAGACAGTTCCAGGGATTAGATTGAAGGTAATATGACAAAAAGTGCCCATCTACAGAAATATTGGCCCAACAAAGAATTTGCTCAAGCAATTAAATTCGCCCAACAAGACTCTACATACCTTAAAAACTATAGGGCTTTGACACCACTATTGGAACACCCAATTAAAGATAAGTTTGAATGTTCTTTTCCATTAAGAAAGTATACATGTAAATCATGGAGTTATTCCACATCAAAAACATTGATCCTCCATGTGGCCAATTCGATGACAGTGTTGGAACTAATGTTGAACTGGAATAGGTGAAGATGAATCTTCTTGAAGGAATCCATAACTTTGGAAGTAAATTGGTCCAGAATAATCTGAAATATGAAAGTTCACTTCTTTAACATATCCGATACTTCTTATGTGTGTCGTTCTTAATTTATTCCCAAAATTTGATTATGGGCTTAGAAAGATAATGATAAACATGTTCATGATAAGCTTCGTCTTTTGGATATGATGTTGTTTCAGTGAGTTGGTCATCTATTAACATTTAATATGAATCATTGCCAAACTCAAAAAGAGGGTTGTTCTGAACAAAATCTAGTTCATAATGTTGATTCCTTTGTTGTATTTCATCATGTTGGAGCTATGATTGAGTCTAGAGGAGGTCCAATTTGGCTTGTGAATCTTGCAAGAAAGTTAGAATAGATTGTAGAGTTGCTTTGCTGATTGTGATTGTATCATCAACAATGGGCGAATATTAGAATGTTCAGTAAGTAATCATTTTTTTGTCCGAGCCATTTCTTAAAAACTAAATGAGGCCTCCTTGTGCAAGTAGGTCTAGGTTACAATTGACTCAACAACAAAGAAGAGGAACTCCTACAAATTTTCCCTTTGACAATAAGACTCAATAATCAAAATCCAAGCTCCAAAAATAGAAGGTGTCGGTTTCTATAGAAAATGCACCCAATTTACAACAATAACTCAATTCAACTGAATTCTTGTTTGACACTCACAAAACAACTATACAAGAATACTTACAAAAATTACTATTTGTAAGTGTTTTTGAGACTACGATGAGTAGTAGGAGAGCTTTGAATTTGAATAAATTCCAAGTAGTATGACGAACCCAAATAATGACTCGTCGATTGTGGTCTAGAGGGTGAATGCCAGGGTGGACTTGGTGTGGTCCGTGATAAGCTGCCTCTCAAGCCACAGAGTGTACCAAAGATGACCTTGCATCTTCAAAATGTGTGACATATTCATCTCCATAGAGCTCTTAAATTTAGTGCTTCGTGTCCATTACACATAACTGTCACAAGGATCCAAAAAATACAGCAATAAAAATTGTATCCTTTTCACCTAGCTCCTCCTTGTAGGTTTTGAGCACATCCATTTGTCTAAAATAGAGCTGAGAATATCAAACGTATACTAAATATGTATACCCCACTGAATATGATTTTATCCAAATCCAAATAACTCACACCAATCTGAAGTGTCACAATCCACAACTATGCACATTCATATTTGAATATAATTTAAGAAACCCAATTGATTCGCCGCTTCATCGATTCACTTGTTCACAAAGTTGAGAATACTTGTGGATTTGGTTTCAGACGAAGCTGATTGCAATATTGATGTTTTGGACAAAATCTCCATGATGGTTGTGGTCATTAGGACAACTAGAATATAAATGGCTGCCTAGGATTTCTTATTCCTATTTTCACACCAAGAATTGTGAAATGGGTTTTCATGATCGAACCAAAGATCTCTAGTCCATTGTGAAGCTCAAAATGAAGGGATTATATGATAGTGTTGAAGCTGATTGGTAGTATTGGAAACGATTTGTAGATGACACAGACGTAGTGTGGCCTCATGGTAATGAGAACCTGGAAAAATTCTTCGCCCACCTTAACAGTTGTAATGATAACATAAGATTTTCAATGGAAATTGAAAGAGAGAATAGAATCCCGTTCCTAGATGTATTAATAACCAAAAAAGAGGATGGCTCAATATCACATGAAGTTTATCAAAAGAAGACACACACTGAAAGATATTTGCATGCCAACTCTCATCATTTTCCTCCCCAGAAGACTGGTGTAATCAATACCTTGCTAACTAGAGCATTTAGAATATCGGATAAGGAACACTTGGAACCATATATTGAACACCTCTATCATGTGTTCGTAAACAATGGATATAACAAGGAACAATTCAATAAGGATGTCATAAAAACAAAGAAAACATGCACCAAGTCCAAGAAAGAGAATGATGATAATTGTGACACAAAACAAGTGTCCTCGCCCTTCATAAAAGAAACGGCTGACAAGATAGCAAAGATCCTCAGAAAAAAGGAGAATTAAGGTAACATTCATCTTGCCCAACATAATCAGAAGAATGGTAGACACATCAAAAGACCCTATTGACCCAGGATGTCAGAAAGGTGTTTACTCTGTTCCCTGCTCATGTGATGGAGTTTATATTGGGGAGATAGGTAGATCCCTAGAAATAAGATTAAAAGAACACAATGTAGACATTGGACATGATAGATTCCATTAATATGCACTTGCGGAACATTCACATAAAACAAACCACCATATTTTTTTAGAGAAGGCAAGATTGATCGTTAAAGAAGAGCATTTAACCAAGAGAAAAGTAAGGGAAAATATATAAATTGAAATAAACCAAGGCTGTTTGAATAGATATGAAGGAACCAAAATTAGCGAAGCTTGGAAACCATTACTACACTCTTAAAAATTCTAGAAATACCTAAGCCGATTAACAACACAAAAGCATTATTACTCCAAAACTCCTCACGTTGCATCATTATCTATGGAGAATAATAATTGGTTGATCAAACAGGCAGATTGATCTCCTAAAGATGATCACAGATTAGTGATCGAAACGTCGAGGAAACTTCTCAAACACAACGCAACTCCTCTTAGAAGAAGTATTGGGAATGTTACAATGAATGCCAGCCAAAGGAAAACATGAGTACAATCCTAAGCAAGATCATAAATGCTCTTCAAAACAACTAGAAAATGATCTATAGAACCAAAGGAGAGGGCTCTTTACCACCATACATAACCACAAATGTAGGGAGTGTCGCCCTGCATTGAATTTGAATCGTAAACCCTAATCATGGGCCAATCGTGTGTAAGAGAGCGTAGATCGACCTCGTGAGATACAACTGCTTGAAGGAATGTAGATTGCATAGAGGGAAATCACAATTTGAGGAGAGAACATATAGAAGACCATTATTTGCATAGGTAAAATGAAGATAAACTAGATAACACACAAATGTAATAAGGAATGACTCGTATGACTGACACACTAGGTTAAACGCCCAGACCATATATTAGAAATGTTAGCAGGAATATAGCTCTAGTTAATTTGTAGTAGGTAGACTCACTCAAGAGAGTTTGCAGACTTGAAATAACAATAAGCAAGTTTGACAGAATCCCACAATACTTAGAATCGTTTTAATATCATTAATGGAATTAGTCTCAGTGAAAATAACAAACCAAATAGAAATAAGAATAAGATGCATTTTCATTAAGATAGTACATGCATAAATACATAAAATGTAAGCTTTGGTGTGTCTTATACTCCAAATAACTCTCCCTATTTTTTTTCCATAGAAAATATAACTTACTATTAATAAACGAAATAGTAAATAACACTACATATTCGGGCAGTAACAGCCCATAAAAAAGAACCCATAGTCATGGCAGACGCCAAATGATACACATACAACATCTGGGCAAAAATGCCCATAATAAGAACCAAACGACAACCATAAAACCAATACATAAGGACTGTCCAAACATATAATCAGATCCGGAACAACAAAAGAAAAAAAATAACCATGTCCAAAGTAGGGTGTAAACACCCCTACCAAAAGAGCCAGTGATAACTGAAGAACCATGATCAACCCCCAAATAGATACCAAAAAAGATAGGGACCACCCATGATGCAAAAACCCAACTGGTTGTTGGAGGAACATGAGCTAGTCACCTGCAGAGAGATAAGAGCTGCAATATAAATATATATACCCGAAGGTTGCAGATAAGAGAAATAACTAGGACCAATGAAGATCCAATGAACCAAAGGAATGTCGGAGGTCATCCCAGCACTCTTCCCAAAATAATAATCCCACCGAAGAAGACAAGGCCATCTTAGAAAGGAAATCCGCCTCTAGATTGCACTCACGAAAGACATGAGAGAAGTGGATATGTTCAAAAGCATTAATAAGGCGTCGAACAACCTCCAACCAGTAAGTGAGGACCAAAACGTTGAGAGAAGACCGCTTCAGAGCCCACGAGATAAGAGTCATGGAGTCCCCCATCACCAGGAGAGATGCGACCAGTTTTGTACGAGCAAAGTAGAGAAGTAGCCAAAGTGCACAAAGCTCGCTACGGGTATTGGTGCCCAAACCGGTGTTCATCCAGACCTTAAAAAAGCAAGAAGTAGAAAGATACAGAACCGCACCAGCACCACAACAAGACCTAGCCAGAGCCACACCACCAAAGAAGCCACAAGGGTACGTTAAAACCGGTAAAGCAAGACGACGAGGAGGACGATCCACAGTAGGATCAATACCCACAGCCAGAGCACAAAATTCTTTAAATGGCGAAATGGTTCTGCCACAAATGAAATCAAGGTTAGGAGGGACATCATCGAAAATTAACCGATTCTGGGCCTTCCACAACTCCCAGACCATAAAGCACGAGAGCTCCATCCAAAGTTTAGAAACAACCAACCATGAACCCAAACGTTCCATAAAGGTGGCAGAATGTCCATGTCCAAACAAACCCGCAGAACGACATATCAAGGACCAAAGACTGTGAACAAAACTACAACCAAAGAATAGATGATCCACAGATTCCACCCAACAGCAGCACAAAGGGAAACGACCAGGACCAGAAAGACCACGACGACACAAATTGTCCCAAGTCAAAATCCAATTGCTCAATGCAAGCCAAATAAAACATTTCACCTTTAATGGGATAAAGAGCTTCCAGACAGACAAATGCCACCACTGAAATGGGGCAATCACAAAGGCAAAAGTAGAATCATAGGCCACCTTTGCGGACACAATTCCAAGAGAAACGTCCCACGACCAGACGAGTTTGTCAGGACCCGTAGATAAAATGATATTCGAACATTGCAGATCACGGATATAGCCATACCACTCCAAGCTAGGGAGCCACAAAGACCCAATTGTTGTGCCGAAATCCAAGCCGATTGATTCCCCACCACAAATACAGAGGCAGACGCATTATATAAATTATAAAAACCATGAGCTCGTAGGAAGCAGAGAAGAGCAACAGATAGTCTGTAATTGTGTGGGCCCCCCACAATGGGATCCTCCCCTAGGCGTATCTGACGACCATTCCCAGGTAACCAAGAAATCCAGGAATAAATAATCTGGAAGGAACCAAGGAGGCCATTCCAAAAATTCGACACTCCCTTAGTGTTAGGGAGACCCCTTCGGAACCAATCAACCACTGATGACTTTTTTAAATACTTCCCATGAACAATCCGACTCAAAATGATATTAGAAAAGAGTGCCTGCCATAAGCTTTTAGCATGTAGAGCTGAGACAAAATATTCCAGATTTTTCAAGTCCCAGCCCCCCAGACCTTGGGCCGAGCCAGCAAACACCAATTAATCAAATGAAACTTCACAGAGTCCGAGCCCCCAGACCAAATGAAACGGAAGATCATCCTGCGCATTGTATTGAGAATAGCCTTTGGAAGTTTACATAAAGAAAACCAATAAACGCCCAATTTTTGCAAAACCGATTTTGCAAGAGTAAGACGGCCCCCCAAGGACAGGCACCGCAAACTCCAATGACCAATCCTGTGATCAAATCTTTTTAGCAGCCATGACCAGTCCGAGACATGATAATTAGAGGGTTTGATAAAAAAATCCAGGGACTCTTCCTATTTACTTATAACAAATCAATCACATGAATAGTAAAAATAATACCATATGCTTTTACCAAAACCCAAAAGATTAACTTTACAACACAAATAAATATAAAATGGAGTACATAATGACTATTTATATGATCTGCCAAGGTAGGGTTCTCGTGGAAAAACTACCGACAAACATTTGATTGGGAGAGAAGATCGCTCGCTGAAAACACCATTCGCTCGTCCATTAAGTGACGAGGGACAAAAACCCCAACGAACAAAAATTCCACGATCGGTAATTTGAAACCTTCGCCTTCAGCTCAATCCAAATTAACAATGTCGGAGGAGCAACAGCAACAGCACTTATTCCCATGGCTAAACATGCTAGTTTCAGAACCCTTTTATGCATTCCATGGCCTTACTTTCTTCTCTTATATTGTCATTCGTCAATCAACAGCAGAGTCTCTCTCAGAGGGCTTCTCTCATCATCTCATTCGTCGGGTAAGAAAAATTTAAATCACAATTCTATTTCTCTACATATGTAAAATATGGGTTTCAGAGGGATTTAGCAAATAAATGCACAGAGAATAACACACGTCTCTTGCTTGTTTTAAATATTCTGTCTTGCAGGAAATTCAAACTCTCTTGACATTCGGAGTTTTGGTGGCAATAAAGGTTGGTTTTATTCTGTTATCATGTATCTTGGCAATAGAGTTTTCGGTGAATAATTAGATGCCTACATGGACTGCTTTACACTATCCATGATAGCGTGGGAAACCGCCCCGCTTATCCGGCAAGTTTTCTGATCCAAAGCCTGCCAAAAATTCGATGGAAATCAGAGTTCCTCCATAGTCCGCGTTTCATCCATAGAGGAACTTTGTCCCTGGGTGTTTGCCCATCCTGAAACGACCCAAAACATAGAAATCCGGAAAAATGATTGGATCACACGGAACTTTGTCTCTAATGTTTGGTCAGATTCAGAGATAGCTCGCCATAAATAGGGCGATTTGAGTGCCCCTATAAAAGCGGCCACGAATTTTCTAAACCCCAAAACTTTAAATGTGATCCGTGTCGCCCAGGTGAGGACAAGGCACCACAGAGTCGACCGAAGTAATCAAGTTCCATTATGGCGGAAGCATGAAAAAACTAGACTATCTATGAAAACCAGTTGCACAAACAATCAAACAGAATCGACTGAAAGCAATATACAATACCGATCATGTGAAGGTGTAAGCTCGGAATCGAGGAGAAACCGAATAACTAAAAACTCTGATGTATTGATCCCTTGCCTTTGGGAGGCGGCTGTCAAAATCTGTAAACCTTAACTTTGAACAGAGGTGAACTGAGTTGATGGACTGGTCCAAAGAGAAGAACAGAGATAGAGAGACCTAACATTGGAGTGGGACCCTCTTCTCATTAAGCTTATGCATATTTATACATTCATGAGTGACACTTGGGTGCCCAACCTGCCGCGCTTCAGTTACAAATCAGTTACAAGAGGAATAGAGAAGACCAACCGACATCTTGTTAGCTGTCAGCTTGAAGAAGGGACACATGCTGCCACGTTGATGGCAGTTGATTAGGTGTCTACTGACTGATCAAAATACCATCTGACATGTATGCTGAATCATCAAATGCTGTGAGAGTTGTATGATGATCAATCCTTGTTGAAGGATGCGTGATTCCATCGAGTCAGGGTCGACCAAGGTTTGATTAAGTTGTTGACTGTGATCCAACCAAGAAGTCCATTGAGAGCTGTGTGAGTCGATTTGACGATAGTGAAGTTTTGGGATGGATTAGACCTTCCCCTTAATTGGCAATGGTCCCCTTTGCCTACTTATGCATATGAGGAAACTTGCATGCCAATTTAATGATTGAATACCACTTAACTTGTGTTGGGAGTTGTCTTACTTGGCCAACTAAAATGTAATATCCTAAGACTATACTACTTTTATTTTGTGTTGAGCATAAGCTCTGGAGCACATGGACTACTTTTATCTTGTGTTGAGCATAAGCTCTGGAGCACATGGACCACTTTTATTTTGTGTTGAGCATAAGCTCTAGAGCACATGGACTATTCTTATTTGGTGTTGAAACTTGAGCATAAGCTCTGGAGCACTTGGACTTTTGATCATTGTCTCTAGGTGTGGCTTTGGAGACACCTAGACTATTTCTAAATTAGTGTTGAGCATAAGCTCTGGAAGAGCACTGGGACTATTTTTAAATTAGTGTTGAGCATAAGCTCTGGAAGAGCACTGGGACTATTTTTAAATTAGTGTTGAGCATAAGCTCTGGAAGAGCACTGGGATTATTGATTGAGTGAGTGTTGAGCAATAAAGCTATGGAAGCACTTAGACTCATTGTGTTAACTGATGTTGAGCTGGAGGCTCTAGATCATTAGTAATTGGTTTACTATTGTTAAACTAAAATATTAATGATCTTCTTTTATTCTTTCTAAATTGACTGGCACTGCCACTCAAAGAGGGATCGAGCATGAAAGAGATTAGAATGGCTGAGTAGTTGATAACTAAAGATCAACTAGATGTTAGGACGAGTAAAAGAAATCCTATATTATTTAAATAAACTGTGAGAGTTTAAAAATAAATCAAATGGTTAATTAAAGATAAAAAACAAACAATCAGTGTATCTAGTAACTGAACTGAGTGATTTAAACCTAAAACCCTAGGAGCCTTCTACTCAAGAAAACTTATAAATAAGAGGACATTGCAAGGGGGCAAGAGTCCGAAGATCATTGGAGGATCCAATTCATAAATCTTTGAGCACTCGGATTTCTAGATTGAGTTTTTGGATTAGTAAGAAAGATAACAATTTTTCACCTAAGCCTTTTAGTCTTTTGGCATGCTCGATTAGGATCGGAGGTGATCTGTTGAACGAACCGGGAACGGTTTGAGATCTACGGTTGGGAGGAACGTGGCAGTTCCCAAGTCAGTCGGAAAGCGTAAAGGATTGATAAGTATTTTATATTATTGTTATTTTTCGAAGACTTATTGTATGGATTTTGATGAAAGAATATGATGCAATTATTTGACTCCTAATTTGTTCATGATTATAGATTTTATAGGCTGTGATATTTGATGTTTTTCATACATACGGTGATTTTATTTATGCAAGCAAAGGAAGGCATTTAATTTAAAGCTTTGATTATACATATTTCAATTTCATTAACATAGTCTGTTCCAATCATTTAAATCTGATTATAAAGATTGATTTTATAGGTTGTAATTATTGTCTTAAATCTAGTTATGTTTTATAGCAGAACCGCTTTTAGTTCATGGCACTTGGGTTTAGTTAGTAATTTTTATGTTTTATATGCTTAATACCTGTATCGTTAATATTATCAAAATTTAGAACAGCTGATAGAATTCATTTAAAAACATAAAGCATTTATAAATTTATATCATAGGCTTTCTAGCCTAGAGAGAGAAAACTCTTGTTAACCCTAATTAGGTAAAGGATCCCAAACTAGGATCCCGGTACAAGTCCCTTAACCCTAAGTAGGTTAGTTATTATATATATATATATGTATTAAATAAACATGAAATAGTAATTATAAACTAGCATCAAAACAAAGGACTTTATACCAAAATTCATCACATAAAACAAAGATGCAAAGTATAGCATATACTATATAGAAAGTAGCAATTGCATTAGTTGGCCAAAAGGCATCACTAGCCATTCAAACAAATCTTCCTTGGTTTTAAAAGCAGTTTTCCAAACATCTAATAACTCTAGGCAGAGGATACGTATTCTTTACTTAAACCTTATTGAGATCCATGTAGCAAGGTTACAAGAACCGAACCGGTGGTCGAACCGGTCGACCTCGAAAACCGGAACAAGACCGAAACCAGGAAAAAAACCGGATCACAAAACCAGTTTGCCAAAAATACATAAAATATTCAAATTTTGAAAATTTTTATATATATATATATATATATATATATATATATATATATATATATATATATATATACACACACAAATTTGCAAAAAGGGCTCCTGTATGTATTTTGCTAGGTGCCATACTGAACATATTTCACTTGAATCATATGTCTAACAAGCTGAGGAAACTGTTGTTATTGAAAGGGTTGTTTCAAGGTTGTTGTAATAGACTGTCACCTTGGAATATGCCCACAAAAGTTTCCTTTAACTACATAGTTAGCTCATAATTGCTGTTAGGTCTACTCAAGCCTCTTTACTGTTGTAGGTAACTGCTATTAGGTGTATTTTATTGCTGTTGTGATGATATAACCAGGACTACTGTAGGTACTTGGCATACTCTTTCAAGGCTGTTACAATTCCCAGGAATGTCAAGAATAATTCTGAAATCAAAATACTCAAATGAATAGTGTGAGAGAAATATAACTTTCTTAGGGGTTTAGGGTTATCTAGAACCTTCCCCACTCAACCAACTTTTTTATTTAAAAAAAATTTAAAAAAATGGCCTCTTAAGTGTCGTTGTATAGTTCTGTACCGAATCGGAATCGGTAAAACTGGTCGGAACCGGCCGGTTCCATATGGAATAGGTCAGAACCGGTCGGTTCCGTATGGAACTGGTCATTTATGGTTTGAGATGCCGATTTGAACTGGTGAGGCCTCTGAATCGGTCGGACGAACTGGTTTTGCTGGTTCCAATCCGGTTCTGTACGAAACTAGTCATTTATGGTTTGAGATGCCGATTTGAACTGGTGAGGCCTTTGAATCGGTCTCACCGACTGGTTTTTCTGGTTCCAATCCGGTTTTTGTAACCTTGCCATGTAGTTGATGCACATATGCCATCTTCCATCTTTCTTAGGAATTAAGATGGCTGAACTACCACAAGGAAAGAAACTAGGTTGAATACACCCTTTGTTGATTAGTTCTTGAATTTGTTTATGGATTTCTTCATTCTCCAAAATCGAGCTTCTGTAAATTATTGCATTGGGTAATGATGAACTTGAACAAGAACTATGGAATGTTTTACCTGGGAATATAGTGGTACTCGATTTGGATTAGAACATTTCTTTGTATTCTTCAAATACTCTGTGGACTTGTTGCTATTGTAGTTGAGAGTTGTGGTTGGTGGAGAGTGCACTAGTTGCTGTGATTTCCTTGGAATGCTAAGGTTTATTCATTAATAATTTGAATTTATGAGCATGATTGATCATCTTTCTAGCTTATTTAGCTGAAACCAATTTGATTGTTAGCTTAGGTAGACGTTTAGGGATGCCATACCACTAATTCTTGATATTGACAATCACCTTTTATGGTTGAGACTAGTAATTGCCATGTTTGTCTCATAAGTATGGTTTTCCAAACAATACATCAGCTATTGAGATTGGCTCTACATCAAAAACCACTTCATCCTTAAAAGGCTTGATAACGTTGGCAAGATTGCACTATTGAGTGATTATGAGTTCTTGTCCTTCTATCATCCAATTGATGTTGTAAGGTTGTGGATGTGGACTTGTAACAAGACTCAATTTCTTCATGATGTCTTTAGACACAAAACTCTTTTGAATATCATTGTCCACATTCATATGTAATGGATTGTTTTTCATCGATATTTGAGTATAGAATAGTCTTTTTCTTTCCTCTTCATTGATGATGATCGAGTTTGTGAGGGTTGTTGAGGATGCCAACAAAGTCAAAACTTTTGGATCTGAGTCCATGGTAGCTTTACCTCTTTCATTAGTCTGATGTAATGTTGAATTCTTTGTTAGAAGTGGACATTTGTGCCAAGAATGTCTTATGAGTTTGCATTTCGATGCATTGTGCCAAGCTGAACTATGGTAATCACACCATTATCCTTTAGGAGGTTTCCTGCTGTGCTTTCCTTGAAATTGCCTTTCTTGAAATGCTTCTTTCCATTGCTGCTTTTTTGTTGATTAGTTTGCTGAGTAGATTGTTTTGTTTTGTTAGGACCAGTAGTCGATTAAGGTTTCTTGTCAAAAGGTTGACTAGTTGGTTTGGTCAAGGAGCATCCTTTGCCTTTGGCATCCTTTCCCTTTCAATTTCGTCTCTAGCTTGATAGTGTAGTGGAAGTCTTATGCAAAATAGTAAAAAATTCCATGTCTTGTTGGATATAAGGAGCCAAACCACTGATATACTTCAAAACGAGTGACTTTTCTTTCTCCTTAATTCCAGGTCAAGCCATTAGTTGGTGGAGTTTGTCATTATAACTTTTATAGTTTGAACTTGCCATTCCTTGACTTCTACCATTTTCTATACTGCTAGTCCTTGTATTTGGGTGGATATTTCTTTTCCTAACATGCTTGACGAATTTCTTCCATATGTTGATGGAGTATGCTAATTCATCTTGTTTAGCCGAAAAGATTTTCCCACCAATAGTGTACAAAATTCGACATTTTTGAGGGTGCTATGGGATCATTTTAGCCTTAGAACACTTATTGATAGAAAAGTAGGACACAAGTTGTTGTATCCAATTGTCTATAGATTGTGCATCAATTTTCCTTCTAGATTAGGAATGCCTAGATTCATTTGCACCTTGAAGGGGCTAACCCTATCAACGACAGTTTTTGTTAGGTTGCTAGTCGAAGTAGAATCCATGGCACTGCTAAGTCGAGCAAGGATTTCATTGAAATTCTTATACATCACTTCTCTTTGTTGAGCAAGTGCTTGTTTTATGAATTGTTCAGTCTCGTTATAAATGTTCTTGTTCTTTCTTTCATCTGCCATCCTGGGTCTAGGGTTTGGAGCAAATAAATACTCAAAAGTTGAAGACAAAGGCAAATTAAATAACAACATCTTAGAGCGTGTATGATTAGGCATAGGGTTGCTAACTACACAGGTAATGTTTAGTGAGGCTAGTGTGTTAGTCTTATAAAAAGGTCGTTATTAGAAACTGTTCTATGATGCTAATGCTTTTTGTCCCCTAGGCGAGGACTGAACTTAGGGGACAATAGAGTCAACTGAAGTAATCAAGCTTCATTATGGCAAAAGCATGAAAAACTAGAATGTTTATAAAAACAAAATGCATAAACAACCAAATAGAATCGACTGAAAGCAATATATAATACCAATCACATGAAGATGTAAACTAGGAACTAATAACATAGAAACCTAATGGGTAAAAAACTTTGATGTATTGATTAGTGCCATTTGGGAGTTGGTCTTCAAAATCTGTAAGTTGTAACCTTGAACAAAGGTGAACTGAGTCAACGGACTTGTACAAGGTGCATAACAGAGATGGAGAGAGTTAACTATAAAGTGGAATGCTCTTCTCATAAAGATTATGCATATTTATACTTCCATAGGTGATGCTTGGGTGCCCAACCCACTATGTTTTAGTTACAAATCAATCACAAAAGGAATACAGACGTGTTGCCACATCAATGGCAACAATTTAGGTGTTTACTCATTTATCAAAATGTTGTCTAATGTGTATTGAATCGTCAAATGCCGTTCGAAATGTATGATGATTGATCCTTGTTGAAGGATGTGTGATTTGACTGAGTTAAGGTCAACTAAGGTTCCATTGAGCTATTGACTGTGATCCAACCAAGAAGTTGATTGAGGACTATGCAAGTTGATTTGATGGTAATCATGTCTTGGGAAGGATCAAAATGGTTAGTGCCTTTATATGTATGTTTGATGGAATTCTTTTATATAATGATATTAAGGCACACCTATTTGTACATATTTAGATTGAGTGTTTGAAACATAGTTGAAGAAGTGGCCGAGTCTTTCTAGTACTGCAAGTGAAACTCTCCTTAGCCCTGCTTTAAAATCAACTCGATCTGAGTTGGACTCTTTGTTGGTGAGTCAAACTGGCCAATAGTGAGATAGACCCACGAGTACACACGAGTCAAACCCTGACTTGAGGGTTATTTGCTGATGTGGGCAAAACAGTAGACAAAATGCAACATTTTCCAACCACAACTGTAGCACAATTCCGACTAGACTTTGGTGATGTATCATGGTTCCACTTGGGACTATGATATCCTTGTGGTTCTACCATGCCCCAAGGGTTGTAGGGTTCTTTGAATTGAGTTTGTGACCTCAGTAAAAATTTGAAACCCACTAGATCAATTGGAACCATGAGGATCTATTTTCCCAGATTCCAATGAGGGCTGGCCAAAGACGTGCATTTTATCTGTTGGATAAACAACACCTTATTTGTTGCTACCCATGGAGTCCAATTCACATGCAACAAAAAAAATTCACCTGATAAAATATAAATACCTAAAAAAGAAAATAAAAACCTTCGTTTTGAACTATTTTTGCCATTGAGACTTTGTTGAGTTTGAGTTGAACTCTTACACTCCCCCCCAAGCCAAGTTGTTTGTTGAATTGAGCTTTTGAACATTTGTTTGAAATAAGTTTCATTTCTACAAGAGTATGTTCTCTTCCTCTCCCTTAAGTTTTGAAGATCCTAAGATCAACCAACTTGAAGAGGTTGGGCACCACAAGCAGTCTGCTTGTTAGGGTGAAATCTACCAATCTATCTTTTTACTGTTCAGATTCCAGAATGTAGAGATGAATAGTGTAGTTGGTAGCTGATTTTAATGCCCTTTCATGACCCTTGGATCCCAAGAGAGGGCTCTTACAACTTTCTATTGAATGAAATTCTTTGCACATCCACAAGGAGAGCTACATAAATTATAAGTTTGCTATTATTACATCCAAAGAGCCTCCCCCCACCTACCCATGCAAGTAACATGTGATGATTGCTTAGCAAGTTAGCATGTACTCTTTGAAAGGATGACAATTGCAATCCTTTCAGTAATATAAGTATAATATTTTTCATATATATATATAGGTGTTTGGGGTTATTTTTGAAAATAGTTTTCTTGCTCCGCAAGGGCTCTTTGACATTTGGAGGGGTGTGTGCTTCCATATATATATTCACCCCAAGGAAACTTTGCAGGGAAACCCCCGGGCACTTCCCTGAATTTTGTGGATAGTATCCACTGTAAACCTGCTGGTGCTGATTATGGTGCCTGAACCTGTAGTGAGTGAGTCACACAACAGAGGCAGCCAGCCAGGGATCGACCGTGAGACCTCTTGCATGAAGATCAAAGCATGAAACTATGATACCGTATGTGAAACGGAAATGCTTGGGGGTTTCCCCACGAGGTTTTCCTTGGAAAAAAATATATACAAGACACAATTAGTTTACAACACATTGCTGCACTGCACAAAATTTTGAGTGTTGCAAGTGTTAGCCAAGTAGCATATTGCAAGTGTTATCCAAGTGGCACGTGAAGCATTTATTCTGCTATTGAATTTAGTGGTAACTGGTAACATTTATTGATCTTTATTCATAAGTGCAGCTTGACACTATCTGATTTTCTTCCATCGATTAACAGGACTGTCAAGTACGTATAAAGTTTGCAGGCCTGTTGTCCATAGCTAGAATCAAGATGCTATTATACAGATTATAACACTGCCTTTTCTTCTCATTTCTTTTATGACTAAAACCAGTTGCATGGACCAATTCTGGTTTGAGCTAGAAAGTTGGATCCTCTGTACATTTTTTGTCAGCAGAGTCAATACTGAGTCATGTGAACAATGACACTAAAACATGATGCCAATTGTGCTTCCCTCTGAGTTTGAATGGTCAATAATACCTCCAATATACAAGGGAATCATAGTTGAAGCTCTTCGGCTAGATTTTCGGTGTCTATCCTTTCTTATTTTTTTGCTGGAAAATATGATTATATAAAATAGGAATAGTTACACACTCTTTAACAAAAAAGCTTATACAAAAAGGTGGGTCATTCATGCACACCATACAAACCTTCGTAGGATGAATACAACTATTATGTTTTTGCTTAACATGAACTACCGGTCATTTAAAAGCAGAAAAAATGTCCCCTTGTTCCAACAATGCAAGCCATATCATCAAGCACTTACAATAAGTACTACAATTTAGAGCAGCAGTTGTAGTAATAAAACTGTAAACAGTAGACATACTTGAACTCCTCAGATACATCAATAAGATATGATATATTGTTAAGGATGGGTCTCTTTGCAGCCATGACTTCTTGTATATATGGTATGCAATCATGTTAGTATATGATGCAGCATCTATTCAGATTCCATTGGAAACTGGCAATGTATTCTCATATTGGGAACTTTGAGTGAGAGGATGAAGCATGCATGCTCGACACCAAACCTCCAATGTGACAAAATTCACATTTAGTCAGTGCCACTTGACATTTATTACCATTCTGGATCTGCTATGTGGTAAAAGTCACATATGGTAAGTGGCAGTTGACATTTATCACCATTATTCATGCAACAAATCCACACTTGGTCCTGTCTCAGGAATGTATAGCTCCACCAACCTAGCATGCTTATCATAGCTAATTTATATTCGATAAAGTTAAAAGTGCAGTTTAAAAGAAGTGAATATTTGATCCGAGTGGGAATTGTCATGTCTCAAATGACACTATTAATAGTGTTAAGCATTACCCCATCGGATTTACTAGGTCCTGGACAATGCACTTAATATAATATATATGCGAGCAATGAGCATTGATTTGATTGAGAATTACTAACCAGTATGCATTTTAAATAGGGATAGTCCAAGCATTGTTCTCACTGGAAATTTCATGCCAGACAGCACTTCCTTATTCATATGAGGATGGAGGTAGGCCTGGTATAAGCACATACTCACCAATTCTGAGGCTAACTCTATGGCTTATGATCATGCTATTTCATACATGCATCCGTTCTCTCATCAAGTAAATGCAAAAGATTGTAAGTTTCCACAAAAAGGGATTGTAAAGGCAAAGATAATGAACGTTTTTATATGTATGCCTTGTGAAAAATTCACAGTAGGAATGCATCTCTATCAACGATACATTGTTTTGTCATGACAAATATTGATGGCAATGCTGAAATCATACCCAACGTCAGTTTGCTGCAATCTCATGCCAAAATGTTCAGATCATTAGGACTGATTTTAGTTATTGCCGTAATTATTTTAATTTTAGGTGGATTTTATTTATTTATTATATATAATTCTTTCCAAAGAGAGATCCAAGTAGAAAGCTGTTCATTTGTCTACAACAAGCATAGATCCATCTTAAACCCGGATCTATCAAGCACGGAGAGGGATCCAATTTCTTGAGGTGTAAATTTTTTTAATCTTAAATTTTTTACACAGCCAGAAAAAAATTACACCTAAAAAACTAACATGGATTTTTTTAATAACTTTTTATTTGGTTTAATGACTTTATTTGGTTTAATGACTTTATTTGGTTTAATAACCTTTTATTTGGTTTTAAATTTTTATTTTATGAGCCAACATGGGTTTTTTTTAATTACTTTTAATTTTTTATTTTAAGAGCCGACATGAATTTTTTTAATTACTTAATTTTTTTTTTTACATAACGCTACATTACGTGACAGCATCTCCCCCATACTAGGCTGTAGAGCACCTCGCTACTCTCGGTGCAAAAATGGGCTTGCAAATCCATTACATACTTTTATCACAACCAAAAGATGAAACCAAAGTAAGATCAGTCCAACAGATCACCAATAAAATGGTCAATGGGAACATAGAGTACAATCAATCATCAATAGACTAGGGGAGTGTTTAGAATACTTCTAGATGCTAAAAGGTTGACAAGAAAGGAAAGGATACAACTAAAAGTAAAAGAGAGTAGCATATCTAGGCACAACAGAAGAGGCAAACCCTAAGAGATGCGAGTTCCTAGCTTAACATGAGACTCATAACTAGAAATAAAAGTAGTGTTACACAGGGACATGCTTGCTTGAGTCGAGGGCATGCCCCCCATGCTTCCCACATTTTTGAGACGGGGAAACTTAGTGTGGGACATTTCCCCATGTCCCTCTTTTGGGGAAACTTGGGAAGACATAGGGTGGGATGTGTCCCAAGAAATAGGGGACGTTTCCCTTTTGTGGGGGACGCTTGGGTGCTCCCCCTCGAAAAGGGGGGATACTAGGACACCCCCCATGATTTTTGCCCAATGGCCTAAACAATAAAAAATTTAAAAAATAAGACAAAAAATAAAAACCCTAAAGCTTGTGTGAATATTTATTTCATGCTTTTGTTATACATGTTTGTGCTTGTGATTGTTTTTATAGGATTTTGAATGGGGTCCCTAATGTTTTCTAAAATTTATGGGGTGTCTCCACACGTGTTTCCCTAGTCTTGGATTCTCCTGTCTCGAAAACTAGGTGGAACATTGAATAAAAGAAGCGGAGGAGGAAGAGGGAGAAAATATATCCTTGTCTCCCTCTACCACTCTAAAGGCATTAATGATGTTCTCCAAACAATACTTAAGGTTGAGGGGGATTGGTTGTACAAGCTGTTAAGCCCTCAACACACTCATGCTCACTATGGGTCCACTTAATTTTTTTACCTTTCTGGGATTCATTGTGCTTAGTTGATTGCATTCGCCTTGAGTCTAACTATGTTCGCCCTTTTGGTGGGGCAAAATCCCTTGAATTTCCTTTGAACTTTTCGAGTTGAGAGTGGCGGTTTTTGATTTTTCCGAATGATACATTTTTGAAGCTTGCTTAACCTAACTACCCTTTCAAGTTGATAAATTTTAGAAGACCTTCGTCTCATGAAGGCTTGATGGCTTTGGCCTTGGGCCTCTGGAGCAGTTTTGTTGCTTCACCCTGTTATCACCTATTTTGTACAAATAGTTGAACTTCCGATGAGCCGCCAGTTTATTGAACATGATTCATGTTCATCATCAGCATTCAGAAGTTCAGAAGTCAATTTCAGCGCAATTTTGCCCCTTTTGTAATAACTGCATGTTCATACCCCCATGGGGAATTTGTAAAATTTTGGTCTAAACGGGGTCCTTTTATAAAAGACTCGGCTATCCGTAGGTTTAGCCATTTGGGGGATACTCTAGAGTGTTTTTTCCTTAGGAATTATGCGCTACTCATCAGTGGCGTATAATCCCTGAGTTTTTCACTCAAACCTCCAAAGCGGGAGTATTTCCCATGGTGGACAAAACCTGAGGTGGTTATTAGAGTCTTGTGTCTAGGATTTTTACGTGTTAGCCACATCGATTGAGTCGTATGAACATGCACTAGGTCCTCTAGGAGTTTCGTTTGATTCCGGCAAAAATAATTTTTTCATAAAATTAGACCATTTTTTAATGGTTTAATTAAAATTTTTCAAGAAGTGATAAAAACCTCATCCGGAGGCGGAATTGGGCGTGGAGAGGCTCGTTTTGACGCTCATAGCATCCTCTTCACCTTGGCACCTTCATTCTTCAGTTTCCGGGCAGTTACATCACCCCAGGAGCAGTTTTGGCTAAAAATGCATCATTTTGACATTTAATTACTAAAAAATGACAAAATGCACTAAGGCCCAAAAATCAAATAAGTCAAAATTGATTATTTTAAAGTATGGAAGGGGTGACATATCGTTTTAATGAGATGTATGACCCACTTTAAGGAATGATGAGCATGATGCCAAAAGTCAAAATCAAAAAATTGAATTAGAATGAGTGTATGGTTTTCCTCACGTGGGGCCTCTTCACGTGGATTGGCTCACGGGTTAGCAAATATGGTGGGCGCCCTCATGACTCATCAATCACTTATTAGCTTGGCTCCCTTTACTAGTTCGCATTCACACCTACCAAACTACCACGTATATCCACCTACACCAACTCGCATATCTATGAGTGCTCACGTCAATCCTTTTTTGCCCTCACGTGGATCTTAGTTAGGATGTTTTTATTGGTTATTGAAGTCGTTGATTGACTTGGCTCTCATTAAAACTTGAGTTAGTGCCTACCATTTGCCACTTGCCATCCATTAAACTAGCTCGCACTCTCCACATCCTCACGCCAACCTACCACATGCTCACGTCAATCGTACCAAAGATCACGCCTTTCCTACCTAGCTCGCATGCATCCTTGTTGGAGTGTGTTGATTCGTTGAAGCTTTCATCATACCTACCATTAGAGTCGAGCTATGCCACCTATCTATTTCACCTACCAACTAAGGCGAGTTGTCATTCGAGTTAGCTCCAAAGCTTGGTGTTGATTGTAATTCAAACTACTTGCCATTGCCAAATTCGACCTAGGGTTTAGATTGTGTGTTTTACTATAAAGAGAGGCCCATTTGGGCTATTATCGGATGGATCTTTTGGGCATAGAAACTCTGCTAAATTTGTAAACATCTTTCATTGGAATAAAGCTTTTCGACTTTGGAGGTCTATATGATTCGTTCTTCATTGGTGGATGTGATTCTTATGAGGTGATATCTCTTCTTGCATTCAATCTTGTCTCTTAATGTGTAGATCAAATAACTAGCTTTAGAGATCTATTTCTAGAACATAAGATTTTTCCATTTGCGGTTGTCAATTTGGATTATTATGCAAAGTTTGTTATAATTTTGATGAATACAAGTATTCGGTTATATGAAGTGTTGATCTTGGTTTGACTTTTCCTAGCATACTAGTTATATCTTTTGATTTCACGGGGTTTCAAGTTGTTTGTCTTGACAGATCTATCATTTGGAGAAGAGTGAGAGCTCGGTTGCATCGATCTCATCTCCATCATCATAAGAAATTTCTAAACTTTTGTTGTCTTTCAAGATCTATATAGTTGGGCTTGTTTCGAAAGGATAAAACATAAGGAGATCTTACTCCTAAACTCCATCCCCTCATTACAAAACTTCAAACTCTTGGTTACCGGTTACTTGGCCTTGTTTGGCCTTCATTCCTCTCCTCTTTTCACTGTTTGTTTCCCACTCATTGGCTGCCCATTGGGTCCGCTGCCCACTTCATTTTGCTGCCCACTGTCCTTGCTTTTGAGCTGCCCCTTGAGTTGACTGTCCACCCTTCATTTTTTGCAGCCATTTCACCACTGTTTGGCAGCCATCTATTGGCTGTCCAAACTCTCTTTTGCTGCCCTATATCCCGGTTTTCTTCTCTTCTCTTTTGCTAGCCTTCCTCTACCCTTTCGCCATCTCCTTAAATCCTTTAAAAAGACCCTAAAAAACATTTAAAAAAACACACAAAACAATTGTGAACAGTTAGTAGGAGTTAGTTATTTGCATTAGCATTTAGTTATGTACATTAGCATCTAGTTAGTTGCATTGCATATCATTTGCATTTGTTATTTCGCTTAGCGAATTTGCTCATTATTTGTATATTCTTGCATTGATAGTTAGTGCATTTGCTTGAGTAGATTGCTTCACTTAGTTGCATTGCACGCTACTTTGCTTGCATTTTGCATGTTAGGTTGCATCCTAATTTTTTTTGCTTGTCATCTTAGAATATTTTGCTTCTCTTAGTCTTAGTTTAGCTTCATTTTGTTTTGATTTGATTAACAAAAATAATGGGTGCTTGAGTTGCTTTTCATGTGTAGGAAAGCAAGAGGGAAATCTTCCTAAGCAAAAGCAAAATTTTGAAACATAAACCCAAGAGGAAGCTTGAACCATTTTATTGAACCAAGAAGGCTAGATCTTTTCACTCTCCTTTGTGCACTCATAAGAGTGATTGTAATCTAAGTCTTTATTTTCTGCTAAGTCCTTCAAAGGGTTAAAATCCCAAGGCGTTTGTAATTCATTAATAAAAGATCGTTTTGAGTGGGGTTTTAAGTCCCCATTCCCAACTTCCCCATTTGGGGAAGTTTGTTGGTTGTTTGTTTTCTTTCCGTACTTAGTTTAGTTTATCTTAGTTTCAGTATCTCTCATGCATTGCAAGTACATCAATCATTTACATTGTTAAATTAATCAACTGTTTACTTGCACTTTACTTTCCTATCATAGTGATTTTGCTTATAATCTGCATCTTAGCTTAGCATTTTATTTCTGTAGCTCTCTTCCAATCCTTTACCAGAGAATAGCTAACTTTGGGATCGTATCCCAAAGGCCACATAGTTTTGTGGTAGCTTCTCGCTCCCCCATCAACTTCTTGTGGACATCCAGCTAGCTGGAAGGTTTCCAGGATTGGTGGCTTCTAGTGGTTGATCTTGTTCGGAGATCAATCCCACCTAGTAGATTAAAGTTTGTGTGGTAGAACACTAGATTTTCTCAGTTTCATTTTATTTCGCAAATATTATTGTTAGTAGTATTCATATCTTGTGATCAATACTATTGTTTAAATCTTGTTTCAAGTTAAGATATACTGCTTTTACAATTCATCTGCCTCTTTAAAATAAACCAAAGTCTCTTGAACTTGGCCAAATCCAAGTCAAGAGCACCCTCTATCGGAGGGCATTTTAGTTTTGCATTTTCCCTGCATTAGGCATTTTAAAGCTTAGCAAGTCTCTTGAACTGTGGTCATAAGATCAAGTCAAGAGCGCTCTCTGTCGGAGAGTTGAACAAGGTTCTCTAATAATAAAATTTTCCACTCATACACCCCGTAATTAATTTATCTTGGTTTCTGTCCTACACCCGTATGCTCTGCCAACCTGAAAAGGTTGGGCTAGTACTCAGAAAGGTGGAAGACTTGTTAATTTACAAGTGAAAATCTAATTAAAACTTTCACCCCCATAACCAACGAACCGGCGTTGTCATAAAGTATTTTAATCAGTTCTCAGGGGAGGCGCCGGATCGCCCAATCTGCGACACGGTGGCTGGTTAGCATTGCGCGCTTCGCCGTGATTCCAGACAGGCCCCGACAGGTCTCTTAAAGGAGCTGCTTAAAACTACTTTCCGGACACTCTTTGAACATCCTTGGTTTTAGCCCTAATAATCAAGACAATTAAAACTTTGAATTTACCAAGATAAGCTGCACAACGTTCTCACAAACTTTCCATTTCAAGCACTTGTGTCAAGTTTACAATCACTTTTATTTATGACTCCATAAGGCACTGGTCCTTTATCTTATATTTTGCTTGCTTAAGTATCAACATTGGAGTATTTGCTGTATTTACGTGAAGTGATTTATTTATTGCCCAAGTGTATCTTTCATCTTGTATTTGCAACGTGGATTGCGTTATCTTGTCTTATATTTTAATTTTACATTGTCTCTCATTTAAAAACTCCTAAAAAACACCCATCCGCATCACTACATCAAAAACACTTAATTACACAAAGAGCCTTAGTGAAACTCTCTTTTAGGGACTACCCCCCTTGGCTTCGTTAGGAGTTTTGCCTAAACAGAGGAGCTGAGATTCAGGTGACAGTACCTGGCTCATTGCTTGCCCCCAAGGCCACACCTCTCTCACTTGTAGTGAAGAGACAGCTTTCGAAAGATTTCCGCTGCTGGTGTGCATATTGGCGGACAACACACCCATCGAAGGCCACCCAATTTTAAAAGATGTCCAATTTATTAAAGCTCGAAGTCTTGACGAGTCTAAGTTGTTGTCCATCAAGGAAGGGAAGGTCTTAATCTTGTTCATTCATATCTTCATTAATTGAAGCCTGCCGGAAGGAGTATCCCCTAGTGCCAAAGTCTTCATATTTGATCATTACAAACCTTTGGCTAATTAAGGCCCGATTGAAGTGAGTACAAGGTTGAGTGTTGATGAAAGAGTCTTCGTATCTGATCATTATAAACCTTTGGCTAATTAAGGCTTGATTGAAGTGAGTACAAGGTTGAGTGTCGATGACCCTAAGACTTGACAAGTAGTGGGACCCACTCTCTATTGGACCAAGAACAAACTTATGGATATTTCTGTGACTTTTAGTTTGGTACAATGTAACATCACAAGGTTGTTTTCTTGCAAAGCTCAAAGTACAAACTCTTGAACCCTAAGAAACATTGACAATTGGGTAAGGAAAGGTTTTAGTTATGTTTGCACGCATCTTCCATTTGTTGAAGCTTGATGTTAAGGTAGGACCTCCTTGTGACCAACCCTTCACCTTCGACCAATAGAGGTTTGATCGAAGTAAGCATAAAGGCGAGAGTTAGTAGCCCTAAGGGTTGGGTGAGAAGCAAGCCCCACTCTTCAATGAAACCTGGTCCAACGTATTGTTTAGTTTGCAAAATGATACCTCAATACATTATAGCGTTGATAAGCTATTGACCTGCAAGAGATCGAGGGGCAAACATTCGAGGTTAATAGACCTTTGTCACTTAATTCATTAACAGTTCCATCCACCCAATGTGAAGCATGGACCCAAAGCTTCAAAGCATTCCTACCTTTAAGCTCGACACTGCGATGAGTTCAAAACTATTGATTATAACTTCAAAGCGACACATTTTGTTGTATGGAGCTTGACCATAAAGTGTGATTTGTAAACAACTATGGATATTCTACTGGAATAGTTCATCACACTAGATCTTACAAGTTTTTGAAAATCCTTTGTTTTGTAGTGTTTTACTTAGAATTAGATTTAATATCAATAACTTAGTGCTCAAAATATTGAAATAAGTCGAGATTGAAATAAAAAAAGCTAAAACAAATATCACACCATCCACATAATGAACACAAGATGTTAGCATAGGAAACCCAATATGGGAAAATCTAGCCAAAAGGTGAGGACTTTGCCTTTTTCTTTAAATCTTAGATATGAAATGCAAATACAAAGAAAGGTGAACTCTCTATGGAGTTGCCATTGACACTGTGGCTTGTATTGTTTATACAGGGTTGTCTACTTCGTCTGTTCTGCTCCATTATCCCACTCCCTTGCTCTCCGCAATTATGGAATAGTAATCAATACGACAAGAATGGAACCCCTCCCTTTTCTAGTAGCCTAGTATTTAACATGTTTTGGTAGTTGTCTAGGGTTAGGGTTAGGGTTTTTGCATGGTTCAAATTGTTGATGTAATTGTAACTTCGGAAGATATTCACTTGTATTTTATATTGTATTTTATTTGTACCTCCAACGGAGATGTTTATTCCTCCGGTCGGAGATGTCATTATTATATTTGGTCATGTAAAGTCATTGAGGTTAACCCTCCATTGTAAGTCGGGGCAATAGACCCCAGAGTCAGTTTGTATTAGGGTTATTAGAGTCTCCTAGAGAAGTCGGCCTAGTCAGGTTTAATTGGGGCTGACCTAGCTGAGGAAAAGGTCAAGTGAAAGTTAGTGTATAAATAGAAAGTGAGCTCTCTCATTTGGGATCATCACTCACTCCCTTAAGTTCGCATTAGTGAGAGAGAAGAAGAAGTTCGCATAGGAGGAAAAGAGAGGAGCTGCAGAAGACAATCTTTATTTTGGGTTTTACATTTGTGATATTGTATTGGTGACGATTCTATCTATGAGGAAGTTGCGGGGTTTTCTCCTTTATGGTTTCCTCGAGGAAAATCTCTATGTCTATTGTGTTACGCTGTGCATGTTATTCTCTCAGATAAGATCCTAGATAATATTGATTAAAATTGTGAAAAACCAACATGGTATCAGAGCTAACCTGAGAAGAAGACACTGTGCAGCTGCGGAAGCTAGGGCTTCTTAATTTTTGGACTTCTCTCCATAGATCATCAAGAAAAAGAGGATAGGCTAACTCGCCCTAGGAGGGCGCATATTTCTGTCGAAGCAGAAGTTGATTATGAGAATTTTCATTTTTTGGCCCGTCATTACTGTTGGAGAAAAAAATAGGGTTTCTCACAAAATTGGAATTTTGGAATGCAATTGGCATAGGGAGGTGTGCCTCTCCAAGATTGAAATTTTGATATCAAGATCGAAATTTTTGAGTGGGTAAAACTCTCGGAAAGTCTTGTAGTGCTTCAGGTGCCATCGTTAGTCCTCACAAGGCTCTCTTTTGGTTAATTGGGCTGGATTCTCCACCAATGTGGATCTCAACTACTTGGTCTTACATTCGTCTGTGAATGATTGCCAGATATCTTGGTCTCCCTTTTGGGATAGGTTTATCACTTATGGCTATGTGGGATTGGTGTCTACAAAGTTTGTAGAGCAAACTTCATGTTTGGCATGATAAGGATTTCCTCTTCATAGGAAAGCTGATGGTGGCGGGTTGTATGTTATAGGCTTCCCATGTTTACTATGTGGCTTGTTGGTTCCCTATTCAAGCTTAGTTCCATCGGCTTGAGTAGATTCTCCGATCATGCTTGTGGTCTAAGTATGGAGGTGCTACAGGTTTACCCTTAGTTGCTTGGGATGTTTGCACCATTCCCAAGGATGAAGGGGGGCTAGGTCTGATTGATGTTGCAACTTAGGGCAGTATTCTAGCGGCTAAGTGGGTAGTGAGATGTTTAGAGGGATCGATGCCTTAGCAAGTTTTGTTTTGGTATTGGGTCCTTTCAGTGCAACATCTTGGCAGGATTCATGGGGGATTTGGTCTATGTGGTATCATCTCTTCCCCCTCCTTGTTCTAGGTTGATGGGTTCATTTTGTTTATAAGTATCTAAGCAACCTAGAGATTAGTGTTTGGGTTGGTCTGGTGGCAGTGGGAGGGCAGTATAGTGGGCTAGGATCTTGCCTCCTGTTCAATCTAGTGTTGGAGTGATCAAAGGATTTGTGTAGCAAAGATGTTGTGTTTTTAGGCACGCTGGTTGAGTCAGAAGGGTATCTTTTTTTGAAATGATTTATGGGACCTTGGGATCAGGTTGTGGAAATAGTGGAGATCTCTTGCTTAGGAGTTTGGGCTCGTGGCTTTTGATCGTCCTTCAATCATGGAGTTGCGTGTGCTTATTCGGGATTTTGAGCTGTTTAAAATGAATATCGTGATGCCTACAACTTTTTGGAGGAACTGACAGTGGAGATTTGGTAAACAATTGTTGCACTATGATTCTTGTTGTCTTTATTCCTCTCTTCCTTATAGGCACCCCATATTGTCAATGTTTAAAATGAGGTGGACTTTGTCAAATTTGAAGATGAGGTGGACTTTGTCAGATTCGAAGATGAGGTGGGTTCGTTGTCTTCATAGTATTTGGTTGGTACGACTTTTATATAAGTTGTGTGTTTTTGCTTGGTTGGTTATCTATCAAGGGATCCAATCTAGGGCCATGTTGGCTAAGATTGGCCTTTTAGATGGTCTCTTTCCACCTTGTCAACGACTAGAGATGATCAAGCATATTTTTTGGTGTTGTAGATTTGTCAGGCAATATTAGAGTTACATTGAGTATTGACGTCTTGGCTTGTTTCAAAACAAGCTATACTGGCGTGTTGCCTTATTTGGGGATGGGTGAGCTCTTGTGTTGGTCTATGGCATTGTTTACATATTTTCATGCTTTTTGTGATATGGAAGCTCGGGTGAAAGTATGTGTTTGATCAAGAGCTGAGATTTGTTTCTGCCTTTATTGCTTTTTGGAAAGATGAGGTACATCGCCAATTGTTGGCTAAGGGAGTCTTGTTGATCAAGGATGCCAAAAGTTTGGCTTTTGCTGTATATTCTGACTTTATTTCTGCTTTAATTAGTCCGAGGAAGAGGTTATGATAGGCATTGTATACCCTTCCATGCTTTACAATTTGGTATGTAAATATGTTTCTCTGAATATATGAAGTATTTTTCAAAAAAAAAGTATCAAGATAAGTTGATATCTAATACAAATTTAGAACAAACATCAAATGAAAAAACAAAATACAACTGTATTGAAATGAAAATTATGAACTCTCACTTTGATACATCATGATTCAGAATTTTATCCAAGCAAAAAGAAACTAAAAATAGAAAGAAGTAGAACATTGAAAAATAAAACACTGAAAAGTAGAAAGTAGTGAACAATGATGTGGGAGCACTAGATTTTGGGAGGGAATGTTCCCCTTTTTGAGGGGGGTGTTCCCTTGTGCATTCCCCTCAAAAGGAAATATGTTAGAATCCCCCCTTGGAGTACCCACATCTTGGGAGCATAGGGAGTGCATCCCCTACCCTTGGGAACGCGTCCCCGTGTAACATTGTGTTGCCGGGACCTAATCATGCTATGTTTGAGTTCACAACAATATGAAAGATCGACTCATGAAGACATATTTACAAGGTTGGATTGTTGAGCAAATTGATCTCTTTGGAAAATATGAAGCCCTGTTGATTGGATGGAATGTGCACAAGTTTAAGGATGAACTCCTTTTCGATGATATATATATATATATGTAAGATCTTTTTGGTAGAGTTTATTGTAAGAGTTTCTACAAGTGGTTGCAAAGACTCAAAGTATCCCTCTTAGACTTAATTTATTATCTCCTTGTCTCTATTGTTGGTTAAAGTAACCAAAGCATTAATATCTGTTGGGGTTTCTTGAAACTCATAGTTATGTGCCATTTCTTATTTTGCTCATTCGTCCAAATTCTCAATTGGCTATTTAGAAGCGCAAGCTATTAGTGGCATTATTTGCTGCCATTTTTCCTTATTCTCTCTCTCATTGTCATTAGTTAAGAATCAAGACTGACAAGGCTTTATTAATGTCTATTTTTTGGTTCAAATAAGTTTTCCATGTTTATGTTTTTCCTGTGATTTAGTTGCTGCTAGTTAGACTTGAAAGGTTGAGCTAAAGGTAATGTTGCTTTCATCAAAGATACATTTTGAAAGTTCTTTTGGCTTTAATATTGTCAAAATCCTTGTCTATATAGGGAATTCTTTGACTATTGCCAAATTGGAAAACACTTTGAAATACTTAGACATATGGTTAGGAATCATTATAGAACATTCATTCAGTTTTAAACCTTGGAATAAAAAGAGCAAGGTTTTCTTGGTTTCTTTCAAGTTGTTTACTTCCTTAACCAACCTAATCTAGCACCATGAGTGTAATATCCCTAATTTGAAAAATTACTCAATTTTGGCCAATTTTCGAACCTTGGACTAGTGAACCCAAATTGCTCCAAAATTACCCAAATTCTTTCGAATTTTGTATGGAGGGACTTGGGAGGACTTAAGACATCCTAATGCAGCTTTTAGACCCTTATACATTCATTATAAATATTCAGGGTTTGCAATTATCAAGGAGGAAGGAAGGGGAAATATTACTAGGTGAATTTGATGGTTGAAAACCCCACTAGTCTAGTGACTTTTTGGCTTCCCCAAACACTGTTTGACCTTCCCTATTTTCTGAACTGAAACTTGGTTCTGATAGAGGACCTCAAGGGAAACCAAAATGCAGCATTAAGTCAGGTTTTAGGGTCTGCTATAACTCCCATAAAACATCATATTGTGAGACATAGAAATTGTGAGAAAATGGTTAGCAATGGACATAATATTTGTTGCACAATATTTAAAGCAAAAATCAAAGGGTATGCACATAAAATTTAGGTCATCAATAGTAATTTATATGCAGCTCGAAACATAAGCAAAAACTCAGAAATCGTCTGATGTCAAACATATACAAATTCACTCCAAAAACACTATGTGAAAATAGGAAGAAAAGTAGCTCGAATCTTGAGTTTGCTTGGAAATATTACATGAAAGGTATGGTATTTCGAGCTGTGGCTCCCATATGCAGTTCATTACAGTGATATACATCAGAAAACATAACCATAGAGTCAAAATATCATTCTCCACAAACTTTATGCAGCTATGAGTGTGCCATCACACTTGGACATGGACATTGATAGAGTATTGAGAGAGAGAGAGATAGTGGAGAAAGAAGGTAGAAGATGAACTCGAGCTGAAAGGGGGCTTGAACCTGGATCAAAACATCTCCATGAAGCTCTGTTGAGAGGTCTGAATGGCTGTTGATTAGGTTGTCATTGATGCCAACAGTGCCTGGTCATTGATGCCTATAGTGCCTGGTCATTGATGCCAACAGTTGAGTCTTGGTGCCCTTTGTGGAGCCCCTGAGGGTTAGTGTTTGGTTTGTGGTTGTCTGTGTCAAGAGTAGACCTTTTGACTTTGTCCAAGCCCAAGCTTGAAGCCCTTGGAGGCCTTGGGACAATGCCAAAAGCCCTGGCTACCCATTAACTTGTTTGAGCACTCCTAAATTGTATCCTTGCTCCTGGTTGTATTTTGATTGATGGTCATGTTTTGCACATGGTACCTTGGCCCTTGGAACCCACATACATGATGGCATGTTGCACATGATAGCTTGATGTATATGGTTGATTGCTCTTAAAGTTTATGCTATGATGAGTGCATGGTGGAGCCTTCTTCTTAGTTGACATATCCTTGAGATATGGTTCCTTGGTTATGATGCACCCATTCATGGTCATATACTTGGTTGAGATGCCCTTATGCTCCTTGCATAAAATGAGGTTTGGCATTTTACTCTTGGTGGTCATGATTTGATGCAAATGATCATGGTTCTTTTGCTTTGGAGGTTCCCCACACACATAGCCCTATCATGATGATGCCTGTTGATGATGAAGACCATTGAAGCCCTTATACTTGCATGGCGATAATGGTTCCCTTGCATATAGAAGCCCATTGCACTTGGTTGTAAAAGTTCTTGAACCCACACACATGGCACTTGGACCACTTGATGGACATGGTGTTGAAGCCCTTACTTGTTCATTATAATGATGATGTTATTGTAGCCTTGATGATAATGGTCATGATGATGATCTTGATGTGGTCATGAAGCCCTTGGACATGGTAGTATGTCCTTGATATCCTTAATGATGACCTATGATGATAGAACCCACATAGCCCTCAAAGAAGACCTCTCGCTTGATAATGATGAAGTCATATAACCCTTGTGCATGGCATTAAAGCCCTTATAAGTGTTTGAAGAAACATTCCAAAAGTTATCAAGTCAAATCTGACGTCTTGTACAAATTGAAGAATTTAAGAATGAAGGACCCTGTATTTGCAAATAAGCCCCTCATAAGATGATAGCCCTCATCATGCCGTTTCCAATGGTAGGTGGCACGTCACGTGGTTCCTCATGGTTGAAGAAATATAAATTTTTGAAGTTGAAGTATTTTTACCCTTCTTGTGAAGTCGGCCAGCCTTGAAAGATATTTATAATTAATAAAAATTATATATTTATAATAGCAGGTCGGCCCAATCAAACTCCACGTTGGAATATATATAAATACACACTGATTCCATTCATTTATAACACAACTTTTTCAAGAATCTAGCTCTGAAATTTTCGGGTTTACTGTAGCAGCCGCAGTCAAGGCAGTGATTGCAGATCACAGTCAGTGAAGAATGAAAGAGGAAGTGAGCTTCTAATTTAGCTCTGATTTCGGGTCTCTTTCTCTGAGGCAGCCGCAGCAATTGTAGCAGTTTCTAGTTCTGATTTTCAGGTGTACTGAGGTAGCCGCAGTAAAAAGGCAGCAGTATGTTTTCTTATCTCAGATTACCCCAGTACTTATTAACTGATCCATAAGGTATTCAAATACAAGATAAAGGCTCTGATCTCTCTGATTTCGAGTAGAAAAAAATGCTGATTCTTAATGCATCCGAAGCAGAGTCACTTGCACACTATGGACTAATCTGAATAGCAGCAACCTCTACAAATGACTAATTCGGGTTTGTATAGTATAATTCATATAGTATCATACATCCTTTTGACAGTAAGTAATCAACGTTGAGGTTGGTTGTTGATTATGTTTTACAGTCCTTTTGACAGTCTTATTTGGAGTTGTTTACTGTGTAAGTGTGGGACTTTTCCTTGAGTTGACTATAAGATAGTATTTGTTTTGACAAGTTGTCAAAGTTGTCATGTAAATAATAAACCTTGTGAGTGATTTCTTTGATCAGCCAAAGTGTTTGCTCAGAAAACTGATTTGACAAGTGTTGATTATTGTGTCTTTGACCTTAGTAAACCTTGACTGATATTGACTGTCAATGACAGCCTTTTAAGTTTAAGAGTTTATGAGATTGCTGAGTTTGGCCTTGTTGGTTAAGTCTTTTATTTTCTTGGCTGGGGTTAAGGTTTATCTCGTTTAACTGTCAAGTTTTCCTTGACTGTGATTGAGGGTGTTTGTGGTGTCATTAAGCTGAGTGTGTTTGAACAGAGTTTGGTTGACTATATGTGAAGTCTCTTAGTTGATTTGTTTGAAGTCCTGAGGTCTGCTTGAATATGTCTATTACTTGATGAACTAGACCAAGTAAGAAGGGTTGATTTTCTGTCAGAGCACCTGTTCAGATTGACACAAGTTCAGTGACACAGGTACACAAGCAACTTGCTACAAGTTGAATGCTTTGGTTCATATTGGTTGAGCTGCATGAGCAGTTGGTTTGAATCAGGTTGACTGAGTTGGGTATGCAGTTGGTGAGACTCAGAGATTCTGAGTTTGATAGCAGTTGGTTGACAGGCATTGAGCAATGTGATATAGGTGGTACAGGTTGAGCAGTATGGTACAGGCACATGATCAGATTACAGATGTACATAAGAAGCTTGGTATAGATTCAGTTGAGCAGAATTGGCACAGGTTTCCATATGTGCAGTTGGTCTGACTCAGATTGGCTGAGTTGTATGAGCAGTTGGTTTGACCCAGGTGGACTGAGTTTGGTGTGCAGTTGGTTAGACTCAGATTGACTGAGTCGGATGATGTGAACAACAGATTGATTGGTGCAGACAGATTGATTGGTCAGTTGATGAATAATGTGGCACAGTTGTGGTGCAAGTGGTCAGTTGACTGTTGATGAGCAGTGATAGTGGTTGTGCAGTGTGGTACAAATGTTGTATAGCAGGTCCGCAGGATCAATGCGGTTGTAGTTCAGCAGTTTCTATCTTCATATCAGGGTGGCAGGACGGGGCATGGAAATCTAGGGAGCTAGGGCTTCCTTCAGGTTGTAGCCTCCTTCCAGTTGTAGCTGGAGAATTGAAGTCATTGTAACAAGGGGATTGTTGCCTCCTTCCATTTGTTGTTGGAAAATTATTATTATAAAGGCTTCTGTGGTTTTTTTCCCCAGGACTTGGGTTTTCACGTAAAAATCTTGTGTACTGTGTTTTGCTATGCTTCCTATGATGATTTGATGATATGTGATGATAAGCTATAATTGTTGATATAATGATAATAACGTACTTTGCATCATATTGAATAAGCTGCTGCTGATGATTGTTAAAGTTGAAAAAGTAATAAAAGCTATACACATTGTTCACCCCCCCCTCTCAGTGTGCTCGGTGTGTCCAACAATGGCCTCTCCTCAAACCAACTTGGATAGGAATATTTCAACCACGAAATTGGTTCTAAGGCAGGGAGGATGAACATCCACCGTGCAAGGACAAGCTAAGCTCTCCGAAAGTGCAAATGATAAATGACCAAAAGCTGCTCGCCTTCAGCCTCCTTCTCTTTTATTAACCTCCAATGGACTCCATAGCTCGAATTCCCTCCAAGATTCTTCACTCAACTGGAGTTAGGGAGAGATTCTCATAGAAGACACTTGTCCACTTCTTTCTTGCATTCGTCTTCCCCCAATTCGAATGGGGAATCTTGGCTGACCATAACTCCCTCTATCCACCCTCTTGGTGGCTATTTTTAGCCTTGATATGTCAGATGTGTCATAGGTCTGCAATCAGGTCTGACTTTGTCATATTTGTCATAGATTCTCCATCATTGTTGTCATAGATGCCCGAGAATCTAGCTATAAGTGTCACAACTTCTCTATGATGCCTCTTCCTCTTCCATGGGAGTTACTCTTCGACTCCAATTCGACCTTCCTAGATTCATGCCATGAATAATTCCTCTTCAACTCCCCCAAGTACGTTACACCCCACCATGTACGTTACACCCCACCTTGGACTCGAATTGGTGAGAGAATGATGCCAAGTGTAGTGGGGAATCTTGCCACATGTGGGTCCCACAACCTCTTATTGTAAATATTTGATACATAGAACTCCCTCTGTATCAGTCTGAGACCTCAAGTAGTATGAATCTCAATGTCAATACATACTCATACAAACATAGACTCAACCACTAGATTTGCATCTACCAACAACATATAAAAGCAATCACCAACAATAGACAACAGATATACCCTGGAACCTTTTCGGGAGAAACCAGCTAACTATGGGGCTATCTTCTCAATCTTGAGCCCAAAGCATATAGAAGAATAAAGAAGCAGTACAATAAAGAATTACCTCAGCCGGTAACTCAATCCCTCTGACTAGGACAAACTCTAATTTGCATGCATCCAGCTGATGCATGCACTAACGAAGAATGCCCTAACTGCCAATTTGGATCTGAGTGCTCTGACGGTGCCTCTGATGGATCTGCCCTCCACTGATCACCCTGCTCTGATCTGCTCTCTTTGAAGACTGCCCACTGATGAAATCGGCCCTCTTTGCATGCACAAGTGCGCCCTCCTCTGGATGTCAAATGCTCGTACTGCTTCGGATCTCAACAGATCTAAGCTCCGATTGTCTCTAACCTTCCTCAAATCTCGAGGCAAGGCTATCCTGAAAGTCTCGGACTCCAACTCGGTCAATGCAACTCACAACGAGCTTCTCCTCCTCAGGAAAAACGTCCTCCTCCAAGCAAACTTGGCCTCCTCCAATCTAATCAGTAATCACACTGTGGAGCTCTCTCAGCTCACAGTACTGGAGATCTGGTCTCTTTGGAATTGAAGGTCACTGATCTAGCTCAAATCTGACCTTTCTAGCTCCTGCAACAACTCTTCCCTATCTCAGAAAGTCGCCCCACATGGATAGATTCGTCCTCCTCACTTTGGCAGTATCTCTCTTTGATAATGCAATTGAGTAACCCCATCTGGGGACCCCCTGCCTCTATAAATAATCTCACCAATGAATTAGGTTTGCCAAAACCCTAATTTCCGGTGCATGCATGCAAAAGGTCACTATTGCATGCATTCACTGAATGCTTGCAGGTCATGCATGCATAGGTCAATCTCCCTTGAAGCTTCGCATGCAGCCCTTGCTGGGCTCATGCCACTGAGTAGAGTGCCTCTCACTCTCTACTCCATCCTGATGCCTATGGTACTAATGTCCCTCCATGCAAGGCATCTGAGTCATGGAGGACATCCCGAAGTTACCATAATCTAACACTCCCTCTTAACGAGGGAAGTCCTACCATGGATACCTGGATCCATCAAATTTGCTGCTGCTGACTCTGATCTAGTTGATCTGCCTGTCACTGTTGCCCTCTGATTTGAAGAATCCTAATCAATCTCCATATGTGTGGCTTCTGATGAAGCCCCTCTGTCAACCGCTGCTGACTCTGTCACTGCACTCAGACTCAGACTCCCTTTGAGTCTCTGCTGTTGTAACCAACCCTAAAGACCTCTGTCAAGTGGATCTACTGCTCTGTAGATCATCTGCCTATGACCATGAGTTGACTCAACTCTGTAAGTCAACTCCCTCTGTATCTGGGTTGGCTGAACTGACTGAGCTCTCTCCTGAGCCAAGTCCATCTCAACCATGTCATACCAGCTCACTCTCTGACTGGTGCCTGCATGAGCAACATGCTCATCCATCTGATGTGAGCTCAAAGGCTCAATCTCCCGTGACTCATCACTGTCATGAGCATCTCGCTCATCCATCGGAACTCCGCAATCACTGCCTTGATCCTCATCATGGTGAGCCTCTCGCTCACCCATCTGCTGAACAGGCCCACTCCTTCTGGCCTCATCTCTGCTGTGAGCATCTCGCCCATCATCCCCCTCTGCATCTGAAGAGGATGCACTCAGCCATCCTGATGTACCTGAAGTAGGCTGTCCATGAACCCGTACTCACCATCAATCTTGTGACCCAACAACACTGGGTCTACTCCTCTGGGATAGGTGAAGAACTGATCCTTGTGAAACACTACAGGGTATCCTGCAGCTGCCAATGCTGCCACTGAGAGAACACTCCCTCTTAGTCCTGGAACAAAGAACACTCCTGATACCTCCAGGAGCTCCCCATGGTCAAGCAGAAATCTCACTCTGCCCACACCAGCAACTAAATGGTCAACCCCCTGACCATCCCGAGTCAACTGCACTGTCGTATGCTCTAGAATCAGGAATGCATCTCGCACCCTTGTCATATGACGACTGAGAGTAATGTCCACTCTCCATCTCTGATTAGCCTGAATCTCAGGTGGGCTGCTATCGTGTCCTGACTGAATTGTGGCTAGTGAGAACTCCTTCTCGAACCGAGAAGAGAACTCATCAACCTCCTATGCTGCTGCCACCTGCTCATCCTTCACCTGCTTCCCCTTCTTCTTATGCGGACACTGTCTCGCATAATGTCCATACTCATTGTAGGCGAAACACTTGATCTTGCTCAGATCCTTCTTCTGTCTGCCCCTCTGCTTCCCGCCCGCTGCGAGAGCCACATCCTCCTCCTCAGGAATGGCAGAAGTTGAACTCTGAATGTACCCCCTCCGGGTCTCCTCCCGTGTGAAATCATCCCATAGTCTATCCCACTTGGGAAGGTTCTAACGACCTATGATGGACTGAACAAACACTGCCCATGCTACAGACACGCCATTCAAGGCCTGCCGAACTAGGTCACTGTCCTCTACCTTCTCACCGACTGCTCCCAACTCATCTCTCACTTGAGAGATCTTAGAGAGATAGGTAACCATGCTCTCATCCTTCCCCATCTTGATGCTTCTCAGCTTCTCTCTGAGAACCATCTTCCTGTTTTCATTTGAGCTCTGGTACAGACTAGTCAATGCATCCCACATCTCATAGACATTGTCTTTGGTAGAGACATGTGGAATAAGGTGATCCTTGATCGCATCAAGCAGGATCCTCTGGGCCTTTATGTTCTTCTTTTCATACACTGCTTTGGCAGTGGCATCAGACAGAACAATAACGTGATTTGCTGTCGTGCTGTACATAACATCCCATAACTCACTCTCTTTCAGCAAGAGAGTAATACGTGCCCTCCATGCACTGTAGGTGGAGGCACCATCCAACCGGTCCTCCACTCTCAAACCAGTAGCCATACTCACCCAACTGAATAAACTGTAACCCACAGTAAGCAAGAATCTCTCCTGATCACAGATCTGGTAGATCTATCTCAGATCTGACCACAACCCAACTGAACTGATAGATTTGACCTCTACAACCACAGATCTGAACGGGAATGTTCAGATCTGGTAGATCTGGTCTCTACCTCCACAGATCTACTAGATCTATCTCAGATCTAGTCACCACCACTGTAGATCTATGTGTGACTGCTCACCCTGATCCTCAACAGGGCTCTAATACCATGTAAATATTTAATACAGAGATCACTACTCCCTCTGTATCAATTTGAGACCTCAAGTAGTATGAATCTCAATGTCAGTACATACTCATAAAAACATAGACTCAACCACTAGATCTGGATTTACCAACAACATATAAAAGCAATCACCAACAATAGACAACAGATATACCCTGGAACTCTTTCGGGAGAAACCAGCTAACTATGGGGCTATCTTCTCAATCTCGAGCCTAGAGCATATAGAAGAATAAAGAAGCAGTACAATATAGAATTACCTCAGCCGGTAACTCAATTCCTCTGACTAGGACAAAATTTAATTTGCATGCATCCAGCTGATGCATGCACTGACGAAGTATGCCCTAACTGCCAATCTGGATCTGAGTGCTCTGACGGTGCCTCTGATGGATTTGCCCTCCACTGATCACCCTGCTCTGATCTGCTCTCTCTAAAGACTGCCCACTGATGAAATCGACCCTCTCTGCATGCACAAGTGCGCCCTCCTCCTCTGGATGTCAAATGCTCGTACTGCTCCGGATCTCAACAGATCTGAGCTCCGATCGTCTCTAACCTTCCTCAAATCTCGAGGCAAGGCTATCCTGAAAGTCTTGGACTCCAACTCGGTCAATCCAACTCACAACGAGCTTCTCCTCCTCAGGAAAAACGTTCTCCTCCAAGCAAACTCGACCTCCTCCAATCTATTCAGTAATCACACTGTGGAGCTCTCTCAACTCACAGTACTGGAGATCTGGTCTCTCTGGAACTGAAGGTCACTGATCTAGCTCAGATTTGACCTTCCTAGCTCCTGCAGCAACTCCTCCCTATCTCAGAAAGTCGCCCCACATGGACAGATTCATCCTCCTCACTCTGGCAGTATCTCTCTCTGATAATGCAACTGAGTAACCCCATCTGGGGACCCCCTGCCTCTATAAATAATCTCACCGATGAATTAGGTTTGCCAAAACCCTAATTCCCGGTGCATGCAAAAGTCACTTTTGCATGCATTCACTGAATGCTGGCAGGTCATGCAAAACTCATGCATGCATAGGTCAATCTCCCCTGAAGCTCCGCATGCAGCCCCTGTTGGGCTCATGCCACTGAGTAGAGTGCCTCTCACTCTCTACTTCATCCTGATGCCTATGGTATTGATGTCCCTCCATGCAAGGCATCTGAGTCATGGAGGACATCCCGATGTTACCATAATCTAACACTTATGTGCCCTCATGATCCAATGCCACCTTATTTTCTTTTATTATTATTATTTATTTGACCCATTTAATATGAATTTGTAAGTCTTAGGTCATTTTGGGTCTTGTAGCTCCCTTATTCCAAATTTTGATGCTTCCACCCCCAACCTAGGGAACTAGTAAGTTAGTGGAAGTTTTCCTCCATGATAGTTTATTTGGATGGGGACATTACAAACTTTGAATTGGGAATTTGCTCTTCATGTGACCCACCTTGTCCATTTGGCTCTAATTTTACATTATTCCTAACTTGGACATCATGCTTGGAAATTATTTGACCGTTAGCACCAATTTGACAAACTATCATGAACATGGCCAAGTGGCTTAGGTCATTGTGACCCAATGCAAAATTTGGGGACATGAAAGTGAGATACACCACCAAAGTCTTTTCTCTAAGTTCCCTGGAACTCCTAAACTACCCATCTGAAACTAAAGCATACAATTGAAAGGTACAATCTTTAGGAGAAGCTTGGAATCCTTTTTCTAATAAAAGTTGAGCCATAAACATAGACCGATTCAATCTTGCACTTTGAGTTGCTTGGTTGCTATCAACCACAATCTCAATGATTAGCAATGTGAGCAATCCACTACTTGATAGCATCTCTAATACAACAAATCTTGCTATCTAATGAGTTTTAGCATTCTCAAATGTTTCACCCTTCCATAGCTCATTTCTTCTTTGGTTTGTCTTAGAAGTTTGCTCTTACTCAACCATTGTGTCTGCTTCATTTTAGAATAATTTTAGAATTGGCCTCGGTATATTGATTAGCATATAAAACCCCAAACTAATGGATCTAGGGTTAGCAGTTTGACATAGGATAGTACTCCAAACATAAAAGGAGAATTATAAATCAAAGTATCAAGCTCTACTGCCATGCCTTGGCAAGAGCATTGAGTTTCTTTACTACTAATTTCCAGTTTGATAAAATGTAGATAAGTTTGAGAAATTACCATGTTTCAAGTTTCAGACTTCTGCGATCCATATCAATGTTTGAAGATTCGGGATCATCGCATTTGTTTTTAATTGGATTTTTTGGACCAGACTAATGTGGTACATCATCAGGATTAGAATGATGAATAGTGTTGAAGTTTGGTCTTCTGAACATGCTAGTTTCTAGATATCTAGAATTTGTGTTAGGTATGAAGTTTGTATGGGTCTAGTGATTTTCAAACATAGAATATTTTGAATATTGTAGTCTCCTATTCTTTTTCAGGTGAGCTAGTGGAAAGATAATTGACTCGAAATCTATTTTACACTTTGAAAGTGGAAATTCTAGTGTCCAATCTATGGATGCCTTAGTTTATTTTCCTTTTCATGATTTGCAGAAACTTAATGTCTTTCTTTTTACTTTACATGATTTGCAGGAACTTAATGTCTTCCTTTTTCCTTTACATGATTTGCAGGAACTTAATGTATTTCAATATTTATATGAGCATTGGTAGTATAAATGCTATACTTTTTCACTTTAAAGTGAAGGGGTGTATGCTCATTTTTAGTTTTATGGGTTGTAATATATATTTGGTTTCTTTAGTACAAGTTTTAGTTTTGAAATGTTTGAATTCAAGTTACGTAGAGCAGGATATTTTTCATACAGATAATTTTGTGATTCCTATGAAAGATAGTTTGAATGCTGTTTTAGTTGCCTTATGTGATGCTTTGCATACGAGATTGCTGAAAAAAATACAAGTGTGCCAAATAGGTGTGCACTGTTAGTTGATGCATATAGAAGCAAAGGGTTTTTTAAAATAATATTCCTACATATAGATATATGTTAAGGTGATTATTCAATGTATTATCTCGGACATGCAGAGAAAAATATTAATCTATGTCTCAAATGCACATTTTTTGAGAATTTCATCCATGATAGACCCAATAAGGTTTTTCCTTAGGTTATAATGCAGTAGATTCTAAACTTTATCCTTGTTGTTTCTTGTTCATTTTGCACCTCTTGTTCAGATGGTAAAAAGCAAAACATGGGAGGCCTTTATAGCTGATACCATGCTTTATGCAAAGGTATAGTTACAATTCTGTATTTATGATTTTACCAAGTTTGGATAAACAGTTGCTTCTTGTCTACTAGCTTGTATTAAAAAGCTTGGTTTTGGTGAAGAGCAGGAGTTCATTGCTATGTCTATCAGTAATTTAGCATTCTAGTTGTTCTGATTCGTGGAATTCTATATGACAAATAGCACCAGGGTTGATTTATACTAATGTTTTTAGTATTTTTACTAGTAAATATATACCATGTGTTTTACCATAAATTTACTCTCAATTACTCTTGGCAAATTGTTGACTTTTAGGAGACTTGTTGCAGGGATTTCTAATTATGCTTACTTTCATACTGGATCATTGTTTGGCTCTCTGGTATGTGGTTGTTTTCTTAGGTACATTTTCTATCCTAAAATGCTTCGATATGAATAACTATAAAAAATTAAGAGAAAGATTGACAAGTCAAAGCATGGTTTCTTTGAGTTGGTTAAAGATGTTTTTTGTTTTAAATTTTCCCTTTAAAGTTTTTTTTGGTTGAAGGAAAAACTTGCTTTTATTATATGAATAAACAAATTAGAGTACAAGTATAACATTTCCCCACTATTTGAGATTGGGGTCTGGTTAGTAGAGATATACACTGGTTCATGGTGCATTAAAACCAAAACCAGGGGAGTGTGGCACTCCAATATACTAATATCTAGTTGACTAGCATGTAACCTTAGAACTGATTTTGCTAGCATATGGCCATTACATAAACATATGAACTCATGAACTAGACTCTAGTGTTGATAAAGTTTTGTCATTGATGTCAACAGTGCCCTGGTGAGGGCTTGTGGTGTCTTGGTGCCCCTTGTGGAGCCCCTAAGAGTCTTTTGTGTTGTTGGAGTCTAAGGAGTCCTTTTGTGGTTGCCCAAGCCCAAGCTTGAAGCCCTTGGAGGCCTTGGACAATGGCAAAAGCCCTGAACACCCTTTAGAGTGTTTAAGTACCCCTAAGTTGTTTCTGTGGTTCCCCATACCACAACCTATGCCCTAGTACCCTAGGATGTGTCCTTGTTGGGTTGAAGAAGTTGCAAGAGTCCAAATGACCCTTTCAGTGGTCATTTGCGTTTGGTAAAGGTCATGGTACTCTAGGAGAAGCCTAGGCACCCCCACACCTTGATGGCGTAATACACCCTTGAAGGAGGGATGAAGGTGTTGTGTGTGGGAACATGACACTTAATGACTTACAAACCCTAACACATGATGACCATGATGCCCTTGGTAGAATTCTTGCACAATGATGGAGCCCATGCTTGTTGGGTTTATGATTGGATGTCCTTGATGCCCTTACATAATGAGAAGACTCTAGTCATGCCATCCTTACCATTGGTAGAAATTTTGATGGTCATATAGCCCTTCTTGTTGCATTATATGTTGATGAATATTGGCTATAATGACACTATGCATACTTGATGATCGTAACACATGAAGATCTTACTTATGCTTATGTGGAGATCGTACTTATGATCCCTATTTTGAAGCTAAATTAATGTGGTGCTTGACCCCTATTTTGAAGAAAACATGGTTGTGGGGATCTTAACCCTTGACCCACAATTCTTAATAAATTGGGTACATGATAGGAACAAATGACCCATTCTGTGGTCATTTGTTGAAGATGATGTGGCCAAGAAAGATTGACAAACTATACTTGAAGATGTGGACATGATAAAGTTAATTGTGAAGCACTATTAGCAAGTCGGCTCCTTTAAACTAGTTAAAAATTCCACTCTACTGCTGAGTGGAAGTCGGCCCAGTCATTAAAAGAAATTTAAATAATTAAAAGGCCCCCTTTGTAAGGTCGGCCAGCTAAAATTAAGCCATTTTTTTAAAATATTTTTAACCCTCACGATTTGTATAAATAACAAGCATTTCACTCTCAAAATAGAAAGACGAATTCTCTATTTTCTTGTCTGATTTTCGGGTATAAGTATAACAGGCAGTTGCAAACATATGTAAAATGACCAAGTTCTGATTTTTGGGTGTTCTGAGGCAGCAGGCATATATAAAAGGATCAAGCTTTGTTTTGGGTATCCTGAAGTAGCCACAGGCATGTATGAAAGGTTTTTATGAGCTCTGAAATTCGGATCCATTCTCTGAGGTAGCCGCAGAAGGTTACAGTGCATGAAATAAAGAATCCGCAGGCCCAGAAGGAAGCATATTTTCGGTTTTATGCAGCAGTATTAGTATCATCTTTGTTCTGATATTTGGTTTGCCTCAGTAAGCACCCTTTTTGGGCTGCCTTCAAGTTCGGGTTACCACAGTACTAAAGGTCTGATTTTTAGGGCATCCGAACAGCAGGAAGCATTATCTCTGCAGCATTAACTGTGTCTTTTAGGGCATCCGAATGGTTGAAATCTGATCTCTGTTTTCGCATCAAAATAAATCTCGTCATACAGAGATAAACACAGCATCTTTAAGCAGGTGTTTGGGGTAGCCACATTCATAATGTTGAAGAAAAACATTGTTCTCATCTGAAGCTCTGTCGCAGCAAATAAGAAATGCCTAACCACAGAACTAAGGCAGCATACAACTCTCAATGCTTATTGAAGTTTTAAGGCAGCTCAAACTCAGACACAAGTCTGATCTCTGGCATCCTAAGATGATCTATGGTGACAGCTAGAGACCTAAAAGGTAGTCATTCGAAGGATATATGCTTATTTGCACAGTATATTGAAGTGATCCAAAATCGAACAGTGTACTGAAGACATCCAAATTCTAGACTCCTAAAGGTATCCAACGTCGCACAGTTCCAGGTATGCATACACATTAACACAGAGGTATGGTCAGTGATCTATATATATGTATGATGAGACACAGTAATATGATGTGATGATGCCCACACCTAAGCACAGTGAAATGTTCAGTAGTGCTTCGTGATGACATATATACTCAGAAGTACACAGTGATGTGCTATAGATGCTTACACAGTGATGTGCTAGATGATGCTCAGTTTATGTATGATGTGCTAGTGATGTTTACACTGTTGTATATTCAGTAATATGTGAAGGTACACATGATTATATATGCTCAGGGGTGTATGTAGTGAGATTTAGAAACAATGATGAAATGATGAATAGTGGTAAAGAGCCGTGAGTACATGATTGTGTAAAGTACAGCAGTAATGAACTATGAGGGTATATTGATATGTGATGATATGATAGTGATGTTATAGCAGTATTTATGAATTTACACAGTGTTGATATGATGAACATGTATGGCATGGTGTGATGACTTTCCTCTATGCACTATGATTTATACTTGAATGATGCGTGATTCAGTCAAAATAGTGAAGAATCACTTATCGTATATGGTGAAGTGTACAAGGTTGTACATGAGTAGGTTATGGCAGTGAAAAGACTTGTTGATATACAGGGATGATTTGGCAGTGAACGGTGTGCACAAGCAGATTCAGAGATTGGTATGTGACATATGTACAGGTTGTGCAGAGTGTGTTAGTGACAAGGCTGACGTGGCAGTGAACAGTGAACAGAGGTTATTAGCAGCAGAGAGTACAGGGTTTGTTGTTTGACAGGTCCACAGGTTCAGCAATATTTTTCTACAGGGTGGTAGGGTGGTGCTAGGGCTCACAATTTTGTGAGCTGAGCTGTTGTAGCAGCTCGTCAGTTGCAGCTGACGAAGCCTAGGGGTTGTAGCCCCTTCCAGTTGTAGCTGGAGAAGTTGTATTAAATTTGTAACCCCAGTTGTTGCTGGGTCAAATTTTATCATAAAAGGCTTCCGTGGTTTTACCCCCAGGACTTGGGTTTCCACGTAAAAATATTGTGTACTGTGCATCTTGTTATCTTTCATGAATGTTAATGATATGCTGCTATGATTGGTGATTAGCAACTTGCTCTTGACTGAAATTTTTACTGATTGGCAAATACTGATTCACCCCCCTCTCAGTATTTCAACATTTAGAGATATGCATAGAGGCCTTGTATCTAACTATTGTAACGTGAAACCATAGGTGACATGACATAATACATAACCATAATATTATGTCCCATATGCTGAATTTATTGGAGTGGGAGGATGGTGATAGGGTTCACCACTTGGTTCTCCATTGCCTAATGTGGTGCTGGCTAGTTGTCTTGGCCAAATTGTTAGAGATGTAGGGCCATGTTAGCCTTTAGGGGTATACATTCCTTTGCTACAATTGACAGGGCAACATGGAGCTTATTCTCCATAACATCAAGCTAGTGTTGTAGGTGGTGAAACTCCGTATTGGGTTGGTCTCAAAGGAGATGACTAATTATCACTGGTGGGTGTCAACGATTTCCAACATCAAACACAATCCTTAGATACCCTAGTGTTTGCTTGTCACTAGGATGCTCCAAGAAAAATATGTTACATGAAGTAGCAAGCATCCATATGTCAAAAGAGTGATCCTTCAAGCAAAGTGTGAAAGTAGCACCAAATCATAAGATGACCATCAACCATGACCATCCAGTATCCACCATAGAGAAGTGAATCTCCTCCACCAAAGATATCCATCAAGTAATCCAATGTTAAGAAGAGGAGGCTCTATGAAGATGTATATGCCTCCAAGTCCATCCAAAGCTCCAAAGGTACCAAATGAAAACCCCATCAATGTCTTGAAAATCACAGTGTGAAACCTCATACGATATGAGGTGTAACACACCACTTTGAGTTGTTATCCTTATCTGTTGATGAGGTGTTGTTATTATCCATTGATGAGTTGTCAGTGAGATCTAGATCTAGAGGTGGTTACATCCATGTACTATATATTGATATCATTGGATAAATATATTCCCCAATATGGCTTTTCCACCAAATTCTTGTGTTGTGTTATGCTTTCCCTATTTCTTAACATGGTATCTAAGCTTCTTTAGTCTTAAGAGGCTTGGTAGATCCATGGTAGTGATGCATGGAATGAAGGGCAAAATAGCACCACAGTAGTGATCCATGGGAGGCCATTGAAAAGCCAATGGTGAAGTGAAAGTGATGTTATGAAATTGCTCCATGTTAGTGATCCATGAGAGAGTAGTGACACTTGTTGAAAAGTTACCTAGGAAGTGTTGTTCACCTAGTGTTGCCTTGGGGTGGACAAGAACACTTTAATTGGTGGCCCCTAGTCATTATTAATTAATAAAGTGAGATGTACTTTATAATTTTAAAGTCACTTTATTAAAAGTTAAAGTCATGGTTTATCCTAAGTTCACATTTAATGAAAAGTCAAGTGAGTGATTAATTAAAAAGGGTGCTCACTTTATTAAATGACATGAAGTGCACTAAATGTCATTTATTATTGATTTATTGAGCATTTAATGAGAACCCCTCATCTAATCTAATCTGGACCATTAGATTGAAAAGAGGAAGTTGCCATGAACAAAAAGGACTTCGGCAAGGTAACCTAATTCATTGTTCACATTTTCCAAGAGAGAGTTTTGGAGAAGAGAGGGAGCAAGAAGAAGAAGAAGAAAGGGTTTGAGAGAATTCGACCTAGAGGAGAGATTGAGAAAATTTCAGCAGTGAAATTTAGAGCTTGGAGATGAGCACGATTCCCAAGAAAGTTTGCACAAATTCCTAGAAGAAAGTTGGCACAGAAATCGATGCATTGACAACAAGAGAATTTTCACAGAAATCGAGGACAGTCTGTACTGTACGGATCCATACTTCTGCACATAAATCAAGGTTTCAGTTGGCACGATTTTCGAGGCAAGGTACAACATTTAATGCTGCTGTCAGGTCGTACAGGGCACAGATTTCAAGGCAATAAAAGGTTGTATTGGTGCACAGATTTCGAGGCACTGTCCGTACTATAGTTGACCGTACAGTCACACGTGGCACAGATTTCGAGGAGCCGTTTCAGCAGTCCTTACAACAGTTTTCAAAAAGTCTTCTGACACATATTTTGAGACAGAAATGAGATAAGTACTGTTGTTGTAATTTGTGAAAAATTTCTCTGAAAAATAAAATCTCCCTCTTGAACAGGTTTTCCCTTCGGGGTTTTATCTTGGACCAATTTGGTAAAAAATATCGGTGTTAAAATTTAATGTGGTTGGCTGATTTAAATTTATGAGTATGAGTTTATTGGCTCAAAGTTAAAAATTTCTGAGTTTGAATTTGAAAAAGAATCTCATGTGTTTCAGTTTAGTCATTTTTATGTTAAAAATGTGCATACTGGGGTTTGGGCATTAAACCATGCAGAGAAGCTATCAAGCTTGAAACCGGGTTGGGATTCCAAAAACTTTCAACACTGCCTACATCAACAAAATTGCAGATCTACATTCATTTGGGGGTGTAATGGTAAAATAACGTCGTTGTTATCTTGATTTGATCTACATTTGTACTGCAAGCAGTTTATAATATAAATTGCCAATTATATTTAGCACTATGAATTGGAAAGAAATAGATCAAAGGGGAATTCATCTACATTTTATATGCTATGATTGTAAATCTGGTGATCTCCCTGTAGTAGATCTATATTTTTTTGGCTTATTATTGTAAAATATTATACTGCAGATTATTAAAGGATTATCGGCTTTGGAGGCCATTATTGGAAAGCCCTTCTGATTGGAGGTCTTTTAGCCAAGGAACATAGAGATCTGTCTCAAAAGGAAGAATTCCGGCCATCTTCTTTCTCTTTTTGAAGTTGCATTATCATATCTTCTGAAATGCCTGGCCAATAGTCACCATCAAAATATGGCAAGTGGGCTGTAGTAACTGTTATCACCAAACTCGTAGTTGCCCCTAAAGGTAGATCCATAAGGATGGTAGAGGGGATGGGAAACCAAAGAGGTGAAACCAAGATAGCCTCGACTCCCAATGGATGGTTGTCACGCTAATCGAGGAAATCTTCACTTTATGTTATCTTAGCCCAAGAAAACAATGGGGGAGACCCATATCTACTCTCGATAGGAGAGATCAGACCAAAACACCAGATCAAATCAAGTATGGATGAAGTACGTAAGGTGTATGGTGAAGTAAGCCCTAGATCTATGGATGAACATGACTAATGCTGCTCATAAACATGACTCAAAAATCTTCAGAGCAATACCCAGACAAGCCCTGCTGCTATAGTTCAATGTTTCAATGCTCAGAATTGCCCAAACAAGAAGTACAGGGTCGTTTTTATCCAAAAACTCTCAAAATGCCTCCCTTCCATCTAGATCGGTTCAGAACACTTCTGGAAAATTTATGAGAACACCCTATATAGATAGGAGGGTAACATGCCCTTCAAGAAGCTCATCTTCCAATTATGTATATTAAAATAACAATAAAGAACCAAGTCAATGGAGCGCTGCTCAAGATGTGGTTCCACCTTTCCCTTGTGACAGCAAAAAGATGCCAAGTGTCTTCATGTAATGCATGGTGCTTTCCTAAAAGCTTCAGTGCTGTGAAATGCCTCAAAAGTACATTTCAAAGTAAGAATTGCATCATCATATGTGGAAGGCACCCCAACCTCAAAAGTACATTTCAAAGTAAGAACGTGCATCATCATATGTGGAAGGCACCCCAAAAGTTGAATTACTACTAGATGTGCAACACCGCCTCTAAATATGTGATCTCAACCACAAAATATGCCTGAAAAGACGTGCATGTTACATTTCCGATCATTTCAAAAGTGTTTACACCATGTTTGGGGTGCTTCATGAGATTTGGGGTACATGGTGTATGTTTAGTGCTTGGATGGTCCAAGATGGTTAGTATCATGAGCATAGTTACTGGATTCGGCCCTTGGCCTAACCGCACCCGAATTGGATTCTCGGATTCTTCATCGGATTCTTCCACCTCATTTTGACAAATCTAAAGCTGTTTATGGAGGATAACTGTAGGATAATTAGGGTTAATTAGGGCTAGGGTTCCGAATCCCCGATTCCTAATTCTGGGGTGAGTGCCACACCCATATCGGATTCTTCAGCCGATTTCGATTACACCCACGATTCGTGTAACCTTGATCATGAGTGATGGTTTGTGATGGATATGCACACTTGTGATAGCTTGCTTAGTGGATGCCAGACCTTAGATGATCACTGGCTTAGTGTTCTTCACTAAGGCGTTGGAGATCTCTTGCATGGATTGTGGACGCCCTGCATTATGGCCATATGGAGGATTCACCTATTGGGAGAACGCCCTATAGGATACGAGGAGCATTGTGCATTGCGGAGGAGGGATCGGTTTACTGCCAGTGGAACTATAAGGTAGAGGATTAGGATATAGTACCTATCGCCCTTAAAGTGCTTGCCCTCTCTTGGACACCTTTTGTTCAAGGTATTTGTGCTTGGGAGAAACTATCAGATTTCACAAAGCTTTGGGTTTCTCTTGTGGAGGAAGACATCAGATTGCATCCATGTTTAGAACGACATGGGGAATTAGATGCCATTGATCTTATCAGAAAGATGAAGAAGGGTGGCAAGAAAGGATTCAAGAAGAAGGATGGGACAAATACAGGAAAAGGACCTTAGTAAGGTCATGTGCTTTAGAAGTCACGAGATGGGACATTATGCAGGACGGTGTCTGTTGAAGAAGAAGGGAAAGGGTGTGAAGCAGGTTGCAACTGGGACTGTAGCAGGAATAGAGGAGATAACCTCTCAGTTTGAGAGAACCTTTTATATGGCTTCTTGTTTATCTACTAACACTATGTCCAGTGTTGGTTGGTATGATGATAGTGGAGCCTTGAGACACATGATAAATGACTAGTCATTATTGAGTAGGATTTAGGAGTAGGATGGAGGCATGACTACGAAGCTTGTGATGATGCCACATACCCTGTGAGAGGAGTTGGCTCTATTTCATTTCAAATGCCCTCAGGTGGTGTTCTTGAGTTGACTTATATTTTATTTGTTCAGGGTTTGAGAAAAACCTCCTTTCAGTTTCTTGTATGACATATATACAGTGGAGAGTTGCTTTTGTGGGACAATAGTGCACCATCAATGATTGTAGTCTAGCAAGTCCAAGGACTATGGCTAAACATGTGAGAGGTTGGTAGGCCATCTATTTCTCAGAAGGCACATGTAGAGCTAGGTTCTTGTCCTTGCACTCTAATTGTGAGATCTTTTAGTGCATAGGGTTCTCCTCCCGGGATTAGGGAGAATGTGGAGATTGTTGATCCAGAGGCTCAGGAGCATGTGGGGGTGAGTGTACCACCGAGGATATATATGGCATTGGTTTCTTCCATCCACAAGACTTCCAGTTGTATAGAGAAGGAGAGGTGTAATGATAACATTGGCTTCATCCATGAGCCTTCTAGTTATTCATCGAAGAGGTATGATGCTTTGATGGAGGATGTTGTCAAGATTGATTCTAGAGGTGAAGTTGATTGGAGTATTATGGAGTACAAAGCCAAGGATTCTAGATTCTCTTAGATAGAGGGAGTTTCCCTTGATGATACTCTTACTTCAGGATTCTCTCGAGATGAGGGAGTGGCCTAGTTTAAGATAGTTCAATTGCCAGAGGATTTGAGGAGCATGAGAGGGATTCTCATGATGAGAGGTTGATGATGAACTTGCATAGTTTGATGACTATACCACAAGCTTTGCACCGCAAGATCGATTTGATCTTGCATGGAGATATGTGTAATGCCCCCATTCAATTAAATTCATGATAGGGAAATTCCACCAATCCTACTAGTTCCTTAGGTTGGATGGAGACATTGGAATTTGGAATAAGGGGACTAATAAATGATGTTTGACATTAGAATAGCATAAATATTTAATAAAGGAGATGAACAAATAAATACAAGGGAAAATCAAAGTGGCAATTGATCATGAAGACACATGGAGGTTGTGGGACCCACACAAGCTAGAATTTCTATGCCACATGGCATCCTCTTGCAATTTTGAATCCATGGGAAGTCTAATGTTCTTGGGATGAGTTGGAAGGCTCATACACTTTGCAATGTGCATCATAGGTCGAATTTGGATGGAAGTGTAACTCCCATGGAAGAGGAAGAGTCAAATGAGAGGTTCTTGGACACTTGGGCTAGATTCCCTAACATCTATGACAACAATGATGAAGATGCTATGACACCTATGACAAATTGCAGACCTGAGGGTTGACATCTGACCATTATGACATGTCAGACCTAAAAATAGCATCTAAGTGAGCGCTCAAGGGAGTTAGAGAAGGCCAAGAGATGCCTACTCGAATTGGTGGAAGGTGGAAGGCTAGGAAGTGGAAGACATGTGGCAAAACTTGAATCACTCCCTAATTCGAATTGGCTTGGAATCTTGGATGGCATTGGAACCTTAGAAGACCAAGGATGTTTATAAAATACAGGGATGAAGTAAGAGAGAAGCTTTTGATCATTTTTAGAATTTGCATTTGTGAAAAGAGCTAGTGGAGTGCTTCTCTACTTGCCTTAGCCAATTTCGAGGGTGAAAGATTCCCATCCTAGTTGGTAGTGAGAAATGCCATTCAGACCTTTCATGAGAGCTTCAATGGAGTCTTTTATTGCAGGTGTAAGCTACAGGGCAGCTCGTGGTCACTCTTAGTGCAGCTCATTCCTCTAACCATTTCGAGTTTGCTTGGCATATTCATGATCCTTGAGGAGAGGTGCATTGGGTGATCTATTGTTCTCTTTGGGGGAGCTTCTAATGCCCCATTTCTTTTGTCATATAATGTAAATGCTCTGTTCTTCATGTTTAGAACTGTACCAAGTCGAGAATCCAAGTGGAATGATGTAAAACTGATTATTAGTGAGCAAATGGTGCCAATTTCCCCACTATGTTGATGTATTCGAATGGACCAGTGAACTATTGATGGATTAATGATGTATGGACTATTATTTATCTGTTCTACAAGTTTCATGTTCAGTGCATAAGCTTTGGGAGTCATATTGTTCATTTTTAAAGCATTTGGAGAAGATTGCCTATCATTTACCCCAAGGTCGAAACTAGTATTTTGCTTATGATTTTGAGAGTGCTGTAGCAGACCTAATAAATTGAATGGAGATGTATATGAGACCTTATTGATGCCCCCTGCCTCTGTTCAGAAATTCGAGAGGGTTCAGTACCATTTGAAGAGCCATCTTCAACACTTACTCTAGGGGGATTTGAACCCCAAATTGCTAGTCAAGATCCCTAATTTGGCCAGAACTTAAAGGAGAGTTGCAAAAACCTGTTGAAGAGTCTAAAGCATCCCTGGACCTCATATTTATGTACTAAAACCATTCATACACCTTCTGTGACAACTTGGGAGCATTTGGAGCCATTTGGAGGTCAAGAACCCAAGACTAGTCAAAGGTCGAACTAGTAAAAAAAGTTGAAAAATTCACCATTTTAATAAAACTGAAAAAAAAGGGACATTACAAGTGGTATCAGAGCATGGTCTTCGCACCTGATGTGGTTAACCATTCATGAAGACAAGGAGTCAAAGTAATAAGCCACCACCCTGGGAACCTGAAATTGAAGGTGGTGTTGTTGAAGAGGAAGAAGTAGGAGAAGAAGAGCAATTTTTTGAGGAAACCATGACTAGGAATGAAAGGGGAACTTCAGATGAGGGTGAGGAATATATTAAACTCATAAAACCCCTCTTTGAAGACATGACCAAGCAGCTTATGAAAGGATTTGAATTGATGGCTAGCCAACTTGGAAGCAAAGGAGTAATAGGAGGGAGCAGTAGTTCACATTCAGAAGAAAAGAAGACAATGGTGAGCATATTTTCTCAAGCACAAGACCCCATAATAGACCTAATGAATTTCAGAGCACACCAAGGCCTAGTGTACCTAAATTTCTTGTGCCCAAATAAGAGCCTAACACCCAATTTGATATGAATGAAGTGGTAAAAGAATGAGAAAAGTTGAGTGAAGATTGTAGAAGGACTCTACCATATGACCAATACTTTACTGCCTCAAACAAACTCAAAAAGAGGGAGGATAATAGGGCTCTATTCCAGAACAAAGAATTAAATTGTGCTATTGGTAAAATGCCACTTCCCACTTTTGATGGTTTCTCTCAAAGTTCTGCTAACACTTGGGTGCAAAAACTAGATGTGTATTTTCAGCTGAATCCAATGGTGGAAGAGGATGCTTTAAAAATGGCTATTTTGCATCTAGAAGGAGATGCCAATGAATGGTGGTTCCATGGTCTGGAAACCTTGGGACATGATCAGGTTACTACCTATGGAGAATTTGTTGACAGGGTATTAGAGAGAATTGAGCAAAAGGACCCAGAATTACCTTTCAAAGAACTAGCCCAATTGAAGCAAGTGGGAACCCTTGTTGATTATATGTTGGAATTTCAAAAATTATCAGTCAAAGTGGCTGATGTATCTATGTGAAGGTTAGTATTGCTGTTCATTGAAGGTTTGGCTGAACCCTTAAAAGGTTTAGTTAACGTCCACAAACCAACTACATTAAAGGATGCTATGAGCTTGACTAGAGATCTCCAAAATGTGCTTCCTAGAACAAGGTTTCCTCTTAAGCCTAACTTCAGATTTGAAAAGAAGCCTGGGCAAAGAGATACATTTGAAAAGAAGCCTTGGCTAAAGGATGCATTTGAAAAGAATAAGAAAGAGGGACTAAACAGGGAAGAACTTAGAAGAAAAAAATTGTGCTACACATGCTTTCAACCATGGGCATTGGGGCATAAATGTACTAAGGGAAAAACTCAATACATTGAAGTATTTTCTGATAATGATGAGTATGAAGGGGGTATGGAGGAAGGAGGACATATTTCAGATCAAGAAGAGGGATATGATACAGTAGAAGAAGGGAAACAAGAAGAAAATCAGCCCTCACCTGACAAAGTAAGGATGGCAGTACTTTCAACAGTGCCTTGTTATCACACTATTTGATGCAAGGGTGTGGTACTAGGACAAAGGGCCTCAGTTTTGGTAGATGGAGGAGCCACACATAACTTCATTGATGCAAACATGGTGGAGAGAGGGAAGATACCTACCAAACCATTCAATGGCTTCACAGTTGTCATTCCAGGTCACAACACTATGGAGTGCAAAACATGGGTTCCAAAGCTGCAAATCACCATAGGTAACTATATTTTTTTTGATAACTTTTACGTGGTTGATGTTGCTGATACTAATGTGGTTTTGGGAGTGCAATGGCTGTACTCTATAGGGGAGCATACAGTGAACTATCAAATTCCTGAAATGAAATTCCAAGATTCAAAAGGAATTCTAAGGGTAGGGGAAGACTCTCCCTACTTCTTCTTTGGATCTCTTCGTTGGTAACAGGGAGTATTACTGTCCCAGGACCTTCTATTCTATGTTATCATTGCATTTTACTTGTATTTCCTCCATACTTGATCGTACTGATTGAATTGCTGTTCCTTGGTTTGACAGGTAGAGTAGGGCGCACTTGTGGGCTAGGGCGTCATTTCGGCAAGCAAAATCAACAATCTCTCATTTGATCTCTGCGGGAATCTTCCTCAACAACAAGGCATCTCATTCACATCACTCAGGTATGATCTCAAGGTAATCTCTTTCCATGATATATCCACTTGTCTAAAACATTTAAAACCCTAATCAATCAAAACCCCATTTTTACATTTTTTCAGATCTCCTAAGATCTAGTGGCTTCTTGGGTAAGATTTTGAAAACCCACCTCTATAGTATCCACGACATCCCGGATCTATAGTTTGGTGAGGATTGGCTTCCATTTGACCCTCTTTCTAAGGCATTTAGCCTCTCCAAGCAAGGGCACACTTCCTAGTTTGGTGAGTTGACCTAGATCTAGTATGTGGGTAGGTGAGATCCCGCTTGATTCATGATCTACACATCCAATAACCTACCCCCAGATTGTCACTTTTTAATTTCTACCTTGTGGGCCCTATTCCACATTTTAAGGGATTTAATCCCCATTTTGGACCACTTGGTATCTTCAAACTCAGATCTAGTAAGATCTAGCCATTGGATTGCCTTGAAATTGTAGATCCACACTCCTACTTGATTAACCTACCCGGATCTAAAGTTTGGATGCCATCGGACTTGTCTTGATCCACTTAACCCACATTTTAGCCTCCTTGGGTAAAGTCGCACTACCTTGGAGAAGGGAGTTGTCCCACTTCTAGGACGTGGGTACTTGAGATTTCAGTGGATTTGGAACGGAAATAATTCAAAACCTAGGTCTAGTAGGTCACTTTGTCAAATCTTGCCTTGGGGATAGCATTCCTTGTTTTAAGGGATTGTGGTCCACTTAGGTCAAACCTAGATTTTAATTGCCCACTTGTCTCATGCAATAGGAGTCCTTAACCACATGTTAACTTTACTTTGACTCCATTATCCCAATTCCCAAGGCACTGGTCTCTCTCCAAGTCAATTCAACTTTCCTAGATTGTTGGATTAACTTGTGGTTTGACCCTTGTGTGGTAAACTAAACCCTTTGATGCCATCATACTTCATGATCAAGCTTGTCACTTGTACTAGTTAGCCCCAATTCAACTCTGAACTACCCTGCATTGGACACGGTTCCCAAGGCAGTGGATTTTCTCACATTGAGCTAGTACTTTAATCGTGGATCCTATTTCACAAATCATAAGTCACTCTCACATCAATAATGAACCAAAGCTATACTCATTGAACCCCTCACTTGTCTTGTGACTTCATCATAAGGTCTAGGATAAACCACACACCTTACCTCACTTAGAATTAACTTGATTGGGTGTCTTGGTTTTGATCGCTCCTGTCGGGAGTAGATCGGGTTTCCCCCTTTGTTGTCTGGGCTAGATAACATAAAGCGAAGGTTGCCTCGACTGGCGTGACAACCATATATTGGAGGTCGAGGTGATCGTGGTTGCACCTTTTGAGTTGCCCTTCCCTATTGCCATCCATGAGTGGATACATCCATAGGGGTGACTACAGTTTAGGTGATAACAGTCTCCTTTCAAAGCATTATATGGTTATGATGCACTCACTTTTGTTGAGCTTATCTTTGATGATAGTAGAGCCCCAAGAGCTAAAGATTGGGTGGAAGAGTGCCAAGAAATTCTAAAGCTTTTGAAAGACAACTTGCAGGTTGCCCAAAATTAGCAAAAACAAGATGCTGATAGACATAGGGTAGAAAGGACCTTTCAAGTCAATGATTTGTTATATTTGAGGTTGTAGCCATATAAACAAACATCGTTGAAAAAGAAGGGAGCAAGAAAGTTAAAACCAAGATACTATGGCCCATACAAGGTAGTTCGAAAGGTTGGGGAAGTAGCATATGAGTTAGAACTTCCAGAAGGAAGTAAAATCCACAATGTATTGCATGTTTCATGCCTTAAGAAGGTTGTTGGTCAGCAAATTGTCATTTCAGAAACACTTCCTCCGTTGGATGATGAAGGTCAGCTCATACTTGTTCCACAAAAAATTTTGAAGACAAGGGAAAGGAGATTAAGGAGCAGAACTATCAAAGAGTACTTAGTACAATGAAAGGATCTACCAAATGAAGATGCCACATGGGAAGAGGAGCAAATTTTGTAGCATCCAAATCTGAAATTACCCAAGGACAAGCAATCTTGGGTGGGGAGGACTGTAATGCCCCCATTCAATTAAATTCATGACAGGGAAATTCCACCAATCCTACTAGTTCCCTAGGTTGGATGGAGACATTGGAATTTGGAATAAGGGGACTAATAAATGATGTTTGATATTACAATAGCATAAATATTTAATAAAGGACATGAATAAATAAATACAAGGGAAAATCAAAGTGGCAATTGATCATGAAGACACATGCAGGTTGTGGGACCCACACAAGCTAGAATTTCTATGCCACATGGCATCCTCCTCTTGCAATTTCGAATCCATGGGAAGTCTAATGTTCTTGGGATGAGTTGGAAGGCTCATACACTTGGCAATGTGCATCATAGGTCGAATTTGGATGGAAGTGTAATTCCCATGGAAGAGGAAAAGTCAAATGAGAGGTTCTTGGACACTTGGGCTAGATTCCTTAACATCTATGACAACAATGATGAAGTTGCTATGACACCTATGACAAATTGCAGACCTGAGGGCTGACATCTGACCATTATGACATATCAGACCTAAAAATAGCATCTAAGTGAGCGCTCAAGGGAGTTAGGGAAAGCCAAGAGATGCCTACACGAATTGGTGGAAGGTGGAAGGCTAGGAAGTGGAAGACATGTGGCAAAACTTGAATCGCTCCCTAATTCGAATTGGCTTGGAATCTTTGGATGGCATTGGAACCTTAGAAGACCAAGGATGTTTATAAAATACAGGGATGAAGTAAGAGAGAAGCTTTTGATCATTTTCAGAATTTGCATTTGTGAAGAGAGCTAGTGGAGTGCTTCTCTACTTGCCTTAGCCAATTTTGAGGGTGAAAGATTCCCATCCTAGTTGGTAGTGAGAAAGGCCATTCAGACCTTTCATGAGAGCTTCAATGGAGTCTTTTATTGCAGGTGTAAGCTACAGGGCAGCTCGTGGTCACTCTTAGTGCAGCTCATTCCTCCAACCATTTCGAGTTTGCTTGGCATATTCATGATCCTTGAGGAGAGGCGCATTGGGTGATCTATTGTTCTCTTTGGGGGAGCTTCTAATGCCCCATTTCTTTTGTCATATAATGTAAATGCTCTGTTCTTCATGTTTAGAACTGTACCAAGTCGAGAATCCAAGTGGAATGATGTAAAACTGATTATTAGTGAGCAAATGGTGCCAATTTCCCCACTATGTTGATGTATGCCAATAATCTGTTGATGTATTCGAATGGACCAGTGAACTATTGATGGATTAATGATGTATGGACTGTTATTTATCTGTTTTACAAGTTTCATGTTCAGTGCATAAGCTTTGGGAGTCATATTGTTCATTTTTAAAGCATTTGGAGAAGATTGCCTATCATTTACCCCAAGGTCGAAACTAGTATTTTGCTTATGATTTTGAGAGTGATGTAACAGACCTAATAAATTGAATGGAGATGTATATGAGACCCTATTGATGTCCCCTGCCTCTGCCCAGAAATTCGAGAGGGTTCAGTACCATTTGGAGAGCCATCTTCAGCACTTACCCGAGGGGGATTTGAACCCCAAATTGCTAGTCAAGATCCCTACTATGTCCAGAACTTAAAGGAGATTTGCAGAAGCCTTTTGAAGAGTCTAAAGCATCCCTGAACCTCATATTTATGTACTAAAACCATTCATACATCTTTTGTGACAATTTGGGAGCATTTGGAGCCATTTGGAGGTCAAGAACCCAAGACTAGTCAAAGGTCGAACTAGTGAAAAAAGTTGAAAAATTCACCATTTTAATAAAACTCAAAAAAAGGGACATTACAATATGATTATCATTGCAGGTTGTCTTTGTTAGCTTATGATGTGGTACCTGTTATCACACAACTTGTAGTTGCCCCTAGAGGTGATCCTATCCAGGATGGCAGAGGTGTTAGGAAACTAAAGAGGTGACCCAAGAGGGCCTCGATTCCCAAGGATGATTGGTTGTCATGCCAATCGAGGCACTCTTCACTTTTGATCAAGCCAAAGTGAGATCAAGGGGGAGACCCTTACTAGCCACTAAGGGCCAACATATCAACACAAGACACTCTAAAGGTTATGAATGATGCACTAGAGTAGATCTTGGTGGATGGAATCTAGATCTAGGGAAACGTAATGGTTTATGGGAGTTAGAAACCGGTTGAGGAGGCTTAGGCAAAGTAAAGATTCTCAATTTTAGAAGAAAAGTACCACAATGGGGTTAGGAGAATAGATCTAGATAGATCTAGTTCATATGAAAAGTACCCAAATTGGATCTACCTAGGGTTTAAGCAAATGAGACCAAAGTGGACCCAAAATAGTAGATTCAGGTGTTAGATGGCTAGATCTAGTTGCTTGATGAATAGATCTGTGAAATTTAGGGGGGTGCAAGCATACCCAACTGATAGATATGAAAAATGGACCAAAAACCCAAGGAGGGCATCCCACCTAGAGGAGACTAGTGCTAGATCCGGGGGTAAATGGAGTCGGATTAAGTTGAAAATTTAGATCTAGGGCTTTTATAATTATTCCAAATTGGGTTTTGATGGCCGTACTCAAATAGGTACCCAATCTATCAGATCTAGAAAACAAGGGTTTTAACAATGAGGGTTTTAATGGTGACAATTGGAATGGATCCCAAAACAACAAAAATAATTTGAAACACACCTGGAAATGCTTGCGGCTGCCTTGCAAATTGATGATCTTCCCAAATCGAAGCAATCTAAAGTGAGATCCAACTTCCCCAAGTGAAATTGCTATGCTTCAAGATAGCCAGTGTGCCCCTCCTGCCAAAAACGATCAAGAGTTAGAATCGATCTAGACAAGAAGTAGACTATACGGCAAGAAAGATGAATCAAAGAGCATCAATATGATCACAAGATACAATAAAAATACTCTCTGATGCAAGATGTCATGAGGAGGAGAGATGGAGTCTCCCCATAATAGCGCTCCCTTCAAAAACGTCCTCCTTCTCTACCACACGGCCCCTGCAAAAAAAATGGTTATGGAAAGAGCTAGATCCACTATGATGTCGAAGAGAAAAGACTTTACAATCACTTGCAAGAGCATTCATCAAAGCTTCCAAGAGTTTTTGCAAAAATATTTTATTATGCCGGAAATCCAAGAGCCAAAGAGTGCCTTTACAATGAGGGGGGTCTCTTCCTTAAATAAGAATGAGAGAGACCAAAACCCTAACCACTTTTTGAGTGAGTGGTGGAGATCAAAAGATATAACAATAATAATCAACAACTAAGATGAGTCGGAAATACAATACATGGATCAACTCACAAATAGAGGGGGGCGCACTCACTTAAATGCCATAGGGAGACTTAACACATGAGAAGTGACTAAGATACGTGAATAAAGCACATGGTGGGGCTAGGAGGTGATTATATCCTTCACTAGCATGGCCCATGGCACAATAATAAATAATATGACCATATGACATCATAAAGTGACCAAGAGACCAAACCGTGCCCCCCTCAAGAGCACAATAAAATATCCAAATAATAGCCCGGAGTGTGTGTGGACCCCACTAAATGCTGCAAGCTGTACCAGAAGGTGTGGGATGCATCACAAAAATACTTTGAACAAACCTCATGCCAATTCCTTGCCTCAATTATGTTGGAATATTGAGAGGGGGGTGAATCAGTATTTGCACAATTATCAAAATTTAATCAAGAGCACTTTGCTAATCACCAATCATAGCAATATATCATCAATAATCATAATAAAAAGATGCACAGTACACAAATTTTTTACTGAAGCCTTTTATAATAAATTTGATCCAGCAACAACTGGAGTAACAAATTTGATACAACTTTTCCAGCTACAACTGGAAGGGGCTACAACCCCTTAGGCTTCGTCAACTGCAACTGGCAAGCTGCTACAACAACTCAACTCACAAATATGTGAGCCCTAGCACCACCCTGCCACCCTAAAGAATAAAAATGATTCTGAATTTCTGAACTGAGCCCGTGGACCTGTCAAATCTGATTGCTGAACATTCGGGCTATCTCTGTAAAAATTGTTGACTGTCTTTTCTACAATTCGGGCTGACTGATTGTTCAAATTTCAGGCTGCCAATATCAAAACCCCAAAAGATATGCTGTTAAATTTTCGGGTCTCAAACTGCCTCAATCACACGAGCTTTCTTCTCGTCACATCCCCACAATCCACTAGCTGAAAATGAATGAGAGCTTTGTCTCTATTTACACTTTTCTTCTTCATAAATTATGCTACGTCGACATGGCCTTTTATTTTTATTTTATCATTAAAATAATGAAGCAATATTTAACTTAGGTGGCCATCCTTGATTTAGGGTTTGTTCAAATGGTGTTCATGAGCTTCTTCAAATCATGTGGGCTCCATCATCATCATGACCGCGTTATGGTCACTTAAGGGCTACTTCACTTTGTATTAAAAAGAGTTTCAAGAATCCCAAGGAGTGTAACCATGACCACCAAGAAATTCTTCAAGAGCATGTTGTGGGGGCTTATTAACCCATCATCATATTATGCCATGTCATTTACTCCTTCCAGAATGCCCGCAAGATCTACTGGAAAATGCCCGCATAGTCCTTTAATTATGCCCGCAAGGGTTCTTCAACAAATGCCCGCAAGGGGCTTTAAACTTGCCCTTTAGAATTGCCAAAAATATGCCCTCATGGGCTTTTAGGGATGCCCGCAATAGCCTCTTGAAATGCCCGCAAGAGGCCTTTATTTATGCCTGCATTGCTCCTTAATAATATGCCCGCAAGGGCCTTAAATTATGCCCGTAACTAGCCTTCTATTATGTCCGCAAGGGCCCTTTAGGATGCCCGCAGGGCTCCATCACATGCTCCCAGGGAGGCCTTGTGAAATGCCCGCAAGGCTCCATAAAAATGCCCGCATGGGTTTCAACTGAAATGCCCGCAGCTATCCTTCAAATGCCCGCAGGGGCCTTCAAATGCCCGCAGTTGTCTAGAATATGCTTGCAGCTATCCTTCAAATGCCAGCAGGGGCCTTCAAATGCCCGCAGCTGTCCAGAATATGCCCGCAGCTGTCCTTGTCATCACTTTGCCACGTCATCTATGATTGCCATGTCATGTTTACTTGTCCTTTGTCCTTTTTCTTCATGCCATTGACCATGTCCATATCATTTCTTCATCAAGCCTTGTCCTTCATTCTTTGTGATGCTTGCCATGTCATCATCCTTTTGGCCTTTGTCATTAATGTGTTGTCATCAATGACAACCTTGGCCATCAAATTACCCAAATCGATTTCCTTAGTGACCATTTATTCCATTTTTTATCCCCAAAAAATCACCTGTAAAATAATAAAATGCCTGTACCTCTCTTCCTGGTGCCCCAGGAAAAAATCTAATTGCATCAAAATGTATGGGAGTATGGTAATATGGTAATAACAAGTGGCTGGACCCCATACTCCCTCTGTAGCGCCCTAGGAGAACCAAATAGATCTCAAAACGTGTTGCTAGGCCATTTTATAATGGTAATTATGCAATAAAGTGATAATCTGACTGTAACCTCATGTGAAAGTGCTTGAAACTGATATCTGAGTGTGCCAATGAACTCAAAAGGTCCAAATGTAGTAGAGATGAGTACTCATACACTCTGTGACCACTTGGATAATCATCTGTAAGCTCAACCATGCCCAGACAAATAAAATTTTGGTCTGTAAATAATAATAATAAAAATCCATCAAACCATCATGCCCATACAAATAAAAATAATGGTCTGTAAATAATAATAATAAAAATCCATCAAACCATCATATGAAACCCGTGTCTGCTGCATGGAACCATCAAGTGGGCATCATAGGACCATAAATAATCAATCTCGAACATCATCGGTCCAACTCATCTCAGATCTTGTGGTTGACTTAGTCAAACTGGGTTGATCAGGTCAAGATTGATCAAAATAATGACCCAGGCTCAAACTGGCTGATGCTGCAAGTGCAAATGCATAAGATATGCTCCTTTAATTATTTCAATAGCAAGACTACAGTATAAAGTAGCATTTCACTGACGATTAAGCAATTAATACATCAAATATAAGTCCAAAATCAAAGCAATCAATTACTCAGAAAAGACCCTCAAGTGTATACTCATTTCATGGACGTGACCATTTTGCTAGGAATGGGTGAAGGTGAGAAATGCAAGGCTAGGACAAGGGAATGACTTTACAATATTCAACACTGTGACACTTTGAATGAGAGAAAAAGGAAAACCACATAAGCATATTTTGGATAGTAAACACACAAGGAATGGCGGTGTCTCACAAATGGAATGAGTTGATTTGAGTGGTGTCTATTCAACTTTTAGCAAATGTCTACAACTCACATCCAAGCTGGAACCAGCTCTGTGAGGATCTTTTCTAGAACCACAGTGATTGGGTGCACAACGAATCGTAACTTGAGGTTCTAGGGGACACTTAGAATTAGTTGTCCCTTACTCCATCTCACATTCCAACCCGTAGCCTCCGTGAGGAATTAATCATTACATTTTTATTATGGCTAGCAGTCTTTAGATTTAGCATACATTTAACCATTGTTTTTTTAGGCCTTATGACCCTTTGGATTTTGTATGTACTTAGAAGCACAACTAATCGCAGCTTTCATCTAGGGTGCTTTTACATTTCATTTCATAGCCCTCTTTCATTGTGCTGAAAATCACACTTTTAGTTTATAATCATGGGCTTGCATATAAGATATATTAATGATTCACATATGCATGTAATGATGGTAGTACATTTTTGTAATGTCCCCATTCAAATAAGTGCATAGTAAGACAATCCCATCAATCCTACTAGTTTCCTAGGTTGGATGGGCACATGTGGGATGGTAATAAGGAAGCTAATAAATGATATTTAGACATTAGAAGGGTTCAAGCATTTAATAAATATGATGAATAAATAAATTCAAGAGAAATTCTAGGTGGCAAGTGGTTTTGGAGACATATGGAGGTGGTGGGACCCACACTAGCTTGATTTTTCAATGACACATGGCAGCTCTCTCTTGCCAATTCGAATTCATGGGAAGGTGAACACTCTTGGGTGAGTTGGTAAGTCATAACACATGGCATTGAGCATCTTAGGTCGAAATGGGATGGAATAGTAACCTCCATGGGAGAGGAAGAGTCAAATTGGAGACTAGTGGACACTTGGGCTAGATTCCCTAGTTTTATGACAACAATAATGAAGCATCTATGACATTTATGACAAAATTCAGACCTGACTTCTTACACCTGACCATTATGACATGTCAGCCCCAAAAATAGGCTCAAGGAAGGCACTCATGGAGTTGGAGGAATCCAAAGAGACTCAAATTCGAATTTGGGAGAAGATGGAAGGTTGGAACTAGGAGACAAGTGGCAAATGAGGAATATTTTCTAAATGGAAAATTATTGAATCTATTGAGAGGATTTCGACCCCTTGAAGGCTAATGTTGGTTATAAAATGTAGAAATCAAGTATGAGAATGGCTTTTGATGATTTGAGAAAAATTGCATTTGTGAAGAGAGAACTAGTGGATGACTAGTTCCTTGCCTTAGCCAATTTCGAGGGTGAAAGATTCCCATCCAAGTTGGTGTTTGGAGAGGCCACTCAGGTCTTTCATGGTGCTTTAATGGAGTTTTATTTGCAGGTAGCAGCTACAGGAAGTTTCATGGTTTGGTTTAGTGCAGCACTTTCTCTCCACCGTTTCCAGTTTTGAAGGCATATTCGTGCTCCTTGAGGGAGGGCGTTTTTGGTGAGCACTTGTGCTTCTTGAGAGAGCTTCTCATTATATATTTCTGATTGTAATAGCTTCATATCCTCTGTTATTGATATTCAGAAAGTCTCAGGTCGAAATACCCACTGGTTGTATGCAAAACTATTGATTAATGAGCAAACAATGTCCATTTCCCCAATGCATTGATGTATGACACTATAATGTTGATTATTTCGAATGGATGGATGATTCTCTGATATATTTGTGATCAATATACTGCCATGGATGTCTTCTACAAGTTTCATGTACTGTACTTGAGCATTTGAAGCATTTTTACTCAGTTTAGTTGTATTAGGAGGTGAAATAGTGCCATTTCCCCAAGGGTCGAATTGGGGGTTTTTGCTGATGAATGTGAGAGAGTTAGAACAGTAGTAAAAATCAATTAATGGTTCATATGAGACCTTAATCACATACTTAACACATTATATACCTCTGTTCATAAATTTGTGGGAGTTTGGAGGCATTTGGAAGGCCATTTGCAGTGTTACCCGGGGGGATTTAATGCACAAATTACTAGTCAAAATTACCTATATTGATCAGAATACAAATCAAGTTTGCAGCAGCATTTGGAGGGCCATAAAACATCCCTGAACCTAATATTCAAGTCTAAATACCATTCATACACTCCTACAGAAGATTTGGGAGCATTTGGGTTGATTTGGAGGTCAAAACAGTAAAACTAGTCAAAGGTCGAAATTGGGGAAAAAGTGGAAAAATTGGCATTTTAATAAAATTTTGAAAAAGGGCCATTACAAGTGGTATCAGAGCATGTTCTCGGCACCTGATGGTCTTAACAAGAAGTCAAAAGAATAATCCACCACCCTTTGAACCAGTAGTTGAAGAGATTTTTGTTGAAGAAGAGGTAGTAGAAGAAGAGGAGTCTTTCACTGAAACCATGGGTAGAGAGGAGGATGACAAATTAAAACATAAGGAGGAACTTATTGCAACCTTAGATCCATGTTTCTCTAAACTTTCAACAAACATGGATAGGATAGGTGATAAATTGTTGCAAGGATTCGAATTGTTGATTAGCCAGCTTCAAAGCAAAGGGATAATAGGAGATAATAGTGGTTCACACTCAGGGGAAAAGATGAAAGGGAATGAGCATATTTTCTCAAGTACAGGACCTCATAATAGACCTGATGAATTTCAAAGCACACAAAGGCCTACTGCACCTAAATTTCTCACACCCAAAGAAGAGCCCAATCTTGAATTGGATTACAAGAAACTAGTAAATGATTGGAATGATTTGAATGAAGAGTGTAAAAGAGGTGTACCACTCAGTGACTACATTGATGCTATGAAAAAGATTAATAGGAAGGGAGACAATAGGAGTCCATTCCAAAACAAAGAATTAAATAGTGCTATTGGAAAAATGTCACTTCCTACTTTTGATGATTCTTCTCAAAATTCTGCTAACACTTGGGTGCAAAAATTGGATGTATATTTTCAGCTGAATCCTATGTTGGAAGAGGATGCATTAAAAATGGCCATTTTGCATTTGGAAGGAGATGCCAATGAATGGTGGTTTCATGGGCTGAAAACCTTGGGTCATAATCAGGTTAAAACATATGGAGAATTTGTTGACAGGGTACTAGAAAGATTTGAACAAAAAGATCCAGAATTGCCTTTCAAAGAACTAGCTCAATTGAAGCAAACTGGGTCCCCTACTGAATATATGATGGACTTTCAAAAATTATCAGTCAAGGTGGCTGATGTATCTATGGGAAGATTAGTATTGCTGTTCACTGAAGGTTTGGCTGAACCCTTAAGAGGTTTGGTCAAAGCCCACAAGCCAACTACATTAAAAGATGCAATGAACTTGACTAGGGATCTCCAAAATGTGCTTCCTAGAACGAGATTTCCTCCTAAGCCTAGCTATAAATTTGAAAAGAAACCTTGGCAAAGGGATGGATATGATAAGAAACCTTGGCAAAGAGAGTCATTTGAGAGGAATAAAAAAGAGGGATTAAACAGGGATGAACTTAGAAAAAAGAAACTATGCTTCACATGCTTCCAACCATGGACACCGGGGCACAAATGTACCAAAGGAAAGGCTCAATACATAGAAGTATTTTCTGATAATGAGGGGTATGATGGGGGCATGGATGAAGATGGACATATTTCAGATCAAGGAGAGGCATATGAGACAGCAGTAGAAGAGGAAAGACAAGAAGAAAATCAGCCTTCACCGGACAAAGCAAGAATGGCAGTGCTTTCAGCAGTACCTCGCTATCATACTATCCGATGCAAAGGTGTGGTACAAGGACAAAGAACTTCAGTTTTGGTAGATGGAGGAGCCACTCATAACTTCATTGATGCAGAGATGGTAGAGAAAAGAAAGATACCTATTGAACCATTTGATGGCTTCACAGTTGTCATTCCCGGTCATAACACAATGCAATGCAAAACATGGGTTCCAAAGCTGCAAGTCACCGTAGGTAACTATACTTTTGTTGATAGTTTTTATGTGGTTGATGTTGCTGATACTAATGTGGTTTTGGGAGTGCAATGGTTGTATTCAATAGGAGAGCATACAGTAAATTATCAAATTCCCGAAATGAAATTCCAAGATTCAAAAGGAGTACAAAGAGTTGTGAGAGGGCAACACACTTATCCAAATCAAGTAGTGACTTGAAATAGCATGAGATATATATTGAGGCATGGGGATATAGAATGGGCTGCTGAATGTCATATTACATCTCCCAAGCCAACTATAAATATTGTCAAACACCCAAAGGAGATAGAGAGACTTTTGCAAAAATATGAAAAGGTTTTTAGAGACCTTCCACATGGTAGGCCACCGGATAGGGGGGTTGAGCACAGTATTGTTTTGGAGGAGGGTACTTCACCCATTCAGATACCACCTTATAGACATCCTAAAAGGTTTAGAGATGAGATTGAAAAAGCTATCCAAGAACTCCTAGAGTTGGGACTCATTAGACCAAGCTCTAGCCCTTATGCTTCTTCAGTTGTGCTAGTGAAGAAAAAAGATGGAACATTGAGAATGTGCATAGATTTTAGAGCCTTGAACAAAAAGACTATAAAGAATAGGTATCCTATTCCTAGGATTGATGAGCTCATGGATGAGCTGCATGGGGCCAAATACTTCTCAAAAATTGACCTTAGATCAGGGTATCACCAAATTCGAATGAAAGATGAAGATGTGCAAAAGACCGCTTTTCGATGTCATTTTGGCCACTTTGAATTTCTTGTCATGCCTTTTGGGTTAACCAATGCTCCAGCCACCTTTCAAGCATGTATGAATAGGATATTTTGCAAGCAACTAAGAAGGTTTGTTTTGGTTTTCTTTGATGATATTCTCATTTACAGTAAAACATGGGAAGAGCATTTGCAGCAGTTAGAGATTGTGTTGAAAATCTTGCAAGAAGAGTCCTTATTTGCTAAATTATCAAAATGTGAATTTGGAATGAAAGAACTACTGTATCTTGGGCACATTATTGGGCAAGAAGGAGTGAAGGTACACATGGAAAAAATCAGGGCTATCTTGGAATGGCCATCACCAAAAAATATTACCGAATTGAGAGGCTTTATTGGCATATGCACCTACTACAGAAAATTTGTGAAAGGGTTCTCCAAGTTGACTTCTCCACTCACTGATTTGACTAAGAAGGATGCTTTCAAGTGGGATGAAGAGGCTGAAAAGGCCTTCCAAAAAATGAAAGAGGTAATGAGTAGTTGTCCCATACTTGCACTTCCTGATTTTACTAAACCTTTTGTTGTGGAATGTGATGCTTCAGGTGGAGGAATAGGGGCTGTCCTAAAGCAAGGCCAACACCCCATAGCCTTTGAGAGCAGAAAGTTGCAGCCTCATGAAAAACTTTACTCCATCTATGATAAAGAAATGCTGGCCATTATGCATGCATTGGCCAAATTCAGACAATACTTGGTGGGCAGCAAGTTTGTGGTGAAAACTGACCACAATAGTCTAAGACACTTTCTCACCCAAAAAGATCTAAATGAAAGGCAACAAAAGTGGGTAAGCAAGATTCAAGCTTATGATTTTGATATTGAATATGTCAAAGGAAAGAATAATATAGTAGCAGATGCTTTGTCAAGAAGGCCTTCTTTTTCTCTCATGGATATTGCCAAGGATTGGAAAAACATGCTACTAGTTGAATATGCCAAAGACAAATTTGCTTGTGATGTGTTGGATGGAATCAAAGGGGATGATAATTATAGGATTTTGAATGGGCTGATATATTATAAGGGAAGGATTTATTTAGTTCATAATTCCAAGCTCAAGTACCAAATTTTGCAAGAAGCACATGATTCCCCACTAGCGGGCCATCCGGGGATCTTCAAAACTTATAGACAGTTGAGGCAAAGATTTTTTTGGAAGGGGCTGAAGGAAGATGTTCAGAAGTATGTGAATGAATGTAAAGCATGTCAACAAAACAAATCAGAACTTACATGTCCAGCCGGCCTATTACAACCATTGCCCATTCCGGAGCAAAAATGGGACAGTATTTCCATGGATTTCATCACCGGATTGCCTAAATCCTTGGGTAAGGATTGTATCTATGTGGTAGTTGATAGGTTGACAAAATTTGCTCATTTTTTTGCTGTTACATCATCTTTTAGTGCTGCACAAGTGGCTGATATTTTTTGCAAAGAAATCTTCAGATTGCATGGGCTTCCCAAGAGCATTGTCAGTGATAGAGATAGTAGATTCATGAGTGCTTTTTGGAAAGAAATTTTTAGATTGGTAGGCACTCAATTGACTCCAAGTACCAGCTATCATCCCCAAACTGATGGACAAACAGAGCGGGTAAACCAATGGTTGGAAGGATACCTAAGAAACTATGTGGGAGGGCAGCAAAAAGCATGGGCAAAATGGCTACACTTGGGTGAGTTTTGCTACAACACCACTTATCATATGTCAATAGGAATGTCTCCTTTCAAAGCATTATATGGTTATGATGCACTTACATTTGCTGACATTATATTTGGTGATAGTAGAGCCCCAAAGGCTAAAGATTGGGTGGAAGAGAGCCAAGAAATTTTAAAGCTCTTGAAAGACAATTTGCAGGTTGCTCAAAATCAGCAAAAACAATATGCTGATAGACATAGAGAAGAGAGAACCTTTCAAGTCAATGATTTAGTATATTTAAGGTTGCAGCCCTATAAACAAACATCTCTCAAAAAGAATGGAGCAGAAAAATTAAAACCAAGGTACTATGGGCCATACAAGGTAGTGCGGAAGGTTGGAGAAGTAGCATATGAACTAGAACTTCCGGAAGGGAGTAAAATCCACAATGTATTTCATGTTTCTTGTCTTAAGAAAGCTCTTGGTCAGCAAATCATCACTTCAGAAATACTTCCTCCTTTGGATGATGAAGGTCAGCTCACACTTGTTCCGGAAAAGATTTTGAAGACACGGGAAAGAAGGTTGAGGAGTAGAATCATCAAAGAATATTTAGTGCAATGGAAGGACTTACCAAATGAAGATGCCACATGGGAAGAGGAGAAGATTTTGCAGCATCCAAATTTGAAATTGCTTGAGGACAAGCAATCTTGGGTGGGGAGGACTGTAATGTCCCCATTCAAATAAGTGCATAGTAAGACAATCCCATCAATCCTACTAGTTTCCTAGGTTGGATGGGCACATGTGGGATGGTAATAAGGAAGCTAATAAATGATATTTAGACATTAGAAGGGTTCAAGCATTTAATAAATATGATGAATAAATAAATTCAAGAGAAATTCTAGGTGGCAAGTGGTTTTGGAGACATATGGAGGTGGTGGGACCCACACTAGCTTGATTTTTCAATGACACATGGCAGCTCTCTCTTGCCAATTCGAATTCATGGGAAGGTGAACACTCTTGGGTGAGTTGGTAAGTCATAACACATGGCATTGAGCATCTTAGGTCGAAATGGGATGGAATAGTAACCTCCATGGGAGAGGAAGAGTCAAATTGGAGACTAGTGGACACTTGGGCTAGATTCCCTAGTTTTATGACAACAATAATGAAGCATCTATGACATTTATGACAAAATTCAGACCTGACTTCTTACACCTGACCATTATGACATGTCAGCCCCAAAAATAGGCTCAAGGAAGGCACTCATGGAGTTGGAGGAATCCAAAGAGACTCAAATTCGAATTTGGGAGAAGATGGAAGGTTGGAACTAGGAGACAAGTGGCAAATGAGGAATATTTTCTAAATGGAAAATTATTGAATCTATTGAGAGGATTTCGACCCCTTGAAGGCTAATGTTGGTTATAAAATGTAGAAATCAAGTATGAGAATGGCTTTTGATGATTTGAGAAAAATTGCATTTGTGAAGAGAGAACTAGTGGATGACTAGTTCCTTGCCTTAGCCAATTTCGAGGGTGAAAGATTCCCATCCAAGTTGGTGTTTGGAGAGGCCACTCAGGTCTTTCATGGTGCTTTAATGGAGTTTTATTTGCAGGTAGCAGCTACAGGAAGTTTCATGGTTTGGTTTAGTGCAGCACTTTCTCTCCACCGTTTCCAGTTTTGAAGGCATATTCGTGCTCCTTGAGGGAGGGCGTTTTTGGTGAGCACTTGTGCTTCTTGAGAGAGCTTCTCATTATATATTTCTGATTGTAATAGCTTCATATCCTCTGTTATTGATATTCAGAAAGTCTCAGGTCGAAATACCCACTGGTTGTATGCAAAACTATTGATTAATGAGCAAACAATGTCCATTTCCCCAATGCATTGATGTATGACACTATAATGTTGATTATTTCGAATGGATGGATGATTCTCTGATATATTTGTGATCAATATACTGCCATGGATGTCTTCTACAAGTTTCATGTACTGTACTTGAGCATTTGAAGCATTTTTACTCAGTTTAGTTGTATTAGGAGGTGAAATAGTGCCATTTCCCCAAGGGTCGAATTGGGGGTTTTTGCTGATGAATGTGAGAGAGTTAGAACAGTAGTAAAAATCAATTAATGGTTCATATGAGACCTTAATCACATACTTAACACATTATATACCTCTGTTCATAAATTTGTGGGAGTTTGGAGGCATTTGGAAGGCCATTTGCAGTGTTACCCGGGGGGGATTTAATGCACAAATTACTAGTCAAAATTACCTATATTGATCAGAATACAAATCAAGTTTGCAGCAGCATTTGGAGGGCCATAAAACATCCCTGAACCTAATATTCAAGTCCAAATACCATTCATACACTCCTACAGAAGATTTGGGAGCATTTGGGTTGATTTGGAGGTCAAAACAGTAAAACTAGTCAAAGGTCGAAATTGGGGAAAAAGTGGAAAAATTGGCATTTTAATAAAATTTTGAAAAAGGGCCATTACAATTTTGCTTCAAGTCTAGCTGACACAACTTAGGCAACTAGGGGGATCATCCACAATCGGGACCAAACATCGGGGGCAACCGACCAGAGAGGTGAAAGCTTCAAATCCAACTCTCCTAAACTCAGGAACCAACTCCAGCGGGTTCTCTTGGCCCAGAAGGATCAAGGCTTCGGTAAGTTATGTTGCACAACTTAGAGCTGAGACACAAAACAATAGGTAAACTGTCCAACATAGAGGCAAAAGTGGGGAGGTCCTCCATATCACAGGCTGAGGTGTAAGTCCAGGAAAAACCAATATGGAAGAGAACGGATGGATGGGGAAAGTGATAGGTGATACCATAATTAGCAAGCCATAAGAAAGGTGGGAATAACCACGTCCATACTACTTAAGAGGGTAAAACCAACGAGTATAAACAATAAATTCTTATTCTGACTAATTAAATCACTTAAATTCCAGACAGTCAATCAATAACCATATATCGCCAGATCATGACCACTAAACACCTAGTCAAGCTACTAAGAGAAGCAAAAGAGCATAATAAAAGTATCCAAAGCACAACCATATACCTGTTGGGTCATATACCTGTATCTGTCATCTGGGCAATCAATCGTCACTGGAACACCGTTGCTGTACAACTCTGGGCACTGCACTGTATGGAAGAAAATGGTCACCTCAGTCATCAAATCTGAGGTCATGAGACTCAATAATGGCATAAGGCTTGTCATGTCTGCTTTGGGGCTGCTCAAACTGTGAGTGATCATAAAAAATACTGCTCATCATAGGCTGATCTCATAAAAAATGTGTAAAGGACTGGCTCGAAAATATACAAGAAACTGCTCTGCAATCATGGTAGCTCGGATACTATGGATGTGATAACAGTATCCATTGATGTTGACACATGATGTTGAGGATGATGGAGGGTGGCAGTTGATTGTTGCTACAGGGAGACATTCCTATATATATTCACAACGGTCATTATTCATTAGATGATCGAAATGCTGTGATGGCATGGTTTACAACTTTGTTGCAGATGGCAGTGATTGGTTTGGGGACCACACCCTGTATTGATTTGCAAATAGCAGATTTGGAGTTGTAGAGGGATTTGATAGGTGTTGGTGTAAACACTTTTTTCATAAAGAGGGAGTGTTAGACTTTCCAATTACTTCAAAAGTGTTTACACCATGTTTGGTGTGCTTCATGAGATTTGGGATACATGGTGTATGTTCAACCCCTAGATGGTCTGAGATGCATTGTAGCATGAGAGATAGTCTATGTTGGATATGCACAGTTGTGATAGTTTGCTGAGTGGATGCTAGACCTCAGATGATCATTGGATCAATGTTCTTCCCTAGGGTGTTGGAGATCTCTTGCCTATATGGTGGATGCCTTGCATGATGGACACATGGAGGATTTACCTAGTGGGAGAATTTCTTATAGGATATGAGTAGCATTGTGCATTGTGGAGGAGGGATACAAGCCCTGGATTTCATGTCGCAGCTTGGTTTCTTGTTTGGAGGATTGGAGATGGCTTGGGGATGCTGGGGGCTTCAATAATGTTCTTGCAATGGGAAGCTGTTGTATTGGATTACTTGGCTTTGGAGGGTGGACAGAGTCTGTGGAGGCTTGAGATGGAGTGGTGTGGACTTGTGTTGCATAGCTACATCACCTTTGGTCACTATTGAGCATGACATCATCATTGAAGTTTGACACTTGTACTCTAGGAGTAGAGTACTTCTCTTGCATGTGGCTTACTTATGTTCAGTAGGCTTGCTTGTAAGGCTTAGGTCGACCTGTTTTATATTGTTGGCCTCCCTTACTGTCATATAAATAGAGAAAGGAGAGAGTCTTTCCAAAATAACATCACATCAAACATTCATTTGTATCTCTTCTTTGGAGCGCTCTCTTAGTGGTGCACTAGGGTTCATAAGGAAACCCTTATGGAGCATATGAGGATGATTTCTCTCTTTAGATTCTTCTTTGTACATTGATATCTCTCTTGGGCACTAGGGTTTCTTGGTCTCTTGGAGCATTTTTGATTATAGGGTTAGGGTTTCATCACTTGGAGGCTAGAGATTAGGGTTTGGAATCCCTTGGATGTATTTGAGGAAGAAGAGGAGGGCATCTTACCTTGGGGATAGTGTTGGAGAGATACTTGCAGTTGGAGGAGCTATGGTTTGTTGACTAACCATAGCTTGGGCATCTTGGGTGGTTGGATTTTGTCCTAGCCTTGAGAGGAGGCTATGGTATGTATGTACTTCATTCATTGAGCATATATATATGAGATTTCCAGCTGTCCACATATTATGTATATTGTAGATTTGATTTCAGCATTTTGTCTTGTTGGAATAGTTATTTCCAACTCTTAATTGTCTTGTTGATTTGACACACTTAAAGAAAAAACCATTAAGGAACTTAGCATTAAGATTGAAGATAATAGTACAGCCATCTGTTGCTTTTGTGTTTGCTGTTATATATGTTGTATAAGAAGAGTTTTCAGATCTGGTTTATGCATGTGAAGTTTGCCTAGAGGGCTGGAAATTCATTGGAATGATTGGTATATTTTCTATTGAATTGCTGTAAATTTTGGGGTTGTTAGAAGTGAAGTATTGTGATTGTTCCGCTGCTATTTTAGACATTAATTTACAATAGTCCTAAAGGCTGAAAATTCTAGGGTTAAAATCCGGGGAACCTTCTTGGAAGAAGGTGAATTTTCAGATTTATATTAATTTCCTGATGCAAATCAAATGTCAAAAATGAGCATGATAGCATGTGAAAGAAAAAGGCAAACATCTAGATCTCCATCTCTCCCAAGCCTAATGAACAAGATTATGTTAGCATTCACAACTTGTACCAAGCTCCCAAAGCTCATATCCTCATCACAGTATGGATGAGAAGAATGCCTCGAAAATGCAAAATTAATTCTTGCATTTTCTGGCAGTAACAATACCGACCTTGAAGCATGAAGAGAAATCTGTTTAACATGCTAATCCCTGGTTACAACATATGTCTCGAGTCAAAGATTGAGAATTAGAGGCAGAGGTGACGATCTCAACCTTAGTCTTTGATACCATGTTAAATGAAGAATGGTGATAATATATCATAGAGGACCTAGACATAGCCAAAAATAAGAACTCAATACATATTATTTGAGGGAATTTGATACACAACATATGGTACTCGACACACAACACTTTATGCCCATATGCATGCTTGGCCCCTATTTGTAAGTCTACAAACCAACTAATATGACTTAGCAAAACTATTAGCACCAATACTAGTGGGAAAAACTGTTGAATTTTAACTTAGTAGTATAATTTTCATCTCTTTGAACATTTAATTTCATAATTAATTTCATCCCACAATTATAGCATCATTCATTTGTAGCGGAAATAAAACAAGGATCGTTGAAAGATAACCATGCGCAAGAGACACACAGATTTATCCCGGGAAACCCTAATGGGAGAAAACCCAACAAACTTTTCTCAGAAGAAATTAATCCAATACAAGAACAATACCAAACATGAAGATTAAGCCCTAGCACAAGAGTGTGCCCTTCTTCCACAAGAAACCCTAGCGAACCTTTGAGAGAGATAGAGACAATAAGATAACCCTTGAATTTCTATTAGTGATCTTCAGTTGTCCTCCTTGAGAAGTGTGTACCAATTGAGAGAGATGAGCTTGCTTGAATGTGTTAAATGAAGTGTGAGAACAGTTCTATTTATATACTTCAGTTGACTTGATTTTCGCTTTATGGGGTTGACTTGCTAGTTTGAACGTTATCTTTTATTTATCTTCAAGCCGACTTGTCATTTTGTCTTCTAGGGTCAATTTACCCCTTTTACTGGGGTAGTTGTGCTCTTTCTTGCTTTCCACTTTCTCTGGGACTTCTTCAATGGATTGTCTTGACTCCTTGGTTATTTCTTCATCATAGAAAAGTTCTCCCTTGTTGATATCTCCTTACATGCGGTCACATTCTTCACTAGAGCACTAGTGTTGATTTGACCATACTCTAAGAAGTCCTGGACACTTCTTAGAGCCAGTTTTCAAATTCAATATTAGATTAGACTTTGTCTAATCTACGAAGAGATAAGATCTCCTTGTAACATAGACAAGCTATCTCACTCTATAAGAATAAATCACTCCCGTTACAGAGCACTCCCTCATGGAGTATGCAATGTGACCTCTAGCCTACTACCACTCCAGTCAACACATGACTGGTCGAGGCTAACCATTCGAGCCATAAGACACACAGTCAAGGGCTACAACGAGGCCATTCTCTCCTTGGGTTGCGAACCCAACTAAGAGAATGATCTACAGAATGTTTGCTTGATGCTGGAACCATGGAGAACATCAACACTCCCTCTCAGCGAGGGAGACATTCTGCGTCACGCCAAGCCGCTTGCTTGGTGAGAGTGTCCTTCAGTACTGCATCTATATGGCACCTGTACTGGATCAACATCTGTACTGTATCTGTACTGCAACTGCATTTGTACTATAGTGTTTGTACTGCAATTGCATTTGTACTACGATGTATGTACTGCAACTGCATTTGTACTATTACCTTGATATCTAGGCCACTCATTTTTGTGAATCTCTTCCACTCATCTATCGAATCATCACGATGTCTGGGCCATTCATCTCTCATATGAATGTCTGTCGCTCATCTGTAAGATCATCACTGTGTCTGGGCCATTCATCTCTCATATGAATGTTTGCCGCTCATCATCACAATGCTACACATCCATCAACGCTCCCTCTCACTTAGAGAGGCATTCTTCATCACAGCAAGCTTGTCCCTAAAGTATACAAATTTTGCCTTGGACAGAGGCTTGGTGAGAACGTCGACTATCTGCTCATTCGTGGATATGTAATGGAGCTTCACTGCTCCCTTCTGCACCACATATCAGATGAAGTAGTATTTGATCTTTAGATCAAATAGCCCTGTGATATTGGCTGCAATTTAGTCTACTTCTGCTGTATTGAGTGCCACAAAAGAATGCTTCCTCTGTCCACTGCACTCTTCTCAGTCAGAATTTGTATATCTTTTGCAGCTTCACTTCATCACTTGAGACATCTTTTAGATCATATCCAACTTTACCACGCAGGTACCTTTGCACATGCTTTGCCACAACCCAATGGAAGAGTCTTAGCTCAACCATAAGCTGGCTCAGGGTATTCATTGCAAAGCAAATATCTCATCAAGGATTCGATCATCTGCCTATACATCATCAAATTTGAATCTGATGCGGAATCGCTTAGCTTCTCCATATCTGCCTCCATAGGTATAGCCATGGACTTGCAGTCCATCATCCCGAATCTCTCAGGATCTTAACTGTGTACTCCCTCTGATTGAGGAAGATCTAATCACACCTCAATCCCAATGATCTTGGACTCAGAGGCCCACTCCCTCTTACACTTGACACTGAGCTTCTCCATTTCCGTAAAGGGACAGGTCATTAATCATATAGTACCAAGATCAAAATGTCACCATCAACAAACTTGTAGTAAAGGTTGGAATCTGCATCACTCTTGGTGAAACCCAAGCTCATCAAGTATCGATCAATCTTGGCATACCAAGCTCTGGAGGCCTGCTTGAGTTCGTACAAAGTCTTCTTTATCAACAAGTTATGTTGTGGCTACTCCCTCTATGTGGGAGCATATTGCTCCCTCTACACCTGAGTATCCTGCTCCCTCTGCATTTGGACAATCTACTCTCTCTATATCTGAGTATCTTGAATTCACTGCATCTGGATACCTTGCTTTTGGGTCAATCTCCCCACACTATATAGTTTATGATCACGGAAGATTGTTTGCCCCTGTGTATCCATTTATGTCACCTCCCATAAATTGGGTCTACTGGATGCCATCCAAGACTTTCTTAAGGTCTGCAGAAAATGGATAGCTCCATAGCTTATATAATGTGCCATCTTGGATGCTAATATGGATTGCATGCTAGATCTTATAGATCTGCTTGGAAGTCACCATTGACTTTCCTTTAGGTCTCGGCACTATCACACATAATTTCTTGGCAGATCCACTTGTTCTCTCGGTTTTGCTGTCTCGTCTTGATAGAAGGATGATCACTGTACCGAAGGGACACTCATCCTTCGGAGCTTCTATCTCCTCACTATCAAACTCCATATGAAATCTTCTAGATCTCTTGAAGGATAACATCTTCGTCCTCTTCTTCCTTGGCACATGGATGTATGCAAGACAACCAAGGATCCAATCCTACGAATGCTTCCTCAGGAGTCTTGTCATCTAATATCTGGTGAGGATACTTGATCTTAGCATAACTGTCGTACTGGACGCATCTTCCCATAAGAACATGGGTAGATCTTAATCACAAATCTTCCTCTCCACAATATTTACAATGGACCTATTCATGACATAAATGTCCACAAGGGTTAACCAGTACTAAAATAGTTATGTGATTCATCATTAAAATAACAATTTAAAAACTTATCACACAATATAAAATACTTATCTTTGTTTATTTTGTTAGCTCCCTCTTGATCTCTGCCTCCTTGCAAAAATCATAGGAGTTTATGGGAGGGTGCTCTTCTTCATCGTTTGATCTGACAACCTTGATCTTCTTCTAAACTTTTGGAACATGCTGATAGTCACATAGTACAAGACATCGTCCAAGGATGATACTGTCATTGGTGTGCATGTAGTTTGAGTGTACTAGAAGAAATACTTCTTCCGGAGATCATCTGCAATCTCCTCATGTTTGTCTTCTTTTGTCTTCTTTGATGGAGGTTCATCAACACTAGATGTTAAAGCATGCTGCTTTCTCTTGCTTTTCCTTTGAGTACATTGATGAGCATAGTGACCAAATTTCGGACAAGTGCAACACTTTTATCTTTGAAAGATCTTTCTTCCCTTGAGTTGTGGCTGATCCTTCACTTGTATTTTTCTTCTTTTCAAACTTTCTTCTTCCTCTTCCTTTTCTTGCATGAGCCGCAAGAGCTTGATTTTATTCTTCTTGAGATTTCTGTGAGCTATTCTTTGATAAAACTCTGGCCTTTTCTTGAATACAATCAACCCATAGTCGATCAAACTTGGGTAACTCCTCTCTTCTACAAACACTCTGAACAAATGTTCCCATGAGGAAGGGATTCCATTGAAAGTTACCATAACGAGTTCTGCATCCTCAATAAGGTCTCCAATGGCTTTAAGTTGATCTCTCAATTGGGAGACCTTCAGAAAGTAAGTAGCCACTGAATCTGAGTTGGTCATCTTCATGCAACAGAGTTGATTTCTCAAGGCTAGTCTTCTGCTGGTGGTTTTGCTTTTGAACAATCCTGCTAAGGCATCATACATTGTTTTAGCAGTCTTCAAATATGAGGAATCAAGTGGTCTTTTACAGAATCTACCAAGATCCTCTTTGCCTTCACTTCATTCTTCTTGTATTTGGCTTTCACTCCATCATCTTATGGTTCTGAGATATCCTTCTTTATATAATCTTGGATTTCATTTTCTTCCAGGATGAAGAGTATTCTTGTCTTCCAGGATCTAAAATTTGAAGCACCATCCAATCTATCTTCCACTCTAAGGTTGGACACCATTTTGAAATTTTGATCCAGAAACCCTAGCAGGAGCTAGGTCAAAACTGAAGTTTTGTAAATGTGAAAACTGACTCCACAGGGAGATGCGCCCTCCTAGGGTGAGCTCCAAAATGATAAGATCGAACCCAATTTGTGGTCGGAAAGGTTAGAAATTGAAAGCCCTACTTTCTCGATTCCAACAAAAATTAGGTCAAAACTGAATCTTCACAAAATTGAAATATGCTTCCACAGATAGGTGCGCCTTCCTAGGGCGAGTTCCAAAATGCTCCTTTTAAGTCCAAACTATGGAGAGAAGTGTCTAATCTTGGAAGCCCTAGTTTCTAGATTAGGGCATAAACCTTCTTTGGTATGTAAATTTTAATTAATCTAGAGATCACTACTCCCTCTGAATAGCCCTGAGATCTCAAGCGGTTTGAGTCTCGTATATCAATAAATACTCATAAAGACTTAAACTCAACAACTAGATCTCTTTACAACTTTGACACACATGCAATCACACAAATAACACTGCATATACCCTAGAAACCCCAACCGGGGAAAACCAACAATCCTGTGGGGCTATCTTCTCTCTCGAGCCCAGAGCATAGATATAAATAAGCAAATACAATACAGTTACCTCAGATGTAACTCAATCCCTGAACGGGTCAAACTCTAGATCTGCATGCATTAGCTGATGCATGCACTGGGAGAATGTGCCCTAACTATCAAACTGGATCCGAGAATCTTTGCAGGTGCCCCTGACTGTACTGCCTCTCTCTATCCTCTGCTCTAATTTGCTTTGGAACAGAAGACAACCAATTGCTCAACTTGAAGAATGTGCCCTCCTTTGCATGGAGAAATGCGCCCTCCCCTCTGGATGTATGATGCTTGTACTGTGCCAGATCTCAACAGATCTAAGCTCTGATCATCACTAACCTTCCTCGAATGCTGAGGCAAGGCTATCTTGAACGTCTCAGACTCTTAATCGGTTGATCAAACTCTGAATGAGCTCCTCTCTCCTCAGGTAATGTGCCCCTCCTCCTCTGTGGAACACGTCCTCCTCTAACTCAGCAAAAACCACCTCAGTGAATTATCTCAGTCCACAGAATTGAGTGCCAAGTGCCTTTGGAGCTAATGGTATCTGATCCAGCTCAGATCTAACCACCCTAGCTCCTGCAACAACTCCTCTCTCTCTCAGAAAGTCGCCCTGCATGCACTAATGCGCCCTCCTCACTCCTGATATATCACTCTCTGATAAGTCAACTGAGCAACCTCATCCGGGGACCCCCTGCCTCTATAAATAATCTCATCGATGAATTAGGTTTACCAAAAACCTATTCTCTGTGCATTCAAAAAGTCACTTTTGCATGCATCTTATAATCACTGATAGGTCATGCAAAACTCATGCATGCAAAGGTCAAAACACCCGGGAAGGTCCGCATGCAGCCACCAATGGGCTCATGCCACTGAGTAGAGTGTATCTCACCCTCTATTCCATACTAATGCCTATACTGCTGATGTACCTCCATGCAAGGCATTTGAATCATGGAGGACATCCCGAGATACCATAAAAACTAACACTCTCTCTTAACGAGGGATGTCCTACTAGTGCTGCTTGGATCCAACAAGTCCTCTGCTGCTGACACTGAACCAACTGTCCTGTTTGTCACTACTTCCCTCTGACCTGAAGTGCCCTCATCTAGCTCCATCGAAGAAGCCCCCTGATCTGCCACTGACTATGTCACTGTACTCTGATTCAGACTCCCTTTGAATCTTTGCTGTAACCAGTCTCGAAGACTACTATCAAGTGGATCCACTGGTATGTAAGTGGGCTCCCTCTGTCTCCGAGCTGACTCAACTCTCTCCTGAGCTAAGTCCATCTCTACCATCTCGTACCAACTCAGCTTCCGATTGGTGCCTGCATGAGCATCTCGCTCATCCATCTGATCTGAATCCAATGGCTCAATCCCCTGAGTCTCATCATCATCAACATGAGCATCTTGCTCATCCTTCTCATAACCAGAGTCACTCCTCTGATCCTCATCATCATGGTGAGCATCTCGCTCACCCATCTGCTGACTGGACTCACACCTCCTAGCATCGTCTCTGCTGTGAGCATCTCGCCCACTATCCTCATCATGCTCAGAAGAGAATGCACTCAGCCAACCTGATGTGCCAGAAGTGGGCTGTTCCCGAATCAAGTATTCACCGTCGATCCTGTGACCCATCAAGACTGGATCTACTCCTCTATGATAGGTGAAAATCAGATCCCGTTGGAACACTACTCAGTAACCAACAACTCCCAAAGCTGCCACTGAGAGAATGCTCCCTCTCAGTCCTAGAACGAACAACACTCCTGATACCTCCAGGAGCTCTCCAAGGTCAAGTAGAAACCGAACTCTACCCACTCGTGTGACCAAGTGATCAGTCCCTTGCACATCCCGAACCATCTGCATGGGTGTGTGCTCTAGGATGAGGAATGCATCTCGCATCCCTGTCATATGACTGCTGTGCATGCAGTCAACCCTCCATCTCTGATCAACCTGATTCTCTGGCTGACTATTGTCATGCCCTGACTGATATGAGGCTAATGAGAACTCCCTCTCAAACCGAGAGGTAAACTCATCAACCTCCTCTGCTGCTGCTATTTGCTCATCCTTTGCCTACTTCCCTTTCTTCTTATGCGGACATTGTCTTGCATAGTGTCCATAATCATTGCAAGCAAAGCACTTGATCTTGCTCAGATCCTTCTTCTGTTTGAAGTTTGAACCTCTATTTCCCCTTTGCAGCAAGTGCTACATCCTCCTCCTCTGGAATGGCTGAAGCTGATCCCTGAAGATATCCTCTGTAGATCTCCTCCTGGGTGAAGTCGTCCCACAGACGATCCCACTTGGGAAGGTTCTCTCTAGCAATAATGGACTGGACAAATACTGCCCATGGCACAGTCATGCCATTCAGGGCTTGTCTTACCAACTCGCTATCCTCAACCTTTTCACCCACAACTCCTAACTCATGTGGACATGCTCTCATCCTTGCCCATCTTGATGCTTCTCAGTCTCTCTCTGAGGTGAAGCCTTACTCACGTTCTGAGAAAATGGCCCTGACTCACTGCTTTTAGCACTCATGACTTCTTGGAATGACTCGATGAACATTTTCAAGCAGAGATTTGAGACTTATAAGAATATAACTGCCTTGATTAAGAATATAAAAAGCGATTCCATATGCAAAGGAAAAATGGTTAAAGTGTTAGTTTTTCATACAATTATAGCAGTATAATTTAATTGCATATGAACAATAGGATCACTAGAAGAAAGACAAAGCACAGAAACAAAGAACATGGGAATTTATCCTGGGAAACCCAATAGGGAGAAAACCCAGCAACCTTCGTATAGAGATGAACAATTCTGAGAACAGAGTACAAAGATGAGAGAGATAAAGTAGAAAGTCTCTCCAAGTAGAAACCCCAAAAATATGCTTCTCCTTGCTGCAGATGCGAGTTCCTCTTCAAGTGATGCGAACTTGTGTGTGTTGACTGAGTGACCAAATGAGGCACCCAGCCTCTCTATTTATGCACTTGCCAAACTGGCTTTTTCTGTAACTGGGCCGACTTATCTAACTGACAGGGCCGACTTGACTTGGGAACAAATAAAATAATGTTTATTTAATTCTTTTCTTTGGGTAATTTATCCCTGGGGTTTACATTGATTCTTTCAAGGATTTTACATAATTAATTACATCAAAATCATCTCCCGTAGGAGGTACAAATCAATACAATAAAAATTATAATAAGAATAACTTCCGACGTTGCACTAATTCCGACATAAAGAGTTCGACAGAAGGTTTCTCAAAGCTATATACAATAAGTTCCAGAGGATATTAGGCCACCTTTAGCTACTTCTTTCATAAATTGCTTTAATTCACTCAACTCTGATTACAAGTAGATCATACTGGATAGAGAGGCAGATTCTTTAGATGAGGCTATGGAGCTGTGAAATAACTAAAAAGAAGTTACAACTTGCTAGAAAAATGCCATGATTTGAAATATCTACTAATCAACCTGCTAGTTCTAATGATCAGAGTGCGAGATTCTTAGGGAAATACGAAAGATTAACAATAAGTTGATTAGTTTTGGAAGGCGAGAACCGAGGATTCAAAGAGGCCTCCATTTCACATTGTGTCAAGACCAAGATTTGATTCTGCCCTTACTTTCTGTTGCAGACCAACTCCATCCAATCATTCAGCTACTATTCAGAACTATATATTGTAGATTTTGTCAGACGGATCAGCACTTAGATTTCTTTTGTTTTTTTTTTCAATGATTTTATGAACTTTGTTTAGTACCAAGTTATTTTTAGTACTTCTCATATGAGAAAAAAGTTCTTGATAAGTTAGTTTATTTTTGGCTAGATTTATAAAAAGATGAACGTCTATTCATTTTTGGTCTCTAATTTTGTCATTAGTTTATACTATAATGTATGTTTTTGTTTAGAGCAAAGATCTTGAAATTTAGGGCTCTCCCTAAATTCCTTGCTTTTGCTGTATGCACATATTGATTGTCCAGTTAATATTTGTAAAAAACTTTTAACATAAAATGGTAGATTAAGATCGGGAGTTTTGGGAGATCCAACTAATGTGATTGGGAGTGCACTCCTGATTGGTGGCATCTTTATTATAGCCTTATTGATCTTATTCTTGATTAGTTGGGGATTAAGGGAATCTGACAAGAATCTAAAAGGATGTATGCCATAGGGAATGATTATCAGAGAATCAACAATATTTCTGAATGGCCTGGTCTAGTGTAGTTAGTCCAAAAGAAGAGCAGAGGATCAGGTATGAACTGCATCTCCTTGAGTCTGGCAGCATTGAAATGCAATTTGATGCCAGAACGAAGGAGGCCTGAAAGTGCTTTTGGACAAAGGGCAATTATAGGGTGCATCAAACTCTCTTAGACAATATAATGAGGTGGTACAGTTCTTTTATGTTTCTTCATGCCTATCATTTAAGCATCTTTGTGGCTATACGGAACTGTTGCTGCCAGAAACTATAACATTGGTCCTCAGCAAATATCAGTACATGTTTGAATCTGAATGTATTAGCATGTCTTTTCTTGGATGGTTTTCTGCGTGCTAATACCTTCTTGCCTTGCCTGTTGTAGTTTAAGAGAAGATGATCAACACTGCCTAATGTTAAGAGTTAGTTCTGTATAACTTTCTTAGGCTCTAGTCTGCTTATGCTTTTTATTGATTGTTGCTTTGTGTCTGTTAAAAGATCGTTGATAATGATCTGAGGTAATCTTTTGTTAATTTTGCTTTGTTATTAATCCTAACCCATAATTTGTTTTGTTACAGTTATATTTTTGTTATGTGAGCAACCACCCTACAGTGGGCAAGGTATGAAGATCATTCTAGTATTTCTAAGAATGTTCAATATTTACTTTAGTCAATAATTTATAGTAGCCAGTAGGATGCAAAATCTTTTCAATGGTGGTGGTTTTCCATTTGTATGAATATTTATGATTTATCTTGTTGGAGGCATCAGTATTGTACAGGATCAACATTGAGACAATCTACATATTTACAAATAACCTGTATACATTCTAAGACATGAGAATAAAAGTCGAAGTTTATAACTCTACAATGTTTTTCTTGGCCTTGAAACAGTGGAAGTGCGTTGTTAGTTATATTTCTTTTTATCATTGCAGATGTTTATTTTTACTTTGTAGGATTACATTTCAGACAACTTTTGAAAAAACAAAAAGTTACCAGTCTTTCATTGGTGAGATCATTAAAGAAGATTGGACTAAGTTCTGTTACCCTGTATGTAAAGAATTCTACATGCTTAGGGTTGTAGGGAATTCTAGAAGCAATACAGTCAAGCTCATTACTTTTTTTTTTCAACCAATCTTGACTGTAAGAGGAATGGTCCACAACATTAGAGCTTGTTGGTGGCAGATCAATGAAACAATGGACTTCCTCCTGCCTGATCGACAGATATCCCACTATGCCACCTTTATGAGACCTTAGAGCTAGACCCGCTTTTCACAGAGTTTTGTCCACCGGATGTGGTTGAGCTGTCAAACTTTCATTGCAATGCCCTCCAGCCTTTGATGTTAGGAGAGATGGGTCACTTGGCTCCTAAGCTTGTCCCAAAGATTGTACAACCAACCCCCCTCAGGGCGAGGTACTCTCTAAATGACGTGATCAGGGTTTTGACTGGTTCCTTCATAGTGATGGACGAAAACAATGATTTCTCTTCTCCCTCTACTTTTATTTCAAGTTTTGATGCTAATGTTGAGCTAGAGCCTTGTGCTTCTTAGAGTTTTGTCACTTCTATTTTGCACAACTCCTGCTTCTCTCTTTTATTGTCATGCATATCTCTTATTTTTTTGATAACATCTTAACATTTAAGAGTTTTCTAGAAACTCCCGTAGTCTAGTGGCCACTATTATAATTTCTAGTCACATTGACGTCTTCCTTGGTCATTTGTGGACATTAATAAAATTATCATACCCTATTGCTCAGGTAGGAACATGACCCTTTGTATGATGTATCATTGTATTGTTTATATATATATATATATATATATATATATATATATATTCCAAGGAAAACTTTGTGGGGAGGCTCAAGAGATGCTTCCACACATACGTGGATGGCATCCTTAGTAAGTCTATCGACATAGGCTAGTGTGCCTCACCCAGGTAGATTCAAACAAGACACTTTCCGACACAAAGCGAGGCAAATGCCCAACAACATTGGCGACAACTGGTTGAGCTAACTGCTTGGTCTATTTAACAATATATATGTGTGTGTGTGTGTGTGTGGCATATTATAGTCTTTTTTAAGTGTAAGAAAAAGCATTATAGATACAAGTGGTCAAGAAACTAAAGCATGACAAATTCTCTGAGATTCTTACTCCAATGTCATAGGCTTGTCCCTTTTCTTATAATTTTCAATGACTCCTCATACCCACCATTGGGTCTATTACAGGTGGTATTAGAGCGCGTCTTTATAGTGGTCTATTGTTAGCTTTCGGGTAAATCTGAAAGTGTTTACAGTTTACACCATGTTTGGGGGTGTTTTATGAGATTTGGGGTACATGTTGTATTTCAGCCTCTAGATGGTTTGTGAATCTGTGATGGATCTACGCATGGGAGATGGTCCATGATGGACTTGCACATTGGAGATGGCTTATTTAGTGGTTGCTTGACCTTAGTTGGGTGCTTGCTTGGAATTCTTCTCTACGATGTTGGAGATCTCTTGACAACTTGTGACATCCTTCATGATGGCCATATGGAGATGGTTGCTTGCATGCAGAACACCTGCTTAGTAGGAGGAGCATTTTGCATCTTGGCGGAGGGAATTGGGAACTAGACAACATAGGGTAGGTTGGATTCCTATATGAAGGCTTGGAGTTGGCCTGGGGATGCTTGGGTTGTGACAATGTTCATGAAATGGGAGTGGACCTAGTAGAATACATGGCTTACGAGGATTTCTGGAGCTTAGGAGGATTGCTGGAGCATTTGGAGGCTTGTAGGAGGACCATTGACACACCTTGTGGAGTGCCCTTGCATTTGGAGCCTTGCTTGTGGATGACATCACCTCAAAGCTTGACATGTACACCCTTGGAGTGTAGTGCTCCACATGTGTGAGCCTATAAATGGTTATTGTAGGTTGCTTGTAAGGGTATTGGTCCACATATGTATTGTTGGCCTCCCTTACCTCTCATATATATAGAGGAAGGAGAGAGTGCTTCACTCACTCCTCACTATTGTTAATTATCTTTTGTTAGAGATGTGACTAAGAGGAGTGCACTAGTCTTCTTCTCTCTTGCATTTTCATTTGTATTTATCTCTCTTGTCTTGGAGTTGTCAGGGTTTCTTGGAGCTCATGGAGCATCTCGAATACCGCGGTTAGAGTTTCATCCTTGGGAGACTTGGAGATTAGGGTTTTGAGATGAATCCCTAGGTTGCACTTGTTGAAGAGAAGAAGATGAAACATTTTGCATTAGAGGACATGCTAGTGTGATTCTTGCTTTTTGGATCTCCTTGGTGTGAGCTCGGGTTTTCTTGGTTTTCCCTAGCTAGGGTTTTGGAGAGCTAGAGGATTGTACTAGCCTTGAGATGAGGCTATGGTATGTGCATGCACTTCATTTTTATACATATATATGAAATTTTCAGTTGTTCAAAATTGTCTCTATTGCGGATTTCATTTTCAACTATCTATTTCTTCATGATTTGTAATTTCAGATCTGTTTAATGCATGACATGATTGACTTGGAGGGCTGAAACTTGTTGGCATACTTTGATATCTTTTCTCTTGATTTGCCTAGTGGATTGGAGTAGTTAAGAAGTGAATTATTTTCCATTGTTGCTGCTGTTTTATTTATATTTTATAACAATGCCAAGGCTGAAAATTCACAAGGTTAAGATCTGGGAAACCTACAGGAAAGAGATGAAATTTCTGTTTTGCATTAAAAGTCATAGATCACAAATTTTTTAGCAAATATGGTCAAAACTATTTGTTTTGGTGGGCAGTGAACACTAGGCCAATAGCCATAATTCTACATTTTTTTTAACCACCCTTCTTTTCCCCAGTCACTATTCAGTCACCTTTCCATACATGCTTATATATTTATTCCACACACATTGCACTGCATAGCGTGTTCCTAATACCAAAAGCTAATATAAGATAACAATAAGATAAGATAATTTTATGAATGTCCAATCAATAAGCACAAAATAGGTCGATGGGACTAAAAGGGTCAATTCGGTGAAAATACAAAGTGTGATAATCTTTTCATATTAAAAATAAGAAGAAGTACATCCTTATCAATGATATTGGTGTGAATCCCTCCTCCATTGTCATGAGCTTCCTTTCCTTCACCCTTGCTTTTGAAGAATTTGAGCTCCTTCTCCTCCTTCAGAATCTCTTCAGCATGCCTTTGCTCTTCCTTTGGTCTACTCTACAATGCCTCCCATGCCATTCTTATATAGCATTGGGAAATGAGCCCTCATGTTTCTCTTTTCAATGTGGGATTATCCCTTTTCATCTTTTTTGATTATTTTAGCTCAAAACCCACTTTTCCATGGTTTTTAGGCTTTTTGCACAACTTTAACATACTTTAAGTACAATTAATGCACTTCAATGCATTCATCTTCACTTATTGATTGGTGTAGATTAGTTTTAGACCTTTTATGAGCGGTTCAATCACTGAACTTGGTCTTCTTAGGTTCTTACTGTCTTCACCCAATCCTTCCATTTATGGGAGAACTGATTAGATCAGAGAGGACTTGTCTCTGAATGTACTTATGTTTCTGTCTTCATGTTGCGGGCGCATGGTAAAAATGTGCTTCTTCTGTCACATGACTAGGGTGTTAATTTGATTGTTAACACTATGTCCACAAGCTATTTTGTGTATAAGCTCATGATTTTGTAGTAGTGTTGTATTTGTAAAATGGTCACATAAATATAATAAGTGCTTAATGACTTTATTAGTGACTTGAGTCTTCGATTAGGGTTTTTTTAGTCATTTTGCCTCTCTTTGGTTATAAATAGGGGTTTCCCCCCTCGTATATATCTCATATCATTTTATCAATACAATCCACTAGTTACTAGTGTTGTTGGAGACATCGTCCTCCATTCTTGGATTTGCAAGTGCAGTCAACCCTTAGGTGTCCAGGCACCCCCATTGTCTCTTTCTTTTTTATGTTATTGCTGTTCATGTTCCATTTTTGTTGAAGTAGTAGCTCCATTTGGTTATAAGATCACCACAATTTGGTATCATGTTGATGTGTTTCATTTTTCAATAAACAAAAGAGGGAAAAACAAAAGAAATGCTGAGGACTAGATCCCAATCTTAAGTGACTAAGGAAGAGCTTGATGAATCTTTCATGAAGTTTGTAGACGAAATGAGAGAATTGGTGCAAGGAAAAGAACCTGCAAAACTTCAAAATTCATTTTGCAACCCACTCTTTTAGGAGGAAGAGGATTAGATGAACCCTTGTGGAATGAAGGTTAAAACTTCTTTGAGCTCGCTACCATCATAGAACTCTTATAGACCCAATTTCAACCTCTAGATGAAGACCTACAATATAACTTTGGCGGTGAAGTGGAAGTGCATACTGGGTTAAGCAAGATCAAGTTAGTATTCAAGGAACAACAAATGTATGACCATGATGATAAGTTATATGTGGCCCTATAACATTGGATGGGGCAAACCATAGCGTTTGGATGAGGCAGACCATTCATGGTGTGAGAGATGGATTGCTAAAAACCCTAGAGGGAACTTTACCGAGGATGCATATATATTAAATCGGATAGTAGAACCTAATTATGTTAGATTTTTTGGAGTTGAACTGTGTGAGGATTTAGAAACGTCCAACATTTGGAGTGGACACTCCACCCATTGTCGGGTACCAACAAATTGCTATGTAAGATATAAAAGAGTAATCCTTTGAATAAATAGGATGCAATTGAAATAGCTATTAGGAAATAGCCTTTGAATAAATAGGATGTAATTGAAATAGCCTTAGGAAATGATAATTAATTAAGATGGGGCTTGTTAGAATCTGTACTTGAATAGTAGTTATGTTAGATCTTTAACCAAATTCTACTATATCACAATATACATAAGCACTAGGATCACTGAAAGATAGACAAGCACATCATACACAAGAATTTCTCCCAAGAAACCCTCTAGGGGAAGAAAACCTAGCAGAACTTCTTCAATATGGATTTTGTCAACCAATACAATGTCAATACAACGAAGAGATAAAGCTCTCTCATACAAAGATGCCCCAAGAATAAAAAGTATAAAGACAAGATAAGATAGAACCCCAAACATAAGCTTCCTCCAGTTGTAGCTACTTTCCCATGCACACTTATTCACTTGCTTGAGCGAACTTGTGAGTGATACAAATTAGGAATTCGACCTCCTTATTTATACACTTGTCTGACTGACTTTTTCACTATAGGGCCGACTTCACTGGGGCAGTTTTGCCATTATTTGGGGCAGTTTTACCCATTGACTTCTGTGGAGCCGACTTGTCTATTTTCACTTATTCTTTTAGGGTTTTTACATGAGCAAGCCATCATCTCAATCATGCATCAGTCACTATCAAACATCGGGGGCATCACAGTAGAAACACATCAGCAAGCCAGGAGCGCACATTACATCATTACGGGACTTCGTCTAGCTCACACAAAATCTAGACACACACATCCAACTGGATACACAGCTCGATTGGATACACATACTCAGATGCATACGCATACTCGACTGGATACACATACTCGATTGGATACACATACTCGACTGGATATGCTAAGTATGGTCACACACTCTAGTCTGCTAACTTATGGTCACTCTCTCCAGTCATCACAAGTATGGTCACTCTCTCCAGTCATCGCAAGTATGGTCACGCTCTCCAATCATCACAAGAGATGGTCACTCTCTATAGTCATATCACACTTTCTCCAACTGGATACGCATCACGACTGGATAGACATACAAAGTCTTGTCACACTCTCCACTCATCAAGACTTGGTCACTCTCTCCAGTTCTCACAGAGTCTAGTAATTCGTGCCCGTAAATGACCACCTGCTGCTATCCCACCATTCAGCTACAACCCACCGAATCGCATATGTGACTCATCCCTCCCTCTTACGAGGGGCATCTCTCTGCATCACGCCAAGCTTGTTCTTGAAGTATTCGAACTTCACTCTCAACAGAGGTTTGGTCAACACATAGACTATCTGCTCGTCCCTCGCAACATACTGGAGCTTCATTACTCACTTCTGTACCATATCTCTGATATAATGGTACTTGATCTCGATATGCTTGGACTTGTCATGAAACACTGGGTTCTCCGACAACTTCACGCAACTTTGGTTGTTACAGAAAATAGAAGTTGCCTCTAACTCGAGATCAAACAACCCTGCAATTAACTTTCGTAGCCACAATGCTTCACTGCTAGCTGAACATGCTGCAATATATTCTGCCTCGGTTGTACTGATTGCCACACTAGTCTGCTTCCTACTGAACTAGGAAATCATGCCTGATCCCAAACTGAAGCAACATCTTGAAGTACTCTTTCTGTCTGTGACACTACTGGCCCAATCTGAATCAACATAGCCTTGCAGGCTAATCTTCTGATTTGACACATATCTGAGTCCATAATCAAGTGTACCCTTTAGGTACCTCATCACATGCTTTGCCGCAATTAGATGAACACGTCTCGGCTTGACCATGTACTGACTCAAGGTGTTCACCGCAAAGCATATATCAGGTCTAGTGTTTGTTAAGTACATCAACGAACCAATCATTTGTCTGTATAATGTGGCATCCACTGTCTTTGAAGAAGTATCACACAACAACTTCAAGTTTGATGCCATCTATATGGGCATGGCCTTACAATCCAACATCCCGAATCTCTTCAGGATCTCCACAACATATTTTCCTTGGCTAAGGAAAATCTCATCTGGACTTTGCCACACATCTAGACCTAAGAAATACTGCATCATACCCAGGTCTTTCAACTCGAACTCTGTGACAAGCTTCTTCTTAGATTCTACAATGAGCTTTCCATTTCCTGTTAGAAACAATAGCAATATCACTGGTTTCCCATTCTCAACCTTGTAGTAAAGGTTGGAATCTGCTTTACTCTTGGTAAATCCCAAGCTCATCAGAAAACCATCAATCCTACCTTACCAAGTCCTAGGTGCCTGCTTCAATCCGTACAAGGGCTTCTTCAACTTGCACACATATGTCTGGCTATCCAGTGTCTCAAATCCCAGTGGCTGCTCCACATATACTTCTTCTTCTACTACACCATTCAGGAAAGTTATCTTCACGTCCATCTGGTGTACCTTCCACTTCATCACTGTAGCTATCGCAAGTATAGCTCTAATCGAAGTGTATGTTACTACAAGAGCACACGTCTCGTCAGAATCGACTCCCTCTTTCTGAGAGAAACTAGGAACCTTGCTTTGTACTCTGTAGTATGCTTGATTTTGTAAATCTACTTGAAGGTCACTGCTGAACAGTCATCACTTGTTCTTCGGAACAAGTATCATCATCTTTCTCTTGTAGGTCATAGCACACGACCTTTCCTACAAGCCAAATTCAGTCATATGATTAGTAACTTTTCATAATCATCAAATCATATTGACAAATGCATATGTAACCATCTTAGCCAATGCTTCAACACAACACTCATCCATATCCGTATACTCATGGTAACTATCTAGATGCCTTCCATCTCTACCAGAACATACAATCATGTTAGAAAAGAGGTTTCATTCTAGACAAGCAACAATGGCTCATGGAATGTTGTGCAACACCATAGGCTACTTACCCATCACATGCACATTAAGAGTTATACTGTTCATTAATCCTAGCCATATCAATGCATTCACTATAACATGCATAATACACTTCCTGAACAATATCATTTAAACACTTGGAGATTTAAGAAATAACTCAAATGACTGTTTAATTACTTATCTTTTAGGTGTTTTGTAGGCTCCCTCTTGATTTCTGTCTCCTTGCAGAAGTTACTGGGGTTTCTGAGGGGGACTCTGCTCCATCGTCTGATTTTGAAGACCTTGATCTTCATCTTCGTCTAGTCCGGAACTTGCTGAGGTATTCATCTTTGGTCCTCATGCATTGGATCCAAGATCTCTTGTGGCATTGTTGTCACTGCTTGGAAACGAACTCTTCATGCTCTTGCCTCGTGCACATCCCTTGCATATACCATTATGATCTATGGTGTTATGTATCATGGCTTGTTCAATTTGTACAAGCCTCCATCTTGTTCTTCAATTACAACTGCATCATCAATTGTCTTTCCTCTTGGCCACATAAGAACTTGGACATCTTATCTAATGCTGAAATGGATGGAAGATTCTTCTTCAAACTAGGTACGTATAACAAATCCTTCATCTTTATAGACTTTCCGGAATCCAACCTATAGGAGGCTTCTCCTACACCTTTAATAGGATACTGATAATCATCTCCAAGCTTCACTTTATGAGGTGAGTCTTTTCGAGTCAAACTGGTGAGAGAGTCTTTGCAACCTGTCATGTGCTTAGAAGCACCACTATCAACAAGTCAAGTATCACTATGTAAGAGCGGAAACCAAAATATATTCTTCTTTAGTTGACCAATCTTCTCTTGCCTTCTTATGAACATGTTCATCGTCTTCTGCGGCATGAGCATGATGATACCTTTTATTCTTTCCTTTCTTGACTTGATCTTTTGCATGGGGACAATTCCTTACAATGTGTCCCATCTCCTAGCAGCCGTAACATTTGACTGTTGAATAATATTTTTGGGACCTGTGAGACTTATGATACTTCTTGGGTTTCTTGTGAGAGTGATCTTCCTTCTTGAACTTCTCTTTCTTCGTATGTGCTGCCAATGCTTGGTCATCATCCTCACCCAACTTTTCTTCTCTTGCTACCAATCTAGCTTCTTCTTGAGTGCATTCTTCCCATAACCTGCTAAACTTTGTTAGCTTCCTTCTAGAACATATTCCCGAATAAATGATTCCCATGACCTTGGGAGACCATTTAATGTGGTCATTACCAGTTCAGCGTCTTCAACTGTATCTCCAATGGCTTCAAGTTGTTCTTTGATTTGAGATACCATTGCAAAGTAAGATTGGATTGTCTCTGAATTCTGCATCTTTATATTCTTGAGTTGAGTTCTCAAGGTCATCTTCTGGTTGATGTTCATATAATCTAGTCAATGCATCGAACATCTCCTTGGGAGTCTTTAAGGATGAAACATGAGGAATCAAGTGATCCTTAATAGAATCAACAATAATCTTTTTATCCCTAACCAGATTCTTGGTATGTCTTGCTTTGTCTTCCTCTCCCTTTGGCTCTGCAACTTCTTCCTTAACATACTTCTCCAAATCATTTTCTTCTAGAATGAGAAGCATTCTATACTTCCATGCTCAAAAGTTATCAGCTCCTTCAAGTTGATCATCAAGCTTGTTGTTGCTTGACATCTTGATAATTTTAATATGAGAACCTCAAATGGAAATAAGATTATAGGACTTACCAATTGAGATGCTCTTCCAGGTCCTTCTGAAATCTGTTGACTTATGGTTTGTCAAAGAAACCCTAATTTTCCAACTTTTAGATCTTGGAATTTTGATCCAAGGAGAAGATGCGCCTCCCTAAGGCGAGTTGAGCAAGTGTCTTTTTTTTTTCCGGATCTGTGGACAGAACTGCCAAAAATTTGATGCCCTAATTTTGTTGAGCAATAGTGATTAGGTCAAAAATGAGATTTCTTGTATCTGAATTCCGCTTCCATAGAAAGATGCACCCTCCTAGGGCAAATTGATTTGACCTCCTGATCTATGGATGGAAGTACCTGGAACAGCAAACCCTAGTTTCCCACTTTCGACAATTTTAGCTGTACAATGGCTTCTTTCAGTATGGCTTTGAAATCATGTTAGAATTTGTACTTGAGTAGTAGTTATGTTAGATCTTTAAACAAATTCTACTATATCATAATATACATAAGCCATAGGATCACTGATAGATAAACAAGCACATCATACATAAGAATTTATCCTGGGAAACCCTCTAGGGGAAGAAAACCCAGCAGAACTTCTTCAATATAGATTCTGTCAACAAGTACAATGTCAATACAACAAAGAGCTAAAGCTCTCTCATACAAAGATGCCCCAAGAATAGAAGATACAAAGAGAAGATAAGATAGTGTTGGACACAATGGTCACACTGAGAGGGGGGGTGAATCAGTGTGTAGGCAATTAACCCCTTTTTCACAGAAAAGAGGAAAGAACATGCTTCCACAGCTGATGTAGATGAAGAAACTCCATCAAAGAGGTCAAGGAATGCAGAAGATGATGACCATCGAAAGTAGTTCTTCTTCTAGTACACCAATGATTGTATTATCTCTAGATAACGAGATTGTCATTAGTGTTGTATGAAGATCCAGGTTGCAGTTAGCGTCCAAGTAAGAAGATAAAAGGACTCCAGTGATCCATGCAAGGAGGCAGAGATTAAGAGGGAGCCCACACAAAACAATAAAAGATAAGTATTTTCATTATCATTTGTCATTATTGCTCTTGTAGATCAATTTGAATGTTCATAACAGTTGTATGCATATCTGTATTCTTAGAATCAGGAAGTGTGTTATGCATGTTATGATATAGCATGTTATATGATTGAGATTGACTAACAATAGGCTCATATTGTGCATGTGTTGAGTAAGCAGCCTGTAGTGTTGTACAACATTCCATAAACCCTAGATGGAACTAGTCTATGATGAAACCTCTTTGTTGACATACTAGAGCAATGCACGCTCCTGACAGTATGTTCTGGTAGAGATGGAAGGTATCCAGATTGTTGAAAAAGATAACTCTGGAGGTCCTCCCATATTTTTGGTGTGGGTGTGATGAGGAGGACCAAAAAATTTTGTTCTTTGTGTATTTATGTAACAAAGTGACGTTTATGTAAATAAAGTGAAAGTGATATTTTGTACTTTATAAAAGTGGGTCACTTAAGTGATGTATTTATTAATTAATTATTAATTGAGAAAAGTGCATCTATTGTGAACCATAGATCTCCTAATCTAATCCTAGCCATTGATTAGGTAGTTTCTTTGGTAGTTAGGGTTAGTTGATGAAAAGTAAAGTATAAAAGAAGACAAAGAGACAAATGAAGATGCACTCACCATCAGAGAGGAATAAGAGAAAAAGAAGAAGAAGAAAGCTTCCAAGAAGAAATTGGCACATTTCCTAAGACATGTTCAACAACACATTTCCCAAGACAACCAGCAAGAAGGCATGGTTCCCAAGACAGTTTTGCAGCAGTCCGTACAATACGATTTCCAGCAGTTCGTACAACACGTGTGGGCATAGAAATCGATGCAGAAGGTGCATAAATGATTGCTGTCAGTCTGGTCCATACAATAGAATTTTTGGTACAGTTGGGCACAATTTTTGAGGCAGCATTTAATGCAGAAAAGGAACAGTCCGTACAACAGAAACTGGCACGTGTGAGGAAGGCCGTACAACAAGCCGTACACTGTTATGTGGGCATGAATTTCGAGGCAGCAGTCTGAAAAGATAAGTAGGGTTAATTTGTTAGTTTATGAGTGAAGGAAATTTCTGTGTAGAAGAAGTTTCAGAATTATTTTTAATGAAATTTTTCTCTTAGGGTTTTCCCTAAGCTTATGGGGTTTTTCCCGGTCTTTGACCAAAATTCTTGTGTTCATCTTGCTTAAAGTTATTTTCAGTATTGGAAGTATTTGGGAAGTACATGTTTGAAGATGTGGTTTTACTTTCTGAAATTCAAGTTAAAACCCTAGTTTTCAAAGTGTTTGACTAAATGTGTGAATGAGTAAATTTCATATTTTAAAGTCAATTTTCTTCATGGTATCAGAGCTCATGTTAACAGAGCCATACTGAAAAAGAAAGTAGGCAAGTGTTCTTTGAAGTACAAAAGAGTGTTAGGTTTATCTTTCAAGTTGTTTTTGGTTGCAAGTATTTTCCATGATGAGCATTAGGTATGAGGATAGGTTGGATGGAGTATCCAACTATATCCCATGGAAAATAAGAATCACTGTTGTGTTAAAGGAATTGAGGGTTTGGGGATTTACTAACAGTGTCATGAGTCATGAGTCATGACTAAGCCAATAGATAAAGATGAGCTTGAGGAGTTTGAAGCTCTTGAAGCCAGATCCCAGAGAGTCATATTGGATGGGGTTAAAGACCATCTCATCCCACATTTAGCAGAAAAGAAAATTGCTAAATAGATGTGGGACACATTGAACCCGTTATTCGAAGCGAAGAACGAGAACCGAAAGATGGCCTTAGAAGACAAGCTACATTGTATCAAAATGAACAAAGATGAGGGTGTAACCTCCTACTTGACTCGTGTCACACAAGTCAAGGACGAGTTGGCAGCAGTAGGAGAGACTATCCCTGATTCAGAGTTGGTGAGGATAGCCCTGAAGGGCTTCACCAAGAAGTGGGAGGTCTTTGTAAAATGTATCGTGGGAAGAGAAAAGCTTCCCAGTTGGTCTAGATTATGGGATGACTTTACCCAGGAGGAAATCCGGGAAGGGCCACAGGTTGGTTAAACTAGTGAGGATGTTGAGTAGGATGTGGCACTTGCAACCAAATCGAAGAACAAGAAGAAGAAATATTTGAGTTAGATTAGATGTTATCAGTGTGGTCAATTAGGAGACTTGCCACGAAATGTCCCGAGAAGAAGAAAGGGAAGAAATAGAAAGATTCAGTAGCAACTGCAATAGATGAGTTTGCAAGTGAGTTTGAGAATGAATTTTCTCTAGCCTCTTTTGACTCTAGTGTAGGAAGCTCAATTTTTGAGCATGTCTGGATTGTTGACAGTGGGTCAACCAGACATATGACTGGAGTGTATGATGCATTCCAGATTATCACAGAGTTGGGACCAGGACACTACATTCAGACAGATATTGACGGTCCACAGATAGCTATTCGAGGGGTTGGAACAGTCAGGTTTCAACTAGACCTTGGAGAGGTCTTGGAGATACATGGAGTCCTCTTATATATTTGGTGTTAAAGGAAACTTCACATTGGTGGGAACTGTGAAATCAAGTGTGTTCTCAGCTTCTCTTGGATTTTTCAAGGGTTTTGATAGGGCAGAGATTTGGGTTCTAGCAGCATATGGTGTTTTGAATTACCAGAAGGGTCTTTGGGTTCACTATAGGAAACTCCTTGTAGGAAATGGCATATTCACTTGGTTAAGTATTCGGGACAATGAAAAAGGTGATTGGCGGTGGAGGGATCTTGTTCAAAGCCACATAATTCATAAGGAATATAAAATTACCATTTTGGGCATTATATTTTGTCATTTACCCAGGGTATGGATTTTGAAAGTGACTTTAAACTGTCTGGAATTGAGGTGAAAGGAAAGACTTTGGCCAAATGGCAAACATATCTATTATCTATAGTCATGATACCTATGCAGTATGCCATGTATGGGTGGTCAAATAGATATCTTTACATGTGAATACTGTAAACCAGAGATGGAAATTATATGATTCAGAAGACAGATGGCTCAAAAGAATTCACACTATTTGGAGGTCACCTTGTGCTTTTAACCTTAGGGTTACAGGTTGGGTCACTCTTTTGCATGCCTTTCCAAGCAAACACAGGCTATTTACACTAAGTCTAACTAATGGACATTGTGTGTAGTGTGGAAGAGAGGAAGATTTGAAGCATATCTTTTGTGGTGTGGCTGTGTTAGATTGGTCTGGAGGGATATCTCATCACACTCACTGTTTTGTTTTTCTGCCCTATGCTCTAAACAGCAGTCCTTGGTGACTCAGCTTTCCGCATAGAAATTTATCTAGCCTTTTAGTCATTTGCTTAGAATGAACACTCTCTCCTTCCTTTGGACCAATTGGTGTAAACATGTATTTGAAGGTAGCAATATCTCATACAGAATATTAATGTTTCATAGGCTAATGGGCGGACTTGGAATTCAAGTAGCTGCTTTGTCCTTAGAAAATACATTAGAGATTTGTACTATGGTGCTTAGTCTGATATGTCAGCTCTTCTAGCATGGGTTGGAATAGAAGTGAAGCAATGTACCGAACTTGATGTATTTTTTATAATTCTGTAATGTAAGATTCGTTTGTTTCAAAACAATGAAAAAGATTATCTAAAGACAAAAAGTGCTTCAGATTATATAATGGTTTAAACTTTAAACACAGTCAACAAATAGTTAGGAGTTTATATACCAAATGAGCATAGTTTAGTTCTTAATTGTACTTTATCAAAGAATCTAATACATTTGGTATTCATTGAATAAAGTTAAAGCACATATGGTCTTGGAGATAGTCAAGTACTCAATCAAATTAAATTAAGTTCTCATAGTCTACAACAAGTAATCTGGAAATGTCCCAACATGCATTTTTGTGTAAAGAAAGAATAAATAGTTTGGAGTTTAAATAGACAATAGTACATTAGCACAGCAAATCATGTAAGGTTTGGTTGCAACTAAATTGGCTTTTTATTCAGTTGTGGAAATGAAATCATATATGGGTTTGAGGTTGCCTTAAGCCATAGAGATGCTCAGATACTTATTTATGTCAAAGTCGGTGGCCCACCATCTTTCTTTGTGATATCTTGGCTATCATATGCACCATACTAAGGGTGCCACTGCCAAGTTATCTACTACTGTAGCTTTACGCTTATGGTCCCATTCATATTCATAGAGTAAAATAATTTTAGTTTCAAGTTTTGGAATTCATTATTGTAGGCTGTAGTGATATATCTATTGTAGTTATGTATTCTTTTTTGCAAGTCTAATTCTTTAAGATCTTTTTGCAGTTCAGATAAATATAAAAAGGTATTAAAATACGTGAAACATTGAGGACTGAAGTAGAAAATTATCAATTAACATTATTTTTCTCTTTTAGGGAATGTCAAGTATTTGACCCCACTGCAGTTAGAGACTATCCTGATAGAAGGGAGCACCTCACAATTATGGCTGGTTTGTTTCAAATACTATTGATTGTTATTAAGTTTAAGAATAATTAGTTTATGCATGTTGTACAATGTATATGTTTATGCTTTTGGTCATTTCTCTTTTTCAGTAGTTTAGTTAAATTTGTTTTATATTCACTGTTTAACTTTAGAAGTTACTTCTGCACTGAATTGTATTTTTAAGTTCCATTGACCTACTTTTTGGTCATTAGTGGAAATGAATAAATTTATCCTAATCTTATCTTATCTAGACTATTTCTGGCACTTAATATGCATGAGGTTCAAATTCAAATCATCTTTCAAACTTTCTTTACTTCTCTTATCTAGACTATTTCTGACACTTAATATGAATGAGGTTCAAATGCAAATCAACTTTCAATCCTTCTTTCCTTGCAGTAATTGTTCATTTGATTTTTCTGTTAATAAAGTAGTCATTGCAATAATTATATGCTGTCTGTACTCTGTACATATCAAAGTGGATGCAAGTACATAATCTTTTATGTTGATGGATGTTTTTGTATTTAACTTTAAAAGTGGTGCTTGATTTAATATGTTTCTTTGGTTGGGGAGTTTGATAAACTTTGTACCTTATTTTCTAACGTGTTACTTACGGGAAAACACCAAGGTCAATACTGAATTCTAGGAAAGCGTTTTAATTTTATAATTATTTACTGAGTTATTGTATGCGGCCCCAATTGAAAAAGATTTCCAACACTTTGGCCTTATATGTATTACTAATATGTTGACTTTACCTACTTCAATCTTATTATTACAATTTTTGAGGGCCTAAACATCCCACTCCATTTCTTAGTGGGTTTGTAGCCTTTTGCAACCCTCCTTCCATTTCTCCTTGAGATTATGCCACCCATGGATTCAAAAAGTTCTTCCAAAACAGTTTTTACAACTCAACATGTGGTTTGAACGGTTACTAGTCATGTTTGCACAATCTATATTAAGCTACCTTGAAATGAGCATAAGCAACAACTAGATCATTTTTTAGTTGGTGCATGGTGTCACTCTTTATTCATCATCCTTGGTGGTAGATTCTGTAAATAGCCTGATTCTTATCACTTGAACACAATATTATAAAGTCACTATTCTGTATTCTTGGAAAAAAAAGAGTCATTATTCTGTCCTTAATCTCTTCCATATTACAAAATTTAGAAACCCTTGTTAGGGTTACATCACAGAACACAAGAGAAATAAACACAATAAGGTATTATGAATAAATGCTGCATCCATTACAATGGAGTTTACCTCCTTATTTGTCAATGCTCACTGAGCAAGTCATTTCCACTTATGAATGTGGGATAGACCGCCTTACACGTGAGCATGAACCTAACCTAAAGTCATAAAGTGACTATATCACATAGTAAGCTTTATATTCTAACACCCCCTTGTAAATCTTACAAACTGAAAGAAAAACATACTAACTGAAGACAAAACACGTTGACTTAAAAGTTTAAACTAAAAGATCGGAACCAAATAAAACCAAACATTCCTTAGAAGCTTCCTAGAAAAGAGTTCCTGGATCAGGTAGCGCTCCATCATGCTGCCTCATAACCCTCCTAAAGGTGAGTGCCCAAGTTGAATTCCCGAGTTTTTGTATTCCACCTCCTTGAACTCTCGAATTACGAATCTCCCAAATTAAATTACTAGAAAACAGTCCACATGTATGTCTCATAACCTCATGAGGGATAATTCCCAAGATACACAAACTCTTGAACTATCTGGGCAACCTTCCATGTTGAGCTACCTTCCATGTTGAGCTTTATCTACATTTGATCCCTACTTGTCTTCAAAGTGCGGACTTCTTAAAATGCATAGAAGGCCCTTTCTTCAATAAGGACATCACCACTATCAACATTTGGTGGATCTTTAGCAATGGCTACATTCATTGCATGTGGTTTGTCTTTGAGTTTTCCCTTGAGAATATCATTAGCTCAAAATCTACAGTTCCAAGCCGTGTGACCCATTTTCTTGCAATAGTAACATTCCATCTCCACCTTGGCTTTAGCTACTTTGCTACGATTGTTTTTTGAGTACAATGCCATCTCAGGTTGAGGATCACCTTCGGTCTCTCTTGCAATGGTTCTCTTTTCTTCAGCTAAGAGAACAACAATCATATCTTCTAGAGTCTAAGAAGGTAATTGACTGAAACTAAAGATTACATTGCTGTATTTAGTAGGCAAACTGTTTAACAAAATGGCTATGGCATCTTCTTCCTTACTGTGGCTTTGACTTAAGCTTGTTGTCTGATGAGTGATCTCAGATTATTTATGTCGTGCAGGACTAGGTCGTGCAAGACTAAGTCCTATGTAAAAGTCTCATTGTATATAATGTAACTAGGTATTAGGAACACTTGAGATTGGGGTGCCGCCCACATAAACATTTGTCTCTTGTAATGTATTTGCCTAAGTGTTGGATGTGCATGTAATGTAAAAATGGCTAAGTATAGAGTTGGTTAAAAGAGATAAGTGTAGGGATTCTGTGGGTAAGGTGTAGTCTGCTGGACACCTACCGAGCTGGTCTCACCCTCAATAAGGATCCGGGAAGTGCTGCATGGGCCGCCAGAAGGCGAAAAATTGGGTCAATCCTGTGAGCCCGTGACAGGACTAAGTCACTATGTTGTTGGATATAGTTACTTCGGTAGATATCTTATAAGAGTAGGTCGTGCAAGACTAAGTCTGTCGTTCTCCGCAGAAAGGTTTGTGGAGGTGATGGATCGCAGTAGTGATGTTGCGGATGAAGAGTGCCTAGATCCGAAGTGCGGAAGTCGAGTTGTGGAAGTTGTTTGTTATTGCTTGGCTGGGGCAGTGATGAGGTAGCGAGCTCACAGTTTGTTGGAGGCGTTCATCATGAGATGGTCGCCAAGAATGCCGAGAAGTGTTGGAGCAGGTTGGAGAGTGATGGGAGGTGCACTATGTATAGTGCGCCCGTCGCTGCTACAGGTGCACACAACGCAAAGTACATGGCAGTGAAGCGCATCGAGGCAGGATGTCGGTGACAATTGCGAAGGTGAATTCTTGAAGTTCGGTTGGGTGAAGCACTTCAAGTGGCGGCGGAAGGTGCATTCAGCAGGAGTGCACCCAAAGTTTAATAGACGGTTGTGGGTGATGGCAATCACGCCGAGAGACATTTTGTTGCGGTTTGAGCTAGTCGTGGAAGGCACTGGGATGGAAGTCCTACCAAGAGGATTTGGGTGCTGTTGACGAACTCATGGAGAGTTGTGGAAGATGCAGCATGCACTTGGAAACGATTGGATGATGGGCTAGCAACGATGAGATGTGTGGTAGACCTAGGAGGTGAGAGCAACAAGCTCTTTGCAATAGTATTGACTGCAACACCGTGACTTAGTGGTGTGATGAATAACAACATAGAAGGTGGCCACGAAAAAGGGCACTTCGCAGAGAAGGCAGTGATGTGCAATCGGGTGGAGTTGGCGAGATGTTGGCCTTTGGTATGGGACTTAGGCTGGAGCTGTCTAAGGAAACGATGTGCAGGTGCCGGTTGGTTGCGGTGAAGCTAAGTAGTGGACAGGCAGGTCTTGCGGAAGAATTGATGATTCTTTGGTTTCACATCATGCTAAGTGGGCAGCAGGTCGTGTAGGACTAAGTCTGGCGTTCTTCACATAGAGGTTTATGGATGTGACGGATCACATAAGTGAGTTGACGACACTCCGGTGTGCGATCGTCGTTGCAGTTGGTGTTGGGACCATGAGGTGTAGCAGGCACTCAACCCAACCATTTTGTTAGTTGCATGGCGGTGATGCAGTAGAAGCGTAATATGTAGGACCTTCTCTGGTCGTGCACTCTTCAAGCTTGTATGTGGCTTCTCCTATTCTCCTACTGAAACTTTATGAGGCGAGTCCTTTTCTTCAATATTGGAGAGAGTGCTTTGAAGCACCACTATTATAAGACATATTCTTCAATTTCTTCCTTTGGTAACTTCCTGGGAGGTTCTTCTTCTTCGGCAAAATGAGCATGATGTCTTTTGTTATTCTTCTTTTATGAAGCCTTCTAGGTCATGTTTTTCAAGAATGAGAATGACCTTGTGAAATCGCTTCTCCAAGAACTGCTTCTGGCTTGACCTAGGGTTTGACAGAGAAACCCTAATTTTTCAACTTTGATATCTTGAGAAACTGATTGGAGGAAAAGAGACGCCTCCCCAAGGCGAGTTAGGCAAAGTACTCCTTTTCCCAAATCTATGGACAGGATTGCAAAATATTTGATGCCCTAGTTTCTTCAATTTCTACTGCAGATTTGTCGACTCTTAATTCTGATGTACCTCAGACATTTCTGCTCCTCATGGTCTGAAACTTCGTTCTGTGATATTATGATTTGTCCTCTATCCAACCCCATAGGTTAGAGCAAGATTGGATTCACCAAGTGGAACTTAGCTAAGTTCCCAAGATGACTTGTTTATGGACTGTTTCAGTATAGTGAACTTTTACGGATTGCCACGTGTCACTGTTTCATCTTTGGGTTATGAAACTCGTACCAGAGAAACTACAGTCCATGCAATTTCTGGAACATCATACGAAATTTGATTTGTAACTTCCTAGCCCGAGATATAACATTTCTCCTTAGGTCACATGTTTAAAACTAAATTCTGGAGGAGGCTGGAACCCTGATTTTCATGGATCATATCTCCTAAAGTACAACGAATCTGAGGTTGAAACTCGCACACAAGGTACATGGAACTTTCATCTTTGGCTTGTCCAAGTTTAAGATCCCGAACCTTCTCTAAAAGTGATTTATAGCGAAAATTCCAAGATGACTAGTTTCCGGAGAAAGAGAGAGATTTACCCTAGTGAAAGCTACTCTTTTCAGTCTAGCTCTGATACCATGTTAAGTTTATATGCTGCAATAACTTAGATTCCTACTTCATTAGCATTTAATACATTTTCACAATAACAACATAAATAAGATCTCTGAAAGACACACAATCACAAGGTACACAACAATTTATCCTGGTAAACCCTCAAGGGGAAGAAAACCCAGCAAGAACTTCCTCAATATAGATTACCAAAGTACAATGCCCAAAGAAATAAGTCTCATAAAGAATAGAGACAAAAACAAACTCTAGAGCCAAGAGTAATCCTCCTTCTCCGCAATCTTCTTCTCTCCTCTAATGCGTAATGCTTGAGTGAGTGAATGGTACAAATGAGAGGAAACACTCTCTATTTATACTTTACCTTTTACTTGACATTTAACCTAACTAGGTCGGCCTCACTAACTTCACTAACTTAACTGGTCCGACCTCTCTAGGGAGACTCAAATAATATTTATATTACATTCTTTTGGGTACTAATGACCTGACTTACAATGGAGGTTTTACCTCATGACTTTTACATGACCTTTTTACATTAAAGACATCTCTCAAAGGAGGAATAATACAAGTAGAATATTCTTCGAAGTTACATTATTTCAACACATCGGGCATTCTGCATTGGAGTGACTGGTAACCTTCTCTTTTGTTAATCTTTTTGGTATCCATCTGTGTCATCTCTCTAGGTCATTGGAAACCTAGATACCGAACTCTGTTGCAAGTTCTCTCTTGCACCCATCCATGAGCTCCTCATCTTCAACCTTGTAGCAAAGGTTGATATCTCATCACTCTAGGTGATCATCCTATCCCATGGGTGCCTTCTGATCCTGTACAAAGTCTTCTTCAATATGCGCACATGTGGTTCTCTGTAGAGAGTCCCGAGTCCCGGAGGTTGCTCGATATCTTCTTCTACTTCGATTACACCATCTATCTAGTGTAATATCCACCATTGAGGAAGTGTGTCTTGTGTTTGGCCACTAGAGCAACATGTCGTCATAGTCGACTCCCTCTTTTTGATAGAATCCTTGCGTTGTACTTCTGTAGTATACTTGATTTCATAAGTCTTGTTGAATGTTATAGTTAGACCATTGTCACTTGTTCTACGAAACAAATTTCATCATTCTTCATTTGTAGGTGATTGTACACGATATTTCCTACAAGTCAAATTCAGTTGCATGGTTAGAAACATTTCATGGTTTCCAAAACATATTAATAATGACAAATTCTTATGCATACAAACATAGGTCACACAATCATGCAACTATCTTAGCCAATCCTTTAGCACAACATTCATCCATATCTTGTATTCATACGGTAACTTTCTAGATGCCTTCCATCTCTACCAGAACATTATTAAGAGCGTGCACTACTCCCAATATGTCAACAAAGAGGTTTCATTCTAGATAAGTAGCGATGGAATGTTGTACAACAGCATAGGCCACTTACCCATCACATGCATATTAGTAGTATTCTGTTCATCAATGCAAACATTCTAACACACACATCCTAAATCTAGGAACATAAATATGTACACAACTGGACAATACAGGAAATGATAGTTCAAATCATAGTGGAAAAAATCGGTGAAAAACGGTGATGTCCCGAAAAATCGTGATTTTTTCTGGGTGCCGATTTTTTGCCCCGATACTTTAATAAGGTCAAAATTTGCTTACCGATTTTTGCTAATTTTTTCGCGATTTTTTCGTCGATGTTGCCTAGAAGATGTTTTTTGGACCCTCGCCGATTTTTTGCCGATGCCGATTTTTTCCACTATGGTTCAAATACTTATCTTTGTTTGTTTGGTAGGATCTCTCTTGATCTTAGTCTCCTTGTAGGAGTCTCTAACAATGTGTTCCACTCCATCATCTGAATCCGAGGACCTGTTCCTTTCTTCTTTGTCGCATCTTCAAAACATGTGGGTTCTTCTTCAACAAGGTTACACATCAAGGCTGCATAATTAGAATATGGCCTTGGTCTCTTGCTTTCTCTACTGGTTCCTTCTGGGGCACCATATTTTCCTGCATCTTGGATTATTTCTTGTGCCCAAGCCGGTCTTCTCTTCCGTGAATTTACCTCATGAGGTGTCTCCTCAGGTCTCTGAGGTTTCGTTATGTCATGATCTTCTGGAATAAGTTCTTCAATATTCCTGTCTGATGCATTATTAGTTTCTTTAACTATAGGAGCTTCATGCTCCTCTTCATCCTCATGAGTCTTCTTAGATTTGTTGAAAGTTGTATCTTCATCAAATGTAACATCTTTGCTAAGTTCAATTTGGCGGTATCCTGGGATGTAGATATGGTAAGCCTTTGATTGCTCACTGTAACCCACAAATATCCCCTTTCTTCCTGAAGGTTCCAACTTTGTTCTCTTCTCTTTTGAAATTTGAATAAATACTGGACATCCAAATATCTTTAGATGACTGACTTCAGGCTTCATACCGGTAAACATCTCTTCGGGGGTCTTATTACCAAGAGCACTGTGAGAGATTCGATTTTGTACATAGACTGCGGTTCTAGCTGCTTCAGCCCATAGATGCATGGGTAGATCTTGATCATGGATCATGGCCTTCACTCCTTCCATGATAGATTTGTTCTTCCTTTCAGCTACACCATTTTGTTGTGGATTATAGGGAATGGTAAGCTCCCTCTTAATCCCTGCTTGTTTACAGAATTCTTTGAAATCACCCACTTAATGAAGTGGTTGTCATAGGTCCACAAATGTTGGAGTGAACAATATCCAATATGCCTTTTGCTTTGCTATCACTGCTTGGAAATGGGTTCTTTGTACTCTTTCCTTGTGCACATCCTTTGCACACTCCTCCATGATCAACCTGGATTTCTGGTAATCCAGTCACCACCTTACTTAATATTGGTAAAGCTTGTAGTGTACATGAGCTAGTCTTCTATGCCATAATTCACAGGGGCTCATGGTACTAGCCATTAGTGTTGAATCTGCATGACCCTTGAGTTTATAGAGTCCTCCTTCTTCAACTCCATTAACAATTTCATCATTGATTGTCTTCCCCTCTGGCCACATAAGAACTTCACCATCTGCAAATGCAACTCTAAGACCTTTCTTATCTAATGCTGAGATAGAAAGAAGGTTCTTTTTCAAACGTGGAACATATAGGACTTCCTTCATGTTCGTGGACTTTCCAGAGTCCAATTTGTAAGTAGCCTCTCCCATTCCTTTGATAGGATATTGGTAATCATCTCTAAGCTTTACTTTGTGTGGAGAATCTTTTTGCATGAGATGTGAAAGAGAGTCTTTGTATCTTGTCATGTGTTTGGAGGCTCCATTGTCCACTAGCCAAGTGTCACTTCCATGAGATACTGAACTAGTGAGGGCTGAGATTAGAACATATTCTTCACTGGAATCTTCGTCTTCTCTGGTTTTGATTTCGTCATCATGTTCACTATCTTCAACTGCATGAGCATGAAATCTTTTCTTCTGCTTCTTGAATTGTCCAGATTTGAGAGGACAATTTCTTGCACTGTGTCCCATCTTGAGACAAGAGAAACATTCAAAGGAGGAGAAGTTTTTCTTGACCCTCTTGTTCCTTTGAAATCTTTGAGGTCTTCTGGGAGAGTGGTCATGAGCACGTACATCATTCTTTCTTTTCTTTCCTCCTTTGGCATGGGTTGCCAAAGCTTGATCTTCACTATCATTGAGTTTCTCTTTTCTACACACTCTTCCCGTAGTTGTCTGAACTTGATTAATCTCTTCCTAGAACATATGCCACGAAAGGTTCCCAATTTCTAGGAAGACCATTCAGAGTGGTCATCACAACTTCAACTTCTTCTATCATGTCTCCAATGGCTTCTAATTGTTCTTTGATCTGAGATACTCTAGTGAAATATGAATGCATAGTCTCAGACTTCTAAATCTTCACACCCTTGAGTTGATTTCTCAAGGTCATCTTTCTGTTAATATTCTTTCCTTCAAACAGACTGGTCAAAGCATCAAACATTTCTTTTGTGGTCTTCTTTGAAGACACTTGAGGGATCAAGTGATCTTTGATAGAGTCAGCAATGATCCTCTTATCCTTGATCATATTCTTTTTGTGTCTTGCTTTGGTCTCATCTCCTTCTGGTTCTGCAACTTCTTCCTTTACAAAGGATTCTAGGTCATGTTCTTCAAGAATGAGCATGACTCTATATTTCCATGCCCTGAAGTTCTCAGCTCCTTCAAGCTTCTCATCAAGCTTGTTAGTGCTTGTCATTTTGATAATATGAGAACCTCAAATGGAAATAGAATGGAGATAGTACTTACCAGTAAAGTCCTATTGAAAACTGCTTCTACCTTGACTTAGGGTTTGAGAGAGAAACCCTAGTTTTCCAACTTCAGTATCTTGGAGAGTTGACTAGATGAAAAGATGCGCCTCCTCAAGGCGAGTTGAGCAATGTACTCTTTCTCCCAAATCTGTGAGCAGATCTTCCAAAAACTTGATGCCCTAGTTCTTCGGGCTGTAGTGGTGGACCCAAATATGAAAATTCTCGGAATTGAGTTCTGTTTCGACAGAAAGATGTGCCCTAGTGAGGCGATTTAGATGCACCCTCTTTTTTAGTTGATCTGTGGAGAGAGATCCTGGAATAAGAAGCCCTAGTTACTGCAGTTGTAGTGTCTGCACAATGTTTTCTTTCAGGCCTGCTCGGATACCATGTTAAGTTTTTTTACTTGTTTATCATAATAACATTAAACAATATAATCAATGAAAGAAAGACAAGCACAACAAACACAAAGAGCACAAAATTTCTCTCAGGGAAACCACAAGGGAGAAAACCCCGACAAAACTTCCTCAATATAGAATTCACCAAGTACAAGATAAAACCCCAAGACAAAACAACTTCTCTCCTTCACTTGTGCAAACTTCTCTCTCTCCTATGCGAACTTCTCTCTCTCCTATGCGAACTTGAGTGAGTGAGGTGAGTGATACAAATGAGCAACTCAACCTCCTATTTATACTAAACAAGTGACTTGACCTTTTTACTAATCAGGTAGGCTTGATTCACCTAACTGGGCTGACCTGTACACTTTACAATAAAATATTCTTTTCTAGATATTTCCAAGCCGACCTAACAGTTAGGTTTTACATTGACTCTTTCAATGACTCTTACATTATCAATTACATCAATGACATCTCTCGAAGGAGGAATACAATAAGACAATAGACAAGTACATTTAGAATATCTTCCGCAGTTACATTTCTTTAACACATTTACTGAAAATCAAATGATAGAGTTTGGGGTCACATTGACAGTCAAAACCAAGTTACAAATATCGTGTCGGCAAATATATCGCCGAGTGTCCAAAAACAAATTATCGGATTTATCGGCGAAAATGTCGACAAACATGAAACATTGGCAATATATCGGCAAACTTAAAAAATACAAAAAATATTAAAAAATACAAAAATGCAAAAAATCACGATATATTTGAAAAAAATTGTGATATGTTCGAAAAAATCGCGAAAAAAATTGGAAAAATCGCCAAAAAATCGGGGAAAATATCGAGCGATATATTGCCGATATATCGCCAGTGAGTTAAAGTAGTGCTTTGAAGGACTTCATCTTTAATCTTTTGGAATTAAAGTGTATGGGATTTGGATCCATCGTTAATCATTAGACTCTCTAAACCATTTCACTCTACGGTTTATGGTAGTTTCCCATAGGGTTGTTGACATCATTTATGTGTTGCATATCAAAATCTATCTCCAAGGAACAAATCAATCAGCCATAAAAGCACTGGTCTCTTACAAAGTTAAATTGCCCTTAAGACTTGAAGCCATCTCTACACAAAGTGTTTGTCGTCTTGCTGGTGTTAATTGTCAATTCTTTTAGCAAGCTTTTTTTTCAAAATCTAGGGTGTGTTTAAATCTGATATCTCTTGCCCTAGTGTTCTCTATCCTAGATCTCATAATCCTAACTTCATATCGTCCTTGGTTCTAGGATCTATCTCAGGGTATCCTGCTTATCCAATCATCAATCTTGTATAGGTATCCTGTAGCATAAATGGGGTTTGGTCATCTGGTCAAACTTGGGTCTCCCCCATAGCCACCATGGTTCACTTCCCAGTGTTCCAGGTAGCTTAAAGTGACGAGAACCTGCCCGAAGTGACAACCAGAATTTATCTTGAGGGCTAGGATTCTCGAGGGTCATAGCTTTTAGCAACCAGTTCTTTCTGCCATCCTGGATAGGATCACCTTTTTGGGTTGCTACAAGATTTGTGATAACATTAAGGAAAAGGTTTGGACATATTGGGATATCTTGACTCTTGCTTCACTTGTTTAATAATTCAACATTAAGTACATAGAAAATCTAGTAATTCCCTTTTTCTCATGCTGATTTAATAGATAAGTACATTTGCATCCCTAACAATTGTCATTACCCCTTGAATCAGTATTGTCCTGGGTATCAATAGCTCATCCATATGAACCTCATTTTCTTCACTCTTGCTTTACTTGTTTCCTTCTTGATAGATAATTCAACCAATTGAATGCCTTCCCTGTTTTGGTCTCCAAGGCAAGGGTTTGTACATATTGGGATATCTTGACTTTATTTCATTGCTATTAATGAAAAACATAACAAGGATATCATCCATTGCAGTCTTTTACCTTTCAGATTTTCCCACTTGATCCACCGACCTCCTGACTCCTATACACATCCAATGTATAAATTGTTTTTTTCTAGCTTAATTCCATCAGATCATTGCTCTGAAAATGTGGAAAATTCTTTGGATTTCAAGATAGTTATCTGATAGAAGGATTTGCTTTTAGAGTTGGTCATTGTTTTCTTTTTCTACAATGGTCTCCTGTGCCTCTGATGGTCTGGCTCTTTAATGTTCCATTCAGTTTGGTCATTAGTTTCTTAATGTTAGGGAAGTTGCATTAATGCACAAGTACCTTGGCAAGTACACAAATTGTGAATGTAGTTTTAAATAAGGATTTCCTAACAGAGTTCACTCCCTGAAAACTGTGTAAAGATCATCTGTGGCTGTGAGTGATACTGGAAATTGTTTTTCTTGATTGTGCATCAATAATTGTAATTGGCCTCATAATCACTACTATATTAAAGTTTTATCCTTGTTTGTAGCTGAGGTTGTCTGAGAACCTACTTTGTTTAAATTTCTCAGTATAAATCATTTTATTGGTTTAAAATTTTATCCTGCAGCTAATGAAGTCCATAAATTAGTTTCAATATGTTGTTGATGGGAAAAATAATCCCGATTCTATATGACAGGTGGAATTTCGGGCTTTGTGGTCTTCCCGCTGTATTCAAGCAAGTCGATGTTTATCAGATGTTTCAATGATGTATGTCACATTGAAATGAATGCAAATTTTTCTGAAGTTGAATATTGATTTTTATAGTATTCAGTTGTAATAAATGATATTTAGCTTCCTGGATGAGAGATTATACATCGTTTTGTTTTTGTAATGTGAACACATTTACAGCAGACGCTTTTATCTTCATAGGTAGATTGTGTCTGTGCTTGCTAGCATTGATAATTCTTTTGTTACATGTTAATCCTGTTTAATATTTCAGCAACCAACTTTTCCTCATTACTATTTGGATAGGTACTCGACTGAGAATTTGCAATTTGGATTGGTGGATTTGGGTCGCTTTCCAAATGCTGCTGCTAAATTCGGAATTACGATGAGTGGTATGAAACTCTAACGGAAAAGTGCAATCCTTTTTAAGTGTGTCTTTTGTTGCCATGTAGACAAAACAACATTAATTTCAGAAATGAAATTAGGAGTATGATTAATTTATCGAAAATTCTACTTTTAACTTTGACACAATCAGTTACTTGTGGCAGATAATTCCTTGGTTACTATGTCATGGACTTTCCTATGTTCTAATTTTATGTTTAGAAATTGCCATGTATACATATAACATATCTGTGCAACTGTGCAGTTAATATGGGGCAACTTCCAACTTATATTTTATTTAAGAATGGGGTTGAAGTGTCTCGTATTCCAGAGATTGATTTTGAGGCAAAAGCAGCGACAGTAACAATTACAAAGGTTTGTTCTTATGAATGTATTAGATTCAAATAGTTCTGAGATAATGCTTGGATAAACCTTTCTTGTGATCTCGAAAGAAAAATCATGTTTTTGTTTTCATTGTAGCGACTTTTGTTTCCTTCCACCAAAGAGTTGCCTTGTATCATGTATTCATAACTCTCTTGATTTAATGATATCAGTATGATCCCAAGTATGAAAAGCGCAAACGGAAAATGTATGTGCAAAAACATCAGAATATGTTAGTATTTCCGATATATTATGAGCAAAAGTTGTGAAGACACCAAGAAAAGGAAATGGAAAAAGCATTCTGAATTTCTTCCAGGAATTTTTTACATTTGCCATCAGATGTAAATTGCTGAGTTTAATATGATTCAATTGTATGACTTGTCATGAGTTTGATATTCAGTGACTCAATAAGATCATACTTATATTTTGTAGAAAAGCTTAACCTATGAAGGCCAATTTTGATTATTCCATTGTAATCAAGTGTATTATCCTAGAGCCTATATATGAAGCTGAAGCTTCATTTTCATATTGCATTGTTGGTTTTTCTTTGTGCCCATAGGCCTAATTCTGTTATTGCATGTTTCTTGTGCATATATCTATATCTATCTATCTATCTATATATATATATATCAGATGAATCGAAAGTCTTTTGGAAGTCCATAAAGCAACAAAATACTTTGGATGAACATTGTCTAGCCTCCTTGATAATAGCACAAATTGTAAAGATGTGACCTGTTACCTAAAAAACTAGCACCTTTCCACAACTCCAGGTATGTGGACCCAACTAAGATAGGTGGACCCAGCGGACCCAGCAGACCCGGTACTATGATCAACAACTATTCAAGGAGCTACACCCAATGCCACCTCAATGTAACTCTCCCTTCCCTTTTAGGCCTTGTTCGTTGGGCCACAGGAGGCTCCCCGGAATGAGGTAAGGATAGACCTGTAAGAAACACAATAGAAAACACTTCTATCCCTACAAGACCTTCCCACAGTTAGTAGACCAGTGTCTAATGGAGTCAATGAAAGATATGTACAGTAAATCTTGACTTGGAAGGCTAGGAGCAATAATAAATATCTAAGAAGTTCAAGTACTTTTCTGCATTAAAAACCAGCAAGAAAACACAAGAGAAATATCCAAAACCAACCGTCAAAATCACCTGAATTTTACCTCCCGAGAACTACTCACTGGAAAATTAGGTTTACCAAAAACCTAAAAGTGGGTGCATGCAAAACTCACTTTTGCATGCATCTGTGAATGCAAAAATTTTCATGCCCTCCTGAGAATAACTTCCCTGGTTAACTTTTTAACACTCCCTCTTAACTAGGAAAGGATTTTGAACCACTCCCATCTACTCCCTGAAGTACTCAAACTTATTTCTCATCAAGGACTTTGTGAGAGTATCTACAACCTGCTCATTCGTGGATATGTACTGGAGCTCAACTGCTCCTCTTTGAACATGATCTCGAATGAAGTGATACCTGATCTCAATGTGTTTGGACCGATCATGAAAAACTGAATTCACAGACAGTTTGATGCAACTCTGATTATCACAGTGAATCATCGTAGGCTCTAACTGCTGATCAAATAGACTTACCCACATTTTGTGAAGCCAAATGGCCTCACAATTGGCTAAACTAGCCTCCATATCTACGGTGCTGGGAATCTCTCTACCCTCCATCGAATCGATCCCAATTCGCGCTCCGGAAGGAATCGATGATGGAATCGCGATTCCTCATCGATTCCTCCCATAATCGATTTGGTAGTTCGCGATTCCTCCCTCAAAAAAACGATCCCTGGTTTTTCAGGGATCGATGAGGAATCGATCTGGAATCGACGATTCCGGATCGATTCCTCATTGATCCCTGATCGATTCCTCATTGATCCCTGATCGATTTCGGGCTTAAAAAACGATCTCCAAATCGCTCCCGAAAAAGCTCCCGCGGGATTGGTTGACTCAACCTCAAAAATTTCGATTTTTGCATTTTTTTTGGGTTTTATTTGGATGGGCTAGGGTTAGTTTGGGCCAATAAACGGTGTTGGAGTCCATTTGGACTCATTTCATTGATTGGGAGAGCTTTGAGCTTTGAGTGAGTTTGCTAGTTGTTTGAGAGCTTTGAGCTTTGAGTGGGAGATTGAAGGGGAGAGCTTGCAAGGGAGATTGAAGCTTCCATAGAGACATTCAACCACAATTGAAGAGCTAAAAGGTAGGCTCTAAAACCTCAATCTTTGTTTGTTTTTGAATTTTTTTTTCACTATGTTAAAAAATGTAAACCTTGCAATGTTCTCTTCTCCTACTCTTTCCAATATCTTCTTCTCCATCATTCTATTGCAGGCAACAAGTGACTCTCATCTTGAATCAAGAAACATGATGGGTATGTGGTTTTGGTTTTTCATTCCACTTCTTGTCATTATGATGGTGTTGGGAAGTAGATATGGTGGTGGTAGTGATGAGGGGGAAGAGGTAGAGAGTGATGCATACCAAGGAGAAGAGGAGGAAGGGGAAGAGGGTGATGATGATGAGAATGAGGGTGATGTGGGACAAAAACAAAAAGACACAAAACCTTTGTGGAAGTATGTGACAAGGCTTGGGGGAGGGAGAGGGGGTGGAACCACAAAGTTTATATATCCCCATTGTACTAAAACTTACACAGGTTCATATACCCGGGTGAGAAAGCATTTGTGTGGGGTTATGCCATGCGATGAAGGTAAGTCTCATGGAGTCAAAACTTGTGACAAAGTGGGAGCTAAAGAGAGAAGCAAATACAAGATGGAAGAAGAGGCCGCTCAAAACAACTCCAAGAGATCGAGGGTTGAATCTGAATCCTCACAAAGAATGTTTGGTAGTGGAGCTGGATCATCATCGGGTCGATCGTGACCCTCATCTCCCCATGGAATCTCGACTATGCGAAGAACATTATCCGATTTCCTTGACACAGGTTGTAGAGAGAGAGGGGGTGGAACCACAAAGTTTATATATCCCCATTGTACTAAAACTTACACAGGTTCATATACCCGGGTGAGAAAGCATTTGTGTGGGGTTATGCCATGCGATGAAGGTAAGTCTCATGGAGTCAAAACTTGTGACAAAGTGGGAGCTAAAGAGAGAAGCAAATACAAGATGGAAGAAGAGGCCGCTCAAAACAACTCCAAGAGATCTAGGGTTGAATCTGAATCCTCACAAAGAATGTTTGGTAGTGGAGCTGGATCATCATCTGGTCGATTGGGACCCTCATCTCCCCATGGAATCTCGACTATGCGAAGAACATTATCCGATTTCCTTGACACAGGTTGTAGAGATGATGTGGATTCAAAAGTTTATAGGTTTCTTTATGCATGTGGTGTGCCATTCAATGTTCTTCGCTCACCTTATTGGCATGAAATGGTACAAGCCATCAATGGTGCCCCTCAAGGATACAGAAGCCCTAGGTATGACAAAGCTAGAACCGTGGGACTTGATAGGGAAAGAGCCAAAATTAATGGTGCTCTTGGAAAGTTCACAAATGATTGGTCCAACTAGGGGTATCCATTGTATATGATGGGTGGACAAATGTTAAAGGCAAGCCATTGATAAATATTCTTGGCGTTTCTGATAGCGGTGCGGTCTTCCTTTCAGCCCATGACTACTCGGATCGCTACAAGACCGGTATTAATATTGCACAACCTTTACTTAAAACCATTCAAGAGATTGGGCCATATAATGTCATTCAAGTCATCATTGATAATGCTTGCTAATTGTAAGGAAGCAGGAGCAATCATTGAGGATAAGTATCCCAACATATTTTGGTCAGGGTGTTTGGTTCACACATTGAACCTTTCGATGCATGATATTGTTAAGATGAAGGACCCTAATTACCGATGGATTGGTGCCTTGTACAAGAGAGGTAACAAAATGATCAAATTTATTACCAATCATAGCATGGCCCACCACATTTTTCTCAATCACTCTAAGTTGGAGCTATTGAAGATTGCAAAGACTAGATTTGCTAGCTACTACCTCACCTTCAGGAGGCTTTTGAAGGTAAGAGAGGCATTAGTTAGTATGGTCTCAAGTGATCCATGGCAGGAATTGAAAGACAGAGCTGCAAGCGCATCAGATAGAAATGACTTTCAGGAGGTGGAGGACACCGTTCTTGAAGGTCATTTCTGGTCACAGGTTAGGTATGTTCTGCAGTTCACCAAGCCAGTTTATAACATGATTCATTTTGCAGATACAGATCAGCCGGTGATTGGGGAGGTATATGAGCAGATGGATAGCATGTTTGGTCAAATCAAAGACATTGTTGAGCAAAGAGATGCAATCTTGTATGAGCATATTCATAAACATGTGGTCAAAAGGTGGGATAATCTAAATGTTCCACTCCATGCCCTTGCATATGTCCTCACCCCAAAATACTATTCTCCAATTTGGTTGGCCCAACCTGCACCTGGGGGTGGAGTTAGGAAAAAAAACCCCATACAGATCCAGAGGTGCAAGCTGGGTATATGCATGCGTTAGACAAGTTGGTCCCTGATGAGGATGAGTGTGCTCAAGTACGGAGTGAATTGAGCGAATACATTAGTGAGCATGGAGCCTTTGGTTCCCTGTATGCAACCAAAGATCGAGACAGATTGGATCCTATCCGTTGGTGGAACATGCATGGCTCTGGAGCCACATATTTGCATAAATTGGCGGTGAGGGTGCTATCACAGGTTGTTAATAGCTCTTCTGCAGAGAGGTGTTGGAGCACCTACAACTTCATCCACAGTGTAAAGAGAAACAGTCTGAATGTAGATTGCGCAGAAAGCTTGGTTTATGTGCACTACAACTTGAGGTTGTTGTCCCATTATTGTGAGGAGGCCAAGAATGATAGAACATTTGTGACTTGGGACAACAATCCAGAGGAGGCTAATGTGGAGGATGGAGCCATAGCATTAGAGCGCTTGGAGGCTGAACTATTGGGTGATCATGATGATCCAATTCAGACTACAGGTACCCGTATAGAGATGCCACCCCCAAGCAGAAGCAACTTTCTAGATGCAGGAGTTTTGCCTTTAGCTTCACAACGTCCAAGTTCAGTTCGTGGGGGCCATTCATCTTCTTCTCATGTTCCACGATCACTTCCACCAGCACCTATTCCACCTAGACCACGAGAAAATAAATTGGAAGTTTCTCGTGGCAAGCGGAAAGCTTAGTAGATAGTATCATAGATTCATAGTACTTTGTATTTCATTTTGATGTTTATTTTGGCGGCCTATTTTGTAAACATTATGGCCTAGTTTGATGGCAAATATTATATGTTGAAATTTGAAGGTTCATGTTGTTGATGATTGATGATTTGATGATGATCATTTAATGACAATGTTATAAGTTATAGCTCCTAGATAATTAATGTTATATCAATGTGTACTAAATGGTTATATGAATATCTAGATTCTATGTTTTCATGTTTTCTATAGCTAATTTGGCATAACACATGTTTTTTTAATTTATATGCATCAAAATATATTAAAATATATATTATATAAAAAAATGCTCCCCAAACGGAAGCTTTTAAAAATTTCGCTTTTCGCTCCTGCTCCCCGCTTCGCTCCCCGCTTCGCTCCCCGCTCCCAACAGCGTAGCTCCATATATTCTGCCTCTGCAGAACTCAATGCTACAGACTTCTGCTTCCTGCTAAACCACGACACAACTGCCGAACCCAAGCTGAAGTAACACCTCAAGGTGCTTTTCCTGTCACCTGCACTGCCTGCCCAATCTGAATCTGTAAAGCCAACAAACTGAACTCCACCCTGCCTCACATTATTCAACCCATACTCTGTTGTTCCATTGATGTACCTCAGAACATGCTTTGCGGCCACCCAGTGCACATCTCTAGGTTCTACCATGTATTGACTCAAGGTGTTGACTGCAAAACTCAAATTTGACCAAGTACATCAAGGAACCGATGAGCTGTCGGTACTTGGTGGGATCAACCAACTTACTCTCAGAAGCCACTTGCTTCTTCCAGTTGGTTGTCATAGGAGTAGTCATGGGCTTACAATCTTGCATCTGAAATCTCTTCAGTATGTCCATTGCATACTTGCCCTGACTGAGAAAGATATGCCCATCCTCCTGCCAGTCTTCCATGCCGAGGAAGCAATGCATCAATCCTATATCCTTCATTTCAAACTCAGAAGCAAGGTCCTTCTTGCAATCACTGATGAGTTTTTTTGCCCCTGTATTGAATAGGTCATCTACATATAGCACTAGGATAAGCGGATCTCCTTTCACTACGATGAAGTAGAGATTTGGATCAGCTTCACTCTTCTGAAAACCTAATTGCTGCAAGTAGGTATCTATCCTAGAATACCAAGCTCTAGGTGCTTGCTTCAAGCCGTATAGAGCTTTCTTCAGTCTACATACATGAGAATCTCTCTCAAGTACCTCGAAACCCTCGGGTTGCTCAATGTACACCTCCTCTTCTATGGGTCCATTGAGAAAAGTTGTCTTGACATCCATCTGGTGAATCTTCCATCCCATCTCTGCTACTACAAAGATCAAAGTCCCGATGGAAGAATACTTGGCCACCGGAGAAAATGTCTCCTCATAGTCAACTCCCTCTATCTGTGAGAACCCTCTAGCCACAAACCTGGCTTTGTATTTCTTAATGCTGCCATCTGCAGCATACTTAATCTTATAAAGCCATATGGAGGTGACTACTGACTTTCCCTCTGGTCTGGGTACAACTTCCGAGACATCATTCTTCATGATGGAAGCATACTCTTCCAACATGGCATCTCTCTAGGCCTGCTCACCTGCTGCTTGCTCATATTAGGATGGCTCAGACTCATTGATACTGCTGACTAGAGGTAAGTAACTGTAGAATCTTTGTGGAGCCTTCCTTCCTCTTACATCTTTCTTAGGAGTTCCCACTGCCTGAGCTTCCTGCAAGGTATCTTGAAGCCACTTGGGCTTCCTCTTCCCTGAAGTGACATGCTGTGAGGAGAACTCCTCATCCTCGTCCCAATAACCTGTATGAGAATGAGTACCTCCAGTAGAGGTGCCCGCAGTCATCGATCCTATAGCTCGAGAACTTGTAATCTGGGACCCTGATCTAGGTTGATCACCAACCTGAGATCTTGCGCCATTTCCTGCTCCTGTGCCTGTGGAACCCGTAACCTGGGCATCTGTCACTCCAGACACCTGGGACCCTGTTGGCCGTGGAATGGTTCTCTGACCTATGTCATGCAGGGAAGTAGCAATCTGTTGTTTTCTCTTCTCTAACTCACATGACTTTCGGAACACCCGATCCTCCTCGAATTTCACATCCTCCTTACAATAGTTTTCTTGAGAGCAGGAATGTAAACGTGATAGGATTTTGAAGTCTCATCATATCCAACAAGAATTCCCCTCTTGGTTATAGGTTCCAACTTTGACTTTTTCTCTGAAGGAACATGCGAGTAGGTAAGGCATCCAAAAATCCTGAAATGCCCAACTTCGGGTTTCTTTCCAGAGAAAGTCTCTTCTGGAGTTTTGTCCCCAAAACTTTATGAGGACTCCTGTTCTGTATATAAGCTGCAGTGTTACATGCCTCAGCCCAAAGAAAAAATGGCAAACCCTGGTCATGCAACATAGATCTTGCAGCCCAACAATAGCCTTGTGTTTCCTCTCAGCCACCCCATTCTGTTGAGGTGTATAGGGTGTTATCAACTAAACTTGCACTTTAGTTGGACTTCCGAGAGCCGCCAATGTTGCACAATTACTTGTGCTTTTCAGAGTTTAGAAGATCCAATTTTGGCCTTTTCATGGCCTGTTTTTAATTTTTGTAATGCATGACCATGCCCCACGGGGTTTGTAATAAAGTGTGCTAGCATGGTGGTCTTTGAGTGACTTGGTTCTATAGGACTTGACAACCAATGAAGGTATTCCAAGGAGTGTCGCCCTTAAATAACATGGTGGTCTTTGAGTGACTTGGTCCTTATGTTTTTGTAATTAAATAACATCATAGAGCACACAAAACGTCCTCAAAAGACCCACTACAATTGATCTATCCATTTTTCATTTTGGTGCTACAAATTACAATTGTTCTTAAAATTTAAACTAAAATTTACCTCCCTTGCTCTATCGAAGTGCTCCACCATTTTGGTGTGAAGAAAAGATACTCTTGGGGTTAGTTTAGCTTAATCATCCACTTTCAATACTTAATGAAACGAACCAACGCTCCAAACCCAAAGTATGCTCTTGACCGCTGTAGCCTAGTCTGAACAGTTGGATCAATTAGAAATGTGTGTAAGGCACTTAGTTTAATAGGAAAATCCAATCGAACCAAATTCTAAGAACTCGGGAGGTTGCATGGGTGGAAACTATAGAGTCAGCATGCTACTTTAAGATGGTTCATCCTCGCCTGGTTGGACACTTGGTGAAGCTGCTAAAGCACTCAGTTCGAAGGGTTAGGTCTCTTTTGGGCCAAACTAAGAATTAATCCACTCCTTTAATACTCATCTAATAATCTAAAAGAAATCAACAAGCCTTTGCAATACTTTCACGACACTACACAACAACAATTGCACACATATATCTTTCAATACTTAATGAAACGAACCAACGCTCCAAACCCAAAGTATGCTCTTGACAGCTGCAGCCTAGTCTGAACAGTTGGATCAATCAGAAACAAACGTAAGGCACTTAGTTTAATAGGAAAATCCAATCGAACCAAATTCTAAGAACTCGGGAGGTTGCATGGGCGAAAACTATAGAGTTAGCAGGCTACTTTAAGAAGGTTCATCCTCGCTTGATTGGACACTTGGTGAAGCTGCTAAAGCACTCAGTTCGAAGGGTTAGGTCTCTTTTGGGCCAAACCAAGAATTAACCCACTCCTTTAATACTCATCTAATAATCTAAAATAAACCAACAAGCCTTTGCAATACTTTCACGACACTACACAGCAACAATCGCACACATATATCTCTCGGCACTGGTCTATTTTGTTTTATCAGTTCTATAAAATGTCGTGAATGTATCTTTTATCAAATTATGTGTAGTGTTGATTAAATATTTGCAATGATGTTTTGTTGATTTATTTTTCCATCTCATCATCTTTTAACTCCTAGAATAGACTTTTGCCTTTGTTATAGATTAAAAGCCTTAGTTTAATTTTCATAGGGACCACACCGCTTGGCTTCGCTAGGAGTAAGCCTAGACGAAGGAGTCGAGTAATCAGGTGACAACACTTGCCTCACACTTGCCCCCAAGGACACACTGAACAGCTTGAAGGTTTCTTGCCGCGTCCCCCCTAATGTGTGTATTAGGAGGCAACGTAGGGCACAGTCAACTGCATCTTGATGCCCTCTTGAATGCAAAATTCATGGAACTCTTTGGAGGTATACTCACCTCCATTATTAGATTTGAAGATCTTGATCTTCCTTTCTGTCTGTTTTTCCACAAGAGCCTTGAACTCTTGAAACTTCTGCAAAACTTCTTTTGATTCCTTACTCTTTAAGAAATAGATCCAGGTTTTCCTGGAGTAGTCATCAATGAAAGACACATAGTACTTGTATCCTTTCAAGGATGCAGTGGACATTGAACCACAGAGGTCAGAATGAATCAAATCAAGAGCTCCTGTAGCTCCGCTGTCACTCTTTGGAAAAACTGCCTTGACGTACTTCCCGAGAGCACACCCTTTGCACACATCATTGTGCTTTGTGCTAAACTCAAGTACTCCTGTCACAATCTCCCTTAGAATCTTCAGGGCAGGATGGTGTAGATAGCCATCCTCCTGTACCAAAGCTCACATGTGTCACAATCATCATCTCGACTACTATGACTAAGGGCATGATGAAGCTGAAAGTTTAGTTTGTATAGTTTTTCGCTGCAGACTCCAATCCTCACAGCTGCAGTATCACTGGATCCCTTAGGATGAACTAGAACATTTCCATCTCTGAACATCACCCATAATCCCCGATCTTCAATAGTAGACATGGAGATCAAGTTCTTTTGCTTAAGACGTGGGACATATAGAAGATCACGAACTCTCATATACTCTCCCGATTCCTTCTAAAAAGACACGTTTCCACGTCCTACTGCTTTGACAGTAGAGTTGTCTCCCAGTACAATCTCAAGATCTATCCCATCCTCGGTTAGATCTGTAAAGTACCCGCGGGCACTTGTCATATGGATGTAAGCTCCGCTGTCGATGTACCATATACTAGAAGTGGAAGCACTCAAAGATTGACCTGTGTTGAGAGCCATCTCTCTGTTAATCTCATCCGTAGAATACTCATCTATGTCCATAGAGGAGCAAGAAGTGAAAACAATTTGATCATCCCTCATACTTGTGGTCATGGTGATCTGAAGGCACAAATCTGACTCCTGCAACTGCAGATTTGAGGCCCAACAGAGATCACCGCACAGATTTGGTATACAGCTTGCATATTTGAGTGTGATTGCTCTCCTTGACCCTTACCAGGGCTCTGATACCATGCAATTTTAATCCAGAGATCAATACTCCCTCTGGATAGACTTGAGATCTTAAGTGGTTTGAGTCTCATAAATCAATAATGCTCTACAGAAATAAAACTCAACAACTGTAGATCTCTTTACAACTCATAAACAATCAATCACACATATGACACTGCATATACCCTGGAAACCCCAAACGGGGAAAACCAACAATCCTGTGGGGCTTTCTTCTATCTCGAGCCCAAAGCAATATATGAAAAAGACAAATACAACAATGTTACCTCAAATGTAACACTCAATCCTGAACGGGTCAAATCCTAGATCTGCATGCATCAGCTGATGCATGCACTAGGAAATTTACCCTAACTGTCAATCTGGATCTGAGTCTCCCTCAAGATAGCAAATGCTTGTACTGGATCAGATCTCAGCAGATCTGAGCTCTGATCGTCACAGACCTTCCTCAAATGCTGAGGCAAGGCTACTCTGAAAGTCTTAGACACTCATTCGCTCAACCGGATGCAGTACGAGCTTCTCACTCTTGAAAGAATGCGCCTTCCTTCCCAAGGAAAGTCGCCAACCTCTCAACTGGATCTATCTCAGATCAGTTGGCTCGGTAATCATCACAAACACCTTCTGTCTCCTTATATCAACTCACTGGAAAATTAGGTTTACCAAAAACCTAAAAGTGGGTGCATGCAAAACTCACTTTTGCATACATCTGTGTATGCAAAACTTTTCATGCCCTCCTGAGAATAACTTCCCTAGTTAACCTTTTAACACTTCCAACTCTTTGGAAATCTCTGAATGGTCAGCTGCACTTGGCACCATCCTCTGGACACACTCTAAGTACCCATCCATTACCTCTGCATCAAACCCGAAGCCACAGGAGTAAGAGAATGCGGGGTTGAGGAATAGCCCTGGAGCATGAATGGGGAGATGAAGTATGTTGTTCCATTGCTGATCAATCACCGCCCATATCAATTGTTAGTTTGCTTGCCCCTCATCACCCTTGTCCTCATAATAGGCACGGATGGCCTCTTTGGCCCTATCCATGGCCTCATACAGGTAGCCCATGTTGAAAAGTTACCAAGGGAGTGTTGTTCACCTTGTGTTGCCTTGGGGTGGACAAGAACACTTTAAAAAAGTGACCCCTAGTCATTAATTAATAAAGTGAGAAGTACTTTATATTTATAAAGTCACTTTATTAAAAGTTAAGTCATGGTTATGTCCTAAGTTCATTTTAATGATAAAGTCAAGTGAGTGATTAATTAAAAGGGTCATCACTTTATTAAATGACATGAGTGCACTAAATGTTATTTAATAATTATTTATTGAGCATTTATTAAGAGCCCTCAATCTAATCTAATCTAGACCATTGGATGGAAAAGAGGAAGTTGCCATGAACAAAAAGGCTTGGGGAAGGAAAACCTAGATCATTATTCACTTTTCCAAGAGAGAGTTTTGGGAGAGCAAGAGAGAAGAGAGAAGGGGTTTGAGAGAAATCGAACCAGAGAGAAGGAGAAGGAAAATTCTAGCACAATTCCCAAGAAATACGTACAGGTACATCAGGAGAGGATTCCGTACAACATTTAATTTGCACAGATTTTGAGGAGGTCGTACTGTACCAAACCGTACAGTGGCACGAAAATCGAGGCAGAGTTCAACATAGATTTCAAGGTGAAGGTACAACAGAACAATCCGTACACTAATCCGTACAACATGTATAGCTGTGTACAGTCCGTATAGTGCACAAAATTCGAGGAGGGTTTGCATAGATTTTGAGGCCGCATGTGTGAAGTCGTACAACAATTTTGTTGGGCACAGTTTTTGAGAAAAGTACAAAAAATTGCAGTAGGCCGTACAGTGACAGTTTGGCACAAATTTCGAGGAGGAATTTGTTGAGATAAGTACAACTGTCAATTTGTGTAATTTCTCTCTCGAAAAGAAATAAATTTCTCTCTTAGTTAGGTTTTCCCTTCAGGGTTTTATCCTGGACCAATTTGGTCAAAACTTTGTGTTAAAAATTTATGTGGTTGGCTGATTTATTTAATTTGGAAAAAGAATTTCATGTGTTTCAAGTCAATTCATTTTTATGATAAAAATGTGCATATTGGGGTTTGGGCATGTAAATTTTAATCCAGAGATCACTACTCCCTCTGGATAGCCCTGAGATCTCAAGCGGTTTGAGTCTCGTATATCAATAAACTCATAAAGACATACAACTCAACAACTAGATCTCTTTACAACATAAAGACAATCATTCACACATAAGACATTGCATATACCCTGGAAACCCCAAATGGGTAAAACCAACAATCTTGTGGGGCTATCTTCTCTCTCGAGCCCAGAGAAATATATGAAAGAAAGAAATACAACAATGTTACCTCAGATGTAACACTCAATCCCTAAACGGGTCAATGCCCTAGATTTGCATGCATCAGCTGATGCATGCACTAAGGAAAACTGTCCTTGCTGTCAATCTGGATGTCTGATGCTCGTACTCGGCTAGATCTCAATAGATCTGAGCTCAGATCGTCACAGACCTTCCTCAAACACTAAGGCAAGGCTACATTGAACATCTCAGACTCTCAATCGGTCGATCGGACTTTGAATGAGCTCCTCTCTCCTTAGGTAATGCACCCCTCCTCTCTGGAACACATCCTCCTCTATCTCTGCAGAAACCACCTCAGTGAACTATCTCAGTCCATAGAACTGGGTGCCAAGTGCCTCTGGAGCTAATGGTCTCTGATCTAGCTCAGATCTGACCACTCTAGCTCCTGCAACAGTTCCTCTCTTTCTCAAAAAGTCGCCCTACATGCACTAATGCACCCTCCTCACTCCTGATCTATCACTCTCTGATAAGTCAACTGAGCAACCTCATTCGGGGACCCCCTGCCTCTATAAATAATCTCACCGATCAATTAGGTTTACCAAAACCCTAATATTGGTGCATGCAAAAAGTCACTTTTTCATGCATCTTTTAATCACTGAAAGGTCATGCAAAACTCATGCATGCAAAGGTCAAAACACCCCAGGAGGTCCACATGCAGCCACCAATGGGCTCATGCCACTAAGTAGAGTGTATCTCACCCTCCACTCCATACTGATGCCTATACTGTTGATGTACCTCCATGCAAGGCATCTGAACCATGGAGGACATCCCGAGATACCACAAAATATAACACTCCCTCTTAACGAGGGAAGTCCTACCACTGATGCTTGGATCCAACAAGTCCTCTTCTGCTGACACTGAACCAATAGTCCTGCTTGTCATTGCTTCCCTCTGACCTGAAGTTCCCTCATCTAACTCCATCAAAGAAGCCTCCCTATCTGCCATTGACTCTGTCACTGTACTCTGATTCAGACTCCCTCTGAATCTCTGCTGTAACCAGTCCCGAAGACTGCTGTCAAGTGGATCCACTGGTATGTAAGTGGGATTCCTCTGTCTCTTAGCTGACTTTGCTCTCTCCTAAGCTAAGTCCATCTCTACCATCTTGTACCAACTCAGCTTCAGACTGGTGCTTGTATGAACATCATGCTCATCCATCTAATCTGAATCCAATGGCTCAATCCCCTGAGTCTCATCATCATCATCATGAGCATCTCGCTCATCCATCTGATAACCAGAGTCACTCCTTTGATCCTCATCATCATGGTGAGCATCTCGCTCTCCCATCTGCTAACTGAACTCACACCTCCTAGCATCATCTTTGCTGTGAGCATCTTGCTCACTATCCTGCTCTGACTCAGAAGAGGATGCACTCAACCAACTTGATGTGCCAGAAGTGGGTTGTCCCCGAATCAAGTATTCACCGTCGATCCTATGACCCATTAAGACTGGATCTACTCCTCTAGGATAGGTGAAAATTAGATCCCTCTGGAACACCATTGAGTACTGTTATCACACAAGCTCTAGTTGCTATAGAGGGTATCCCAATAGGGACGGTAGAGGATGAGCAACCAGGAAGGTGTAACCAACAGCAGCCAGGTTCTCTGTCCAAGGGACAGAAGTCACATCGGACAAGGCTGCAGTCACTTTAGACAAGGCATGAAAGCCAAGTCAAGGGGGAGACCCTGCTCAACCAGTTATGGTCGAGGGACAAAACTCACACCCAAACCCAAAAGATGAGAGAACAAAACAAGGAATGAGTGTAAAATAGCTCCTAAGTCCGACTTCAGCCAATTGATGGACACGAGCAGTGAAATGACAATGATGTGATAAGTGACCAGCAATAACTTATGATGAATGAAATAGATTTAGATGGCTGAAAGTCAACTAAGGTAGCAAATAATGCAAGAAGTGATTAATAAGTGAAAATATGCCCAAGGGAGAGATTGATTCTAAGACTGGTGGAACTAGGGCAGCATGAAATTAGTGTTTATATTCACTTCCAGCTAATGACTCTTGATTTCCTAAGGTGAAATGACGATATAAATCCAAAACAAGAGTACTCAAAACCCCCAAAAGACCCAAATCAGTTGAGAGAGAAAAATGCCCTAGAGGGGCGTTTTTGGCAAAGTGACCGGTGCTAAATCCATGGGCTAATGGAGTCTAACAGATCTAAAACTTGATTCCCTAAGGTAAAATGGCGTTCTAAGATGGAATCAAGACTACCCACAACCCCAAAATTTACCCAACAATGAGATTGGCTGAAATGCCCAAGGAGGGTGAATTGAACAGGTGACCAACGCCTAATTCTAAGGGGAAACGGGGTCAGATTCGAATGAAACTTGAGATATGGGAGTTTAGGCATATATCATTACTGGGTTTTTAATTAAAACAAGTTCCTACGGTGAAATCCTAAGTTACCAATTTTTAGGGTTTTTTAACGAGTTTCTCTCTTCAACAAAATTAGAAATTGAAATGTGGGAGAAGAAGAAGTTACACCTACTTGGAAATGGATGATATTTCTGATTTTGAAGAGGCTGATACGTCCCGAAGATCAAATTGAAGCAGTTGGAGCAGTCCCAGCTGAAAATGATTTTGCTCTCTCCCCACCAACTCGTCCCCTCTGCCTGCAAACACCAATAGACAATAGATCAAATTAGTATTGGCAAACAAATGAAATCTACAACAGCACAAATAAAAATGAGAGAAATGCTTGACTGAAAACAGCAAAAACACTTCCCTTTTGTGGTCAACCCGGAGAGTGGAGCACCAGTGGAAGCCAAATGGGGTGCCCTCCTCCAAGATTTTGAGCTTGCTGTAAACAATGGTGAATAAAACAGTGCTGAAATCATACACCAACTACAACTAGTGCATCAAGATAGTATGGCAATCAACAAAATCAAGAAGTTATCACACAAGAGCCAAGTAGAGCAACAACGTTTTCTCTTCTACTCCAAGTCCAAAAAATGCTAAGAGAGATATAATGGAGGTGAGTCCATTCTCTTATAGAGATGGCTCCCTCTCAAGCTAGGTTTCCCCCCAAAACGGAGGGTTGAGATCATCTCCCCATCCACAAAATCGAATGGTGGAGATGAATCCCTAGAGGGGGGTGCGAATTGCCCCAAGAGAGCGCACTAGTGGATAGAGAGGGGCCCATGTGGGCCATACATCAATACAAGGTGGAGTTAGGGGGTGTCTATGGGATGTTTTATCCCCCCAACCAATACAATAAGGGCCCCACACAACAACATAACCATGAAATCAACCAAGTCGAATTTCCCCTAGTGGAGAAAATGCCCCCTCTATGGGCAAACTCGTCCTCTAGTGTGAGTTGGGCAAATGAGGGCCCCACAACCATCAAATATAATGTCAAAACATACCAAAATTACCTTATGAATTACCTTTACCATTGCCAGCCATTGATTTTGCCATTTACCTATAGTTGCCTTAGTCAAAATTTTGATTTCCATGTATTTTTTGCTGGTTTAGATGGCTGAAGATGAAAATTGGGCTTTTGACCCACTTTTATTGCTCGGATCGCCGAACTGTTTACTACAATGTGATCGTGAACCCCAAAAGTAGTAGGGATGACCACTTGAACGACCCCGATTCATCACTTTGGCATTATTTGCCCCAAATCCACAATTTTTAATTAAAACAGGTCAAAGTTGACCAATAATAATTAAAAATTTCTCAAACGGTTCAATATTTTGCAATTCCGTCAATTGCATGCTCATATGGGACCCCTGTAGATAACAAATGGTCGAAATTGAAATTCCGATCACAACATTTTTTCGGGCCCATTTTTGGCCTAGTCAACCCAGTTTGACCAAGTCAAATCTGGTCAACTATAGTGCTAGCTGAAACCTGTATGCAAGCATGAAGTGACAAGGCTCAATTAAACACGTTAGTACATTACTGAGCAATAAATGATAACATGGTGATAAAAAATTAATTAAATCTCGAAATAGTACAAGGCCCTGGTGAAGTGGGCCCACCACCTCCAAAAGACTAGGATGCTATACACCTCCATAGAATTGACCACCTTGCTGACTCTAGGTGATGTGGACAACAAGGTAAAAGATATGGGAGGACGAGGATAAAGATCATGTGACCATTAGACATCTCGGGAAAGCGGGGTCCACTGAGGTAAGTATGCCATGACAAAACACGGGGAAGGGCGGTGCCTCACAAATGGGTATAGTGCAGGGAAACCACTACTAGTCATCTAACAAGTATCCCACAACTCACATTTGTATCCGAAGACTCCGTGAGGTTCTTTTCTAGAGCCGCCAAACTTGGTGTCCGGCAAACCGTAACTTGAGACTCTAGGGGGCAATCTTGAGCTTGTCCCTTGCTCCTTCTCACCTCCTTGCCCCGCAGGACTAGGTGAGGAATAACCACTACAAATGCTGACATGTATAGCTGACCAAAATCCATGTGTGTTCATAAACACATTGCATGGATTTTACAATGAGTTTCATACTTAGCCCTTTTTTTTTGGCTAGATTTCACATTTACAACATAGAGGCCTTTTTAGCCTGATTTACATTTTATTTCTTCATGTCTTCATGTCTTCGTTTCTTCATGGCCCTCTTGGGCTACATACATATCTCAAAAGATATAAACATGGCGCTCATACTGCAAAGGTAATGGGGGTGGGCAATACAAGCTTCGACGACAAGTGGGGAGCACCCGGTGAAGCTACACAATCCTAATTGCATTGCAACATTGGGGGCAACCGACAGGAGCAAATCCCAGGTCTAACCGTGTATCTCACACACTAAAGAGCCGAGGCACAATAAACAGTGAGTCATGGCAAACTCAGAGATCAATGGGGAAAGGGGGTCCTCGTGATCACAAATCAGAATCCAAGTCGGGGATGAAGTGTCGTGGATGAATTGGATGGGTGGAGAAGGTGATAATGGTGCTAAAGTCAACTATCGAGGGGCTAAGCGATCAAGTCTAAGCCAAGTATACAGGACATGACTCAGCGTGCATATACATAAGTCTAACCGGAGGGGTGGACTGACATCACCAAAGGCCCAAACACATCATATCATAAGCATATTACCAAATATATCATCTCATGCAAAGTTAGTGTACTAGCAAGTATAAAGGAGTCTAATCTACAACATGAGCAATAATCAATACATGCAATACTTGCTGCACCATATACCTACTGCTACTGAACTTGTATCTGAGCTGGATCTCTGCTAAATCCGGGCACATAATAAACCAACACTGTACTGTGATAATCTCGATCAGAACAAGACTAGGCAACTGTCTCAAATGGGCTTGTGTCAAAGCCTGGCAAGGAAAGGTAACCCTGTGGTAGATGGTAAGTCCAACTGCCTGTCCCCTCTGATATGTCTGCTAGGGGCAATCTGAACAAAACTGCCTCGTCTGAGGCGGCTGATCTCCTGATCTGGAAAAAAAAGTACTGTGCGGTCCTCGGCCGCACAGTCTGTAATATGGAAGTTGTTGTCGACATATAATGTGATAACAAGTAACATGTTGCTCCCAAAGCTGCCACTGAGAGTATACTCCCTCTCAGTCCTAGAATAAATAACACTCTTGATACCTCCAAGAGCTCTCCAAGGTCAAGTAGAAAACGAACTCTACCCACTCTTGTGACAAAGTGATCAGTCCCCTGCACATCCTGAACCATCTGCATGGGTGTGTGCTCTAGGATGAGGAATGCATCTCGCATCCCTGTCATGTGACTGCTCTGCATGCAGTCAACCCTCCATCTCTAATCAACCTGAATCTCTGGCTGACTACCGTCATGCCCTGACTGATATGAGGCTAATGAGAACTACCTCTCAAACCCAGAGGTAAACTCATCAACCTCCTCTGTTGCTACTATCTGCTCATCCTTTGCCTGCTTATCTTTCTTCTTATGCGGACATTGTCCCGCATAGTGTCCATAATCATTGCAGGCAAAGCACTTGATTTTGCTTAGATCTTTCTTCTGTTTGAACGTGTGTTTCCCTTTTGCTGCAAGTGCCACATCCTCCTCCTCTGGAATGGCTGAAGCTGATCCTTGAATATAACCTCTGCGGATCTCCTTCTGGGTGAAGTCGTCCCACAAACGATCCCACTTGGGAAGGTTCTCTCTAGCAATAATAGACTGGACAAATACTGCCCATGGCACAGTCAAGCCATTCAGGGCTTGTCTCACCAACTCGCTATCCTCAACCTTTTCACCCACAACTCCTAACTCATCCCTCACCTGAGTGATGTTGGTGAGGTATGTGGACATGCTCTCATCCTTGCCCATCTTGATGCTTCTTAGTCTCTCTCTGAGAACCATCTTCCTGTTGGCATTGGAACTCTAGTACAAACTAGTCAATGCATCCCACATCTCATATACATTCTCTTTGGTCGAGACATGTGGGATGACACGATCCTTGTGTTAAATTTCATACATTCATACATTCATAGCATAATAACATAAATGCATAACCAAGGTCACTAGAAGAAAGACAAAGCACAAAACAACAACACAGAGTTTATCTTGGGAAACCCAATTGGGAAAAACCCAACAACCTTCGCATCCAGATGATAATCCCGAGATCAGAGTAAAATAAGAAAAGAGAAAATGTGAAAATGTCTTCCACAAGTAGAAACTCCAAATCTGCTCCCTTCTCCAGCTTATGCGAAATCTGCTCTCTCCCAAGTGATGCGCAGTTACTAAGTGAGTGAAAAATGAGAATAATGAGGTGCACTAGCCTCTTATTTATACAAGTGCAAATATGAAAAATACCCTAACTGGGCCGACTTCACCTGGGGGCAATAAATAATTTATTTTTAATAATTTTCTTTTCTTCTTTTGCGCCCCAAGGCTTACATTGAATATTTCATGTGTTTACACAGATGTTCACATAAGGTTCATCTCCCTTAGGAGGTACAAACAAGTACAATAAAATAAAATGAATAATATCTTCCGAAGTTGTACAATATCCAACACTCTCTCTCAACGAGGAAGGTATTCTTCGGTCTTCATCTGCATCATGATCATCTGGGTTTCATCTTGTACATCCATCCTGTCTCCATCATCTCTATACATATTGAAGGTTGTCCACACAGTCTTTGTGCATCATCTTCACCAACCCTTCGGTGAGTCTAGGAGAATCACTCGATCCTGGTTCCAGGAGACTCACTCAATCCTGGATATCTGAGATTATCAACTGTACCAACTCTGCTATACAATCTGCTACCTGTCTATCTCATCTACTGATGGGGTCCTCCCATACCTGGCTGAGATCTCTGACGAGCAAAAGGGCACGACCATTTACTAACTGTCCGACTCATTTGCCTATGGGATTTCTCCCATATCTTGCTGAGTACCTGGACTGTAGAGGCACCTGTGCAACCACACGGCCAACTGCTGACTGTCCTACTCATCTTCCTATGGGATTTCTCCCATATCTGGCTGAGTAACTGGACTGCAGAGGCACTTGTGTGAACCCGACCAATTGCCGACTGTCCTACTCATCTGCCTATGGGATTTATCCCATATCTGATTGAGTAACTGGACTACAGGAGGTACTCGGGTGAGCCCGGCCAAATGCTGACTGTCCTACTCATCTGCCTATGGGATTTCTCGCATATATGGCTGAGTAACTAGACTGCAGAGGCACCTAGGCAAAGTAGGCAAGCATCTCAATGTCATCTTTCCCTCTCAAGGAGGGATACGTTCTCTTCGACTCCAAATCTTCCGTGGAAGTATTTGAACTTCACCCTGGGAAGAGCCTTGGTGAGAACATCTGCAGTTTGGTCGTTTGTAACTCGACCGCACCTTTCTGCACCATATCACGAATGAAGTGATATCGAATCTTGATATGCTTTGACCTGTCGTGAAATACATGATTCACTGACATCTGCACACAGCTCTGATTATCACAGTGAATCATGGTCGACTTTGGAATCTGGCCGAATAATCCTGCCAGGAGTTTACGAAGCCAAACTGCTTCTCGAGCTGCTGTGCAGCCATGTACTCGGCCTCTGTAGTACTGAGTGCTACTAAGTTTTGCTTCCTGCTGCACCAGGAAATAACTGCAGAACCCAAACTGAAGCAACATCCAGAAGTACTCTTCCGATCTGCAACACATCCGGCCCAATCTGAGTATGTAAACCCCTGCAATCTCAGGTCACTATCTGAAGCATACTTCAATCCATATCCCATAGTGCCACGTAAGTATCCGAGCACATGTTTTGCAGCAATCCAGTGAATTTGCCTTGGTTCGCACAAGAACTGACTAAGGGCATTCATAGCAAAACATATATCTGGTCTGGTGTTGGTCAGATACATCAATGACCCAATCAACTGGCGATAAATCAAATCAGAATCTGAAGTAGAGTCTCTCAACTTCTTCCAATTTGCATCCATCGGAGTAGCCATGGACTTGTAGTCCAACATCCCGAATCTCTTCAATATATCAATGACGTATTTTCCTTGTCCTAGGAAAATCTCTTTCTGCCTCTGCCATACTTCTAATCCCAAGAAGTAATGCATCAATCCAAGATCTTTCATTTCAGACTCAGAGGCGAGATTCTTCTTACACCATACAATGAGTTTCTCATTTCCTGTGAGAAACAAGTCATCAACATATAGTACCAAAATCAATAGCTCATCATCTACAACCTTGTAGTAAAGGTTGGGGTCTACATCACTCTTGGAAAATCCCAAGCTCACTAGGAATTCGTCTATCCGTCCATACCAAGCACGGGGTGCTTGCTTGAGTCCATACAATGCCTTTTTCAATCTGCATACATGAGACTCCTTTCCTTGGACATTAAACGTATCTGGCTGTTCGATGTAAACTTCTTCCTCAATAACACCATTGAGAAAGGCTGTCTTCACATCCATCTAATGCAACTTCCATCCCATAGCTGAAGCAATCGCAATAATGGATTTGATGGAAGTATATCGGGTCACAGGAGCAAATGTCTCATCATAATGAACTCCCTCTTTCTTAGAGAATCCTTTGGCTACAAATCTGGCCTTGTATTTCTCAACACTGCCATCTGCTCCATGCTTGATCTCGTATAGCCAATTTAGAAGTCACTACTGACTTCTCCTCAGGTCTCGGCACAACCTCCCACACATCATCCTTCATGATGGATTGATATTCTTCCATCATGGCATCCTTCCAAACTTGATGTTTGGATGCTTCTTCGTAAGTGGTGGGTTCTGAATCAATAATGTTATTCATTAGTGCCACATAGCTAGAGAACCTCTGAGGTCTTTTGCTTTCCCTGAAAGTGATAAAGGTTCTCAGAGTAATCATCAATAAGGTGATATTCATGCCCCTCTGCATCCTGTAGTGTCTGCAGTGCCCATCTAGGTCTTTTCCGACCTGCAACATCTCTAGGGATATCAACTGGATCTATGGGATCGATAGGTTCATCCTTTTTTGTTGACTCCCTCTGTACTGGAGGGGGAGATGATCTCATCTCCTTTGGTTCTAGCATTTTCTTCATCATCGATCTCCATATCTGATCCTCTGCCTTTCTTGACAACCATCTCTTCTTCAAAGGTCACATCCCTACTGACTTTCAATCTGTTTGGATCTTGGAATGTAAATTCTGTGAGCCTTTGAAGACTCATTGTATCCCACAAAGGTTCCCTTCTTGCCTGAAGGTTTTAACTTTGATCTTTACTCTTTGGGCAGATGTATGTAGACTGGACAGCCAAAGATCCGGAGATGGCCCACTTCTGGTTTCACACCCGTGAATGCTTCTTCCGGAGTCATGTTCTTCAATATCTTATGTGGACATCTATTTTGTACATATACAACGGTTCTGGATACTTCTTCCCACAAGAACATTTGAAGACTCTGGTCATGTATCATAGCTTTGGCTGCCTCCACAATTGTACAATTCTTTCTTTCTCTGCAACCCCATTTTGTGGGGGTTGTAGGGAACTGTGAGCTCCCTCTTAATTCCTACTTCCTTGCATAAATCATTGAATTCTGTAGAGGTATATTCTCCACCATTTATCGGATCTCAAAATCTTGATCCTCTTTCCTGACAGATTCTCAACTTGTGCTTTAAACTCTTTGAACTTGCTGAGCACTTCCTCGGATTCTTTTGACTTGAGAAAGTATATCCAAGTCTTCCATGAGTAATCATCAATAAAGGTGATATAGTAATGATATCCACCCAATGACACAATTGCCGTGGGCCCGCACAAGTCAGAGTTCACCAGATCCAAAATCCCTTTGGATCTACTCTCGCTATCTGGAAAAGATTTCTTGGCATTCTTGCCAAGTGCACATCCTCTACAAGTTCCATCATGGTCTACTTGGAGCCTTGGCAAACCTGTTACAATATTCTTCAGAACTGGGAGAGCTCGATAGTTCAGATGAGCTAACCTTCTGTGCCATAACTCGCCCATACTTGTAGTATCATGTATTAGGACTTGAACTGGTGAAGTGTTTAGTCTATACAAGCTCTCTTCTCTTATGCCAATAACTTTGGCTGTGCTCATGCTTGAGTTCTTGTGCCAAGCAAGGACTTTCCCTTCTGAGAAAGCTACTTTATATCCCTTGTCCTCCAAGGTTGAGATGGAGACAAGATTTCTTTTCATACTAGGTACATAGAGTACATCACTTAGGCGTAATGTATCATTTGATTCTAATTGAAGGGTGGTGGATCCAAACCCCTTCACAGTGTAATTTTGCATCATCTCTAAGTACAACACGGAGATATGAATCTTTCTCAACTAATTCTGAAAGATTCTCTCTATAACCTGTCATGTGTCTAGATGCACCACTATCTATGAGCCAAGTGTCACTAGTGGTAGGAATAATACCTGATAGTGCTGATATGAATAGAAATTCTGTGTGATCTTCATTCTTTTGCTTCTTGTGATGATGATCTTCTTCTACATCAGTAAGTGGATGCTTCATGCTTCCTTTTGATTTGGCTTCTACAGCTACTGGCGTAATGTCCATACTTCCTGCACCTATAGCATTGAACTTGAGATACTTCCCTCTTCTTCTTTTGTTCTTGGCAGGGACTTGATCTCCTTTCTTCTTGGTGCTTGTGTTTATGGAACTTCTTCCCTTTTCCCTTACCTTTCTTGGCATGGGAAACAAAAGCTTGGTTCTCCTCAGGTTGAGTGCCATGGAGTCTTTGACGTGCTGCAATCCTTGTCTCCTCCTGAGAGCAATCTGCCCAAAGCTTATCAAACTTTGGTAGTTTGGATCTACCACTTATGCTTTGGATAAAGGACTCCCATGATGGTGGAAGACCATTTAGAGTGTGGAGGACAAGCTCCTTATCATTAATAGGATCTCCACTGGTGCTGAGCTTGTCTCTGAGTTCTATGATCCTCATAAAGTGTGAGGCAATGGATTCTGATTTTGCTATCTTCATATTTGAGAGCTGGTTTCTCATTTACATATAGTAATAGGTCATTTTCTTCTAGAAGCAAAAGAACCCTAGACTTCCAAGAGATAAAGTTGGAAGCTCCTTCCAAGCGATCTTCAACCTTCATACCAATCATCTTGATTGCAGATCTGGTTTAGAAACCTAGTAGGAGCTAGGTCAAAAATGAAAGTTGATAATTTGAAAAACTAAAACCACAGATAAATGCGCCATGCCAAGGAGAGTTGAATTGAGGGCGGGCTGGTCCAAATCTGGGGAGAGAAGTGAGATAAAACTGAAACCCTAATTCTGCTGCAGCCATAGAGTTAGGTCAAAAATTGAAAATTCTCGGAATTGAATTCTGTCTTCGCCAAAAGATGCGCCTTGACAAAAACAAAATTTCTATAGCCCCTTTTCTCCAAAATGATGGTTGGAGACTTCACAAGATGAAACCCTAGTTCCGACAGGGTTCTGAAACTGTTCCGGCAATGGCTTCTTCTAGAACTGATCTGATACCATGTGAAATTTCATACATTCATAGCATAATAACATAAATGCATAACCAAGATCACTAGAAGAACGACAAAGCACAAAACAACAACACAGAGTTTATCTTGGGAAACCCAATTGGGAAAAACCCAGCAACCTTCGCATAGAGATGATAATCCCGAGATCAGAGTACAAATAAGAAAAGAGAAAATGTGAAAATGTCTTCCACAAGTAGAAACCCCAAATTTGCTCCCTTCTCCAGCTTGTGCGAAATCTGCTCTCTCCCAAGTGATGCGCAATTGCTACGTGAGTGAAAAATGAGAATAATGAGGTGCACTAGCCTCTTATTTATACAAGTGCAAATATGAAAAATACCCTAACTGGGCCGACTTCACTTGGGGGCAATAAATAATTTATTTTTAATAATTTTCTTTTCTTCTTTTGCACCCCAAGGCTTACATTGAATCTTTCATGTGTTTACACAGATGTTTACATAAGGTTCATCTCCCCTAGGAGGTACAAACAAGTACAATGAAAGTACAATAAAATATAATGAATAATATATTTCGAAGTTGTACAAAATCCAACACCTTGATAGCATCAAGTAGGATCCTCTGAGCCTTCACATTCTTTTTATCATATACTGCTTTAGTAGTAGCATCTGATAGAACTGTGACTGGATTTGCGATTGTACTGTTCACAACATCCCACAGTTCGCACTCTTTCAGCAAGAGTAACAATTTGTGCCCTCCATGCACTTTAGTTGGAGGCCCCATCCAACCGTTCCTCCACTCTCAAGCTAGTGGCCATACTCTCTGAACTGAAATACAAGAACCCATAGTGATACAAGAAGTTCTCCTGATCACAGATTTGGCCTACCCTCGCACAGATTTGATAGATCTATCTCTCAGATCTATCCTCCAAACTCACAAATCTGATAGATCTGACCTCTACAACCTCATATTTGAGCTATGCTCCTCAGATCTGGTAGATCTGGTCTCTATCGTCACTGATCTCTGTGTGATTTCCCTTCCTAACCCTTACCAAGGCTCTGATACCATGTAAATTTTAATCCAGAGATCACTACTCCCTCTGGATAGCCCTGAGATCTCTAGCGGTTTGAGTCTCGTATATCGATAAATACTCATAAAGACATAAACTCAACAACTAGATCTCTTTACAACTTTAACACACATGCATTCACACAAATAACACTGCATATACCCTGGAAACCCCAACCGAGGAAAACAAGCAATCTTGTTGGGCTATCTTCTCTCTCGAGCCTAGAGCAATATATGAAAGAAAGAAATACAACAATGTTACTTTTATCACCGATCTTGTAGTTGCCACTACGGATGGATCCACGGTGGATGGTAGAGGGGATAGGAAACTAAAGTGGTGAACCAAGAGAGCCCTAGTTCCCAAATGGATGGTTGTCACGCCAACCAAGGCACTCTTCGCTTTAGCTATCAAAGCCAAGATAGCAAGGGGGGGACCCAGATCTACTCCCGGTAGGAGAGATCAACCCAATCACCAGATCAAATCAATCTAATGAAGTACGTAGGGTGATAAGGTATGGAACCCTAGAATTAAGGAAGTAGGACCATTGTGGAGGCTTAGGAAAGGTGTGATGTGATAATGAGAGATTACACACAGTGATTCTAGGATTAAGTATGATTCCAGGATTCAAAGCGAGTTTCGAATGATCAAAATCAACTGCCTTGGGAAACATGACCCTTAAAATAGGGAAAGTGTCCCAAATCAGAGATTTGATAGTTAGGGATTTCTAGCTTTTGCTTGATGGATGGATATGACTGTATCTAAGTGTTCAAGCAACCAGATAGAGGTCAACCCACAAGGAAATCTCACAACCCAAGAAAGTCGTGAGCCTTAGGAGAAGGATCAGTGCCTTGGGAATTGGGCCAAATGGAGTCGGATGCCCACCAAACTGCAGATCAGGGATGCCAAGGTGTAAAGCAAGGTGGGTTTTGAAGATCAAGGTCATCCAATGGCTAGATCCCAGTAGATCTGAGATTCAAAATGCATCACTAAGTGACCCAAGTGGGGCACAACCCTCAAAATGAGGAATGGGGCCCACAAGGTGAAAATCAACAAAGTGAAGCACTAGGGGTAGGTTATCAAGTGAGGAGAGTTTAAATCAAGTGGGATCTCACCTACCCAAATCTTGGAACCTAGCAAACTCACCCAACCAAGGAGGTGCAACCTCACTTGGAGAGGCCAGGGTGCCTTGGGAAAGGGGAAATGGAGGCCAATCCACACTAAACTATAGATCCGAATTGCCGTGGATGCTATATAGGTTGGTTTTCAATATCTCACCCAAAAGGCCACTAGATCCAAGTAGATCTGAAAAAATGTAAAATGAGGGTTTTAATAGTTAAATGCTTGTGCCAATGGATTGGGATCAAGAAATAGTAAACAAACCTGTGGATCTTACCTAGATAACCTTGTAGATGCCTTGATGATGATGATCTATGCAAACCCGATCAATTTGAGAAGCTTTGAGGTAGTTTTCTATGAGATCGATTTTGTCCAAGGAAGCCAATGCGCCTTCTCTCCTGCACAACAAACGTCAACAATATCCGATTTGATGCAAACAAGAAATAAGACTTGTTGTCCGCCAAACTGCACACCAGCAACGGAAATCTTTCGAAAGCTGTCTCTTCACTAAAAGTGAGAGAGGTGTGGCCTTGGGGGCAAGCAATGCGCCAGGTACTGTCACTTGAATCCTAGCTCCTCCGTTTAGGCTAACTCCTAACGAAGCCAAGGGGGGTAGTCCCTAAAAGAGAGTTTTACTAAGGCTCTTGTGTTTTAAGTGTTTTTTGTATGGGGTGATGCGGATGAGTGTTGTTTAGGAGTTTTCTTGTGATGAGACCAAAAATATGTAAAGATGAACAACAGATAATAAACAATCCACGTTGCGAGATAAGATAACAAGATGGCGATATGATTCAAGATCTGATAAATCACTAAAGCATTCACAATATGAAATAAACACAAGGACAAATGGTCCTGATCAATATATAAGCTTTTAGATAACCAGTGCCTTATGGAGTCAAAGAAAAATAAAGATTGTGATGCTGAAAGTGTGGGTCTTGAAAAAATGCCGTTCGTGAGATCGTTGTGCAGATTATCTTTGTAAATTGAAGATTTTAATGGTCTTGATTATTAGGATAAAACCAAGGATTTTCAAGAGAATGTCCAGAAAGACAGTATCAAGTGCCTCCATTCAAGGACATGTCGGGCCACCCAGTGCTCTAGCCAGGTCGCGCAATGCTAACTAGCAAACTAGAGGCTGAACATGGAACCCCGACGCTCCCAACTAGGAGATTACCCACTGAACTTATCTTATCGCTCAACTCCGGATTGGTTGGTTATGGGGGTGAAAGTTTTATTAGTTATCACTTATGAACTTAACAAGTCTTCTACCTTTCTGAGTACTAGCCCAACCGTTTCCGGTTGGCAGAGCATACGGGTGTTGGACGATCAACCAAAAGTAAATTTATTAGGGGGAAAATGTGGGTTGAAATATTTTATTAAATTAAGAGCACTTTGTTCGACTCTCCGACAGAGAGCGCTCTTGACTTAGTCTTAAGACCACAGTTCAAGAGACTTCCTACTTTAAAATGCCTAATGCAAGGGGAAGATGCAAATCTAACAATGCTCTCTGACAGAGAGTGCTCTTGACTTGGATTTGGCCAAGTTCAAGAGGCTTTGTTCGTTTTATGAAACAAGAAGCAGTTGTGATAACAAGATCTTGAAATTTTGTAATATTAAAATCATATGATAGCTCAATAGATGTGAAACACAGCTAGCATGCTACTTGCAAAACAAATTGAAATAACTGAAGGATTTAGTGTTCTACCAAGCAATTTTATACTAAAGATAGGATCAACCTCCGAACAAGGTTAACCACTAGTACCGCCTGCACTTGAGAACCTCCAGCTAGCTGAAAGCTCTGCTAAGGAAACCGACGAGGAAGGAAGAGTAACCACAAATTATGTGGTCCTGCCCCTGGGATGGGATCCCAACGATACAACTTCCGGTTGAAGGCTTGGAAGAGAAATATGACAAGAGGAAATAAAGACTAATCTAAAACATGAACTGAAAATATCTAAGCTAAGCAAACCCAACACTCTTCCCCAAATGGGGAAGAAACCCAAAAGGTGGAGGACTCCTCCACTAGAAACTTTTATTAATTTTTACAAGTGCCTTGGGTTTTAAAACCTTGAAGGGCTTTTTGAGAGATAGGACTTTAAACTTGAAATGAACTCTTGAAGAGTTTTACAAAGGATAATAAGATCTTGTATGTTCAATCACTCCTCATGGCATTCATTTGATCTTGCTTTGATCTTTTGCTTCAAGATCTACCAAGTATCTCTCTCTCAAATCACCTACACAAGCTCGAAACAACTCAACAAGGCACCCATTATTTGTCAAAAGTCAAATAAATTTGAAATTTACTAAGTCTAAACTTGAAAATTAAAGCTTATAAACTAAGGAGCATGAGATTTAAGTTTTAAAAAATGTTGATATGGTGAAATGGACCAGCGAACAACATGTATCTAGAATATGCTAGGAATGAGATCTAAAATATAAAAAAAGTGAAATATTTTTGGTATATGAAATCTGTTTTTTAAAAGATGAAAAATATGCAACAACTACAAGCTAAGTGCTATCTATGACTGCCCTATATGCTCAACGAACTACTTGACATGCAAGAAAAAGACTTCTAGTACAAGATCCAATTGTTTACCAAAACTAGTGCAAAATTTGACTAAGACTAACAATGCTAACCTTATAAATAATGGAAACTAAATACTACTTAACAAAATAACTTGCTTTCGTTTTGCTTGTTTTGATGTGTTTCAATGTTCTTTTTAGGGCACCTTTGTGTTTTGATTTTAGGGCTTCTTGGAGATGGATGAGAGGAGGAATCTAAGGGGACAATCGAAAGGGTGGAAGAAGCCAACAATGAAAGGTAGGAGGAAACTTTAAGGTGGACGAATGGGAAAAAGGTGAAGATGGATGGTGAGAGGAAGGTTGGACGAATGGGAGAGATAGCTACTAGAATGGCAAGGGTGGATCTAGGGTAAGAGGACAATAGGCTAGCAATTCAAGGCAAAAGAATCAAGGAGAAAGTGGAAGGTTTGAAGAAATAAACCCTTAAGAACCAGTAACCAAGGTAAAAGTTTGTTTGAATGCTTTGTTGGAGAAGGCAAGAAACACTTGGAGAAGCTTGCAACCTTGCAAACAAAATATTTAGAGAAATGGAACACTTGAATGGTGAAGGTATTAGATGCCAAGAGCTCCTAATAGATGCAAATCCCTGAAGACACAAACACTCAATGCAAATAGATAAGAGCCTAAGTACTAGATTGTTAGTCTTCAATAAGCACAATAATCAAATTTGCAATACAAGGGTAGGGTGAAAGAGATATTACTTCATGTAGGATGAAGACACAATGCCAAAATCCCACCAAATGACCTCCAAAGTCTCAATAGTTTTATTAACAATAAGATGCTTACAAAAATCCACCAGAGTTTCTATGCCAAAAATTCCATGAAGAGAAAGCCCAAATGGCCTCTCTTATATAACAAAACTCAATGCTAAAACCCTAATTCGAATTGGTGATGAAGTGAGCCAAAAACTCCATTAAAAACCAATCAAATCCATGTCAACACCAACCAAATCGAGCTTGGAGTCTTAACTCATCTTTAAACTTGAGTTTGGAGTCCATAATTTGAGGAAGGAGCCCCACATGCATTGATTTCATAATCCAACAACCCATTAATCAATTGCCAAATCACAAAAACGAATTTGCATGAAGGTGGGCGAATTTCTCAACTGTAGATCACTCCCAGTGGTCCGAAACTGATCTGAATCAGGTGGGTGAGGATTCCAATCATCATAAATGCTTTTTGCCATGTCATTTTGACTTTTACTTTATTCAATTTGGCCTTTTTTGGAGAGATTTAAATTATCTCCAATTTATTATTTTTTGAATATTCTAATTAATATTTCTCATTTTTTGATTTTTTGAGAAAATATTAATTATGAGGCCAAATAATTGTCTGAAACTTAGGGTTAGCTGGTCCGGAGATCATGAATGATTTTTGGCTTAAGTCTGGAGCCTTCAATCACTGAAATCGGATCCCGGATAACTGACATATTACAAATTGAAATTTCTCTATTTAAACTATCGAGAAATTTATTAAAATTTAAAAAATAATTAAAAACCCAAATTCGACGGACCCGGTAAATTTTTTTCTGAGGGTCCTAGAGACTTGGGACATGACCAAAACCTATTCTAATAGTGTCTAGTAGGCTGATATACATTAGTTGGACTCTAATAACCCCCCACAGCTAAAATTTTCAAAATCAGGCATTCCAGCTTTGGAGGAAGCGGGAGAAAACCTCATCGATTATAGCTCGACTATAGGAAAAGTATAATTGACAAGGGAAAAAACTCCCTGGAATACCTTAGTTGCTTAATCAAGTCATGGGGAACCGAGACACTCAGATCCTACTAGCACACTTTATTACAAACCCCCATGGGGCCATGGTCATGTCGACTCAAAAATAAAACTGGCTAGCCAAAACTGGCTAACTGCTGTATTCTGAAACCCAGACTGGAAGTGAACACTGATGTGTTCCAACACTGGCGGCTCAATAAGGTTTCAACTATTTGTACAAAATAGGTAATAACAAGTCTAATGCCACAAGAGAAATAACAAAAAGATAGCATAGATCAAAATGATACTAATGATAACCCCCTGATACAAGCGAATGCCAAGTGAGCGAGTTGAAGAAGCCTTGCAAAAATGCCCGAGTTGAAGTCACCCTCCTGTAGACAAGACAAAGTTTCCAAAAAAGATAGATCTTACCACAAATTTTCAAATGCTAGGATGCAATAGACTTTCCAATCACCATCTAAGAACACCAGATGCAAAGGAGATCCAAGAATTTCCACAAGAAGTTTTTCTATTATCAAGATTCCAATAGCCAAAGACCCTTTACAATGAGAAGCTTTCTCCTTCAAATAGGATGGAGAGATACCAAAACTCTAACCACCTTTTGAATGGATGGCAAAGATTAAAAGATCAAAATGATCTAATCAATGGTTGAGATGAGCTCAACAATAAAGTACATGGATCAATATAACAATACAATACATCAATGGACCAAATCGCCCTAGGAGAGGGGGTCCCACCAAATCTCAATGATAAAATATAAGATCTAGCTCATGGTGGGTCCAAGGGGTAATTTCTAACACCCTTGGTCAATCCCCATGGCAAAATATCAATAAAATGATGTTCTAAGCACCAAATCGTGCCCCTCTGGGAAAGTCATGAGCCTTAGGAGGCTCCAGAAAACCATATAAAATGTTGGAAGTGATGGGTGTGGGTTCCACTGGAAGCTGAAACTGTTGGAGAAGGTGTGGAAGACATCCTAGTCATCATCACAAGTCATCCCATGCCAATCCCTTGCCTCAGTAGCCCAAATCAAATCCCTCAGTAGCCATTTTTGCCATTTTTTAACTGCCTCGGGAAATGTGAACATGCCCAAACTGCCTTCTAGAGTGCTTGCCCTATCAAGGTGAGGCCACCAGGCTCTCTGGGAGGGGGGTAATATGGTAATATCAAGTGGTTGGACCACCCCCTCCATGCAGAACGCCCTAGGTGAACCCATCAAATCTCATCACTGCTTTGACAGGGTCTCTGATAGGCCAAAACTGCACTAGGATAGTCAGCTGAGGCTAAAAATCACTGTAACTACCCGGAATTGAAAACAGACTGTCTTATTGGACTTAGAGAGCCCAAATCCATCTAAGATGTGTACTCATACACCATATAGATCTTTGCATGATAAAAAATAAATACCCACCATATCCGACAGACCAAATAATAATAATTTGTAAAAGTGCTGAAAAGCACAAATCATCATCATAAGTCTAAAACCACTGCATAGAACTACATGGTGACCTGTATCAGACCATATATCATATCTCTGTATCATCTGAGGTCTACCACCTCATGTCCTGTGGTTGACTTTTGGTCAAACTAGGTTTGACCAAGTCGACATGACCCAAAATATGACTCAGGCTATCATCAAACTGCTGCAAGGTGTCAAAGGTTAAAGCATGCTCTACAATTCATTCAAGTAACAATTATAACAAGAAGCAATCACTACTGGCGATCTAAAACCAAATATATAAAGTCATTAATTATTATTATTACTCAAACCAAACTTTCAAGACCATACTCACTTCAGAGTTGTGATCAATTTGCTAGTAAAGGGTGAAGGCTAAAATAAGAAGGCTAGGCCAAGGGGTGACTACTGACTTGACATTGTGACACTTTGGAAATGGAAAGGGAATACACACTCTAACATATGCTGGACAAACAATAACATGGGGGATGGCAGTGTCTCACAGATGGGTAAGTTGTTCAAAGAGTGCTTATTCAACTTGGGCACCATGTCTACTTTTATAAAAGATGATCCAGTTTCATTAAGATCCATTGATTTCATTTCATGGCCTTTTTGGTCTACATAACCCTTCGGGTCTCAGGTGTGCTGATAAGCACAACTAATTGCAGCTTGCATCCAGGGCATGTTTGATACATATACATAAGGTCAACAATCGTTTAGATATAGAGTTTAAGAACCATTTCTTTTTTGGACCTTTCATTATACTCTTCAAGGAGTATTTTTAGCTTTTCATTGCTCTTGCCCTTTACTCACGTGTGTTGATAAACACATTCTAGAGTTTACAGTTTCCTGGGCGAATTTACATAAGTTTCCATAAGTAGTACATGAGCTTTCAGTTTTAGCAACACATCTTAAGTGACTAGGGGGAGTTCGTACCAGTGCCAAACATTGGCACAACCGACCAGAATGATTTAGGACTACAATCCGACTCACCAAAGGTAAGTTCTGTCACCAACTCAGAGCCGAGACACAAATTAACAGGGAAGCTTATCCAACACAGAGGCTAAAGTGGGGGAAGGTCCTCCATGCCACTAGTCAAGTGGTAAGTCAGGGTAAATAACAAACTGGTAGGTAATGGATGGGTGAAGACAGTGAATAATGAGACCAACATTAGCAAGCCAAAGTATGGTGGGAATGATCACCCCTATTCTCCCTAGGGAGGGTAAAACCAATGAGTATAGGTAATGAACTTCTAAGTCTGAGTGGGGACAATACAATATATATAAAAGTACAACCAGGTCCACATATCTATATGATCGCCAGATCATGATACTAAATGCTAAGACATGCTACAAGAATGACTATAAAAGCTATATAACCATAACACCAAAATATACCTGCTGAGTCATATACCTGAATGCACAATATCTGAACCATCAACTGTCCTCTGAAACTGCTGCTGAAACTCTAGGCAATACTAACTGCTCTGTATAAATGGCTAAATGGATACATCGGTCATCTCTCTGAGTGTCCTGAAACTCAGTCATGGCATGGGGAACATAAATTGCTGTCCATATAATAATCATGATCCATAATAGATGCTCATCTCAGCATCTCAATGCAAGGGAACTGGTTGAAAAGTGTACTGGAATCTGAAAAATAGTGTATGGTAGCCTGGCTACTATATATGTGATAACAGTTACCTCAGATGTAACACTCAATCCCTGAACGGGTCAATGCCCTAAATCTGCATGCATCAGCTGATCATGCACTATGGAAAACTGCCCTAGCTGTTAATCTAGATCTAAGTCACCCTGCAAGTAGCTCTGACTGTACTTCCTCTCTCAGTCCTCTGCTCTGATCTGCTCTGCAATAGAAGAAGGTCAACTGCTCAACTGAAGAATGCGCCCTTCCTTTGCATGGAAAAGTGCGCCCTCCCCTCTGGATGTCTGATGCTCGTACTAGGCCAGATCTCAACAGATCTGAGCTCTGATCGTCACAGACCTTCCTCAAACACCGAGGCAAGGCTACCTTGAATGTCTTAGACTCTCAATCGATCGATAGAACTCTGAATGAGCTCCTCTCTCCTTAGGTAATGCGCCCCTCCTCCTCTCTGGAACACGTCCTCCTCTATCTCTGCAGAAACCACCTCAATGAACTATCTCAGTCCACAGAACTGGGTGCTAAGTGCCTCTGGAGCTAATGGTCTCTGATCCAGCTCAGATTTGACCACTCTAGCTCCTGCAGCAACTCCTCTCTCTCTCCGAAAGTCGCCTTGCATGCACTAATGCGCCCTCCTCACTCCTGATCTATCACTCTCTGATAAGTCAACTAAGCAACCTCATCTGGGGACCCCCTGCCTCTATAAATAATCTCACCGATCAATTAGGTTTACCAAAACTCTAATATCAGTGTATGCAAAAAGTCACTTTTGCATGCTTCTTTTAATCACTGATAGGTCATGCAAAACTCATGCATGCAAAGGTGAAAACACCCCAGAAGGTCCGCATGCAGCCACCAATGGGCTCATGCCACTGAGTAGAGTGTATCTCACCCTCTACTCCACACTGATTCCAATACTGCTGATGTACCTCCTGTTAGACACAATGGCTCACTGAGAGGGGGGGGGGGTGAATCAGTGAGCTAAGGCTAAATTCAAATCTCAACTTTTTCTACCAATCTTTTATCATCATTTCACATTCACTTCAGCATCATATTCATGAATGAATTCTATAACAGCAATCAACTAATAACATATCATTTATCAAATAAAATATGTCAACACATCGCACAAGGGACTCAAGATATAATTGTAATCTTTTTATATTTGGTTCCACGGCTACAACCGTGAGGCACTTCAGCACCAACTGAAACAAAAGAGCACCAACTCTTTATCTAGGACCCTGCCTAGTTTTTCTTAGATCCTACTAAGATGAGATACAAGACCCTGCTTGTACTGCATACACAAATTTTTACATCCTAGTCAATCTTTGCTCATCAACTTTGCTCATCACTGCTGGTCAATCACTCTCTGCTTGTTCAATCTGTCACCAACACCTGCTCTTACTCATCATTATCATACAGTTCATCATCAAGGTGAATGTATCAAGTATATAGCATCATAATCATCATTTTATAGCATCACATGCATACACCACTGTATGTATGTATGTCTATCACTGTACATAGTCTGCTGTATACATACGACTGTATGTGTCAGTATTCTTCACCCCTGTATACATGCAACTGTATACACTCTACTGTATGTCTTTCACTGTTCATCTATCACTGTAGGTGTACATCATATCATCATTTTCATCATCATATAGGATGCGTCTTCAATCATATCAACATCAAGTATACTTCATCATAGTGTGCATCATAGAGTGTATGTCATAGTGCATAGGAGAGCATCATTACACCATAGCATGCATGTATCATCACATAGCATGTATATCACATCATACTATGCATCATCAAATTACACTATACATCATTAAATTACACTATGCATCATACCTTACCCAGGCTTCTGATTGTGCATCAGCCTTGGTCTGTGAACTGTGGATGACATTGTGACTGTGGATGAAGATGCTGCAAAAGAATCTTAATCCATGCTACCACTGAACTATATGTATACTGTGATGAACCTCAACCACTGCTGCAAAACACAGACTTTGTCAACTGTGGAAACCACCTTGTCAAACTGTGGATGACCTTAACCCAAAACTTCGGGACTGCTGCTCACTGTGGAAACTCGGACTGTTGGACTACTTCTTCCTTGACTGTGTATAAACTCGGATCTCCTCACTGCTGCAAAAATTCGGGTCTGCAAAATCAGAAAAAAGAAGACTTTGACTGCTGCCTCAAAATTCACTGCTGTTCAAAAACTCAGATCTCCTCACTGCTGCAAAAATTCGGGCCTGCAAAATCAGAAAAAAAGACTTTGACTGCTGCCTCAAAATTCACTGCTGTTCAAAAACTCAGATCTCCTCACTGCTGCACTGTACCACCGAACTGTACTCTGTCTGACCCGAAATCAGAGCTCTGTACAGTACCCACGAATTTCTTCACAGCTCCACGAATTTCCCCGGCTAAAAATGAAGTTTTTTAAGGAGTATTTATACTGGTCATGTGCTAGAATTTTTTGAGCCGACTTGTCTTATTTTTGATAAAAAATAGTTTATTATTTATTATTTTTACTTTTGATTTGAAGCCGACTTGTAGTCATTTGTTTAGTATTTTCAGGACTTGTTTTACCTTTTTGTTTGGGCTTCTTCCACATAATTAGGGACACATTAAATTGTTTTAGGATCTACCTTATTTTAAAGGCTGTTCCTTACTTGGCAAGGTCTTGGTTCATTGAATCTCCAAGTTCAAGTCATGCCACATTACATTATATTTCTTCAATATATTTCTTCATGCACTCCACACTTAAGGGCATCTTTAAAGGTATGAGGACTTCATTCATTCAAAAGGGCTTCCACACCATCCACATGAGCATGGGCTTATAAGAGCATCATCAAAGTACAAGGGGCTCCATCAACAAGAGTGTGGTTTAGTGTGGTCTCCATGACTTAAACCATATAAGGGTTCCATGACCCCATTAAGACACAAATGACCACATAATGGGTCATTTGGCCCATTAGGTGTTATAATGGCTCCAAAACCAAGATGCCATGCCAAAACTTTGTCCAATGCCATGTCTTGTTCTTGTCCACATCATTCTTTGTCTTCCAAATCATGTCATGCCCTTTATTGTTCTAGCCATTTTCTCCTTTGTCATTAATGTTGTCATCAATGACAACCTTAGACAACCACATTCATCACCTCCATGCAAGGCATCTGAACCATGGAGGACATCTTGGGATACCATAAAAACTAACAGGGCATTGAACTATATGCAGAGAAGCTTGAATGCTTGAAACCAGGTTGGGGTTTTAAAACTTTCTGTCCATTGCGGGCTTGTCTCCATCAACCAAGCGATGAACCTTTACCAAAGGTTCACAGATGGCACACATCTCCTTCACCCCATCCCATAAATTCTCCTGGTATGACACTAGTCTGAATATGGCATGCCCCTCCGGTTTAGTGCTAATCGATAAAGCATGCCACTCAGCTGAAAGGAACATAGTCTGTAAGTCCCACATAGAAGTAAGGAGAGACTGAAGAGAGATTAAACAAGTGGCAAAGCGAGTGATGGAAGGACGAACCAACTCCTTGTCATGAGTAAACTGCCTCATCAAGCTAAGCATAGAAGCATGATTGTATGTAAATTTGGTGATGCTTCTTGCTGAATCAATGACATCCCTGATAAACTCAATCTTTCCCATATCCTCTAAGATCAAGTCAATACAATGTGCAGCACAAGGAGTCCAAAACAAAGTAGGATACCTGTCCATAAGCATTCTGCCAGCTGCCACATAATTCGTAGCATTGTCAGATATTACTTGGACAACATGCTGCGGACCTATCTCTTGGATGAACCCATCTAACAACTGACATAGTAATGCTGCATCTTTGATATGTGCAAATGCATCCACATATTTTATAAACATTTTGCCCCTGGGACAATGAACCAAGAAATTGAGAAGGGTCCTACCCTTCGTATCAGCCCAACCATCGGACATCGCTGTGCATCCTGAGACCTCTCATGAACCTCGAATCTCCCCCAATCTAGAAGTGCAATCGATCTTTTCGTTATCAAGGATGGCCCCCATCAAGTCCTTGTAAGTGGGGGGCTTATACCCTAGCCCAACAATAGAAACAACCTCAAACATAGGCATGTAGAATGGGTTCCTTGTAAAGTGGAATGGAATATTACTCCATAATAGGCATCGGCCCACAAGTTTGTCTACTTCCTTTTTCCGATTATCTTGTACATTGACCTTATACTTGGTTGTCCACCAGGTGCAGATCTCGGAATAGAAAAATGAGATGTTGTTGAAGGCATTGTAGGAGATGAGGATAAGGTCTCACTCCCCCCTCCCCTGAAGTTTGACCGGCTGTCTCGGATCCTAATACCACTCTCATTGCAAGTTCCTGCCTTAAAGCTTCCCTTTCATCTTTTCTCTTGGCAATACCTTCAATTGCAAGTTTGACCCTATGAATAATTTCAGGAGTGGAGTTTTTACAAATATCCACCTCATGCCATTTAAGTTGTGCAAGGTGGAATTTGAGCCTACTTATCCCTCCCGTCATCTCCTTCCCACACAAATTGCATTTAAGCTTTGTCGATTATGTGGATCAACAGGCTCCGCATATTCCCATAATGGATCCAAATTCTTTGACATGTTTGTAACTTTGTAATATGGATTTTGGAAACTAATTTGAAACCTGCATCATAAAAAAAATCGTTTTTAGCATATTTTTATTGCAAAAAATTGCAAATCAGTTAAACAGGGATTGCAAAATATTTAAAGTTTAAAGTTTAAACAAATAACTATTATACAAACTTGGATTGCAAAATATTCTAAACCAAACCAAACCAAAAATATTCTAACTTCTAAGGCTAGTTACATTGCACTAATGGCATTTTAAATATTAATTTTTTTGGATTTAAATTTTAAAATGAGGGTTTTAAGTTTTTAACTTTTGGGTCCTATAATAAAAAAATTTAAGGAGTTCAAGGCTTCAAGCCTTAAGGACTGGTTCAACTTCAAAGTTCAGACTTCAAGAATACATTTTTTAACCAAAACAGAAAATTAAAAAATATTAACCACTTTAAAAGTTTAAAACCGTTTTAAGTTTATAAGTTTTTAACCCGCATACCTTGACTCTGTTCAGACTTTAGTGTTCACTGTTGAGGCTTGGACCGGCCGATGTTCTCCTTCATGGGCCTCTATTTGCATCCACGGACAACCTTCTCCTCCACGGATCTCTCCTACACAGGCCGGCGATAAAGTTTGAAACCCTACCTCTCCTTCATGAATCTGTTCTCAGCAGTGAGCACCCGTGCGTTCTCAGCAGTGAGCACCCTAGATCGCAATACCCTAGCTCTCCCACCGCTCGAGTCTCAACTCCTCAGCACTTTAACTCTTGATAAGATTGTTTGCAATCGATTTGACCTCTGTTTGCAACCCAAATGAAGAGAAAACAACAAAAAAACACCTTTTATTTTACCCCACGGATTGCCGGATGTTTATCGCCGAAAATATCATGGCGATGTTTCACGATAATATCGCCGCGGAGAAAGTTTCGCGATATATCGCAATGTTGTCGAGAAATAGGTGATTTTTGTAAGTCTGGTACAATATCTTCTTTTAGATCTTTAAACAAATTCTACTATATCACAATAAACATAAGCAATAAGATCACTGAAAGATAGACAAGCACAACATACACAAGAGTTTATCCTGGGAAACCCTCTAGGGGAAGAAAACCCAGCAAAACTTCTTCAATATAGTTTCTATCAATAAGTACAGTGTCAATACAATGAAGAGCTAAAGCACTCTCATACAAAGATGCCCCAAGAATAGAAGTTACAAAGACAAGATAATATAGAATCCCAAACATAAGCTTCCTCCAGCTGCAGCTACTCTCCCATGCGCACTTATTCACTTGCTTGAGCGAACTTGTTATAATACAAATGAGGAATTCGACCCCCTTATTTATACAGTGGTCTGGCTGGCTTTTTCACTATAGGGTCGACTTCACTAGGACAATTTTTCCCATTGTTTGGAGCAGACTACTCATTGTTTGGGGCAGTTTTACCCATTGACTTCTGTGGAGCCGACTTGTCTAATTTCACTTATTCTTTTAGAGTTTTTACATGATCACTTACAATATGAATATCTTCCAAGGGAACACAATAATATAATAAGAATATCTTCTGAAGTTACCTAATCTTCAACAAAGTGATGATCCAAAAACCCTAGTTCCAGTCAATGCCACTAGTAAAAAATCTTCGGGTCAGCTGTTAAAGTGAGCCCTGAAGGAGGGTTAAAAGCCTAGGAAACCCTTACAAAAGAGAGGATCCAAAAACCCTAGTTCTGCAGTGCGTGCTTACACAATCCCACTAGACTAAAGTCTTTGTATTAGCTGCTAAATTAGGTGAAAAAGATGCTCTGAATACCTTGTTTTGTAGTAAAAAAACAGTGACACCACCAGTCAAATAGCCTCTGATCAGTTCGCTGAATTGAATAAAAGAAGGTGATTTTAAAACCTAGTTCTGCAGTCACAAAATCCCTAGTGATGTTGCCAGTCAAATTGCCTCAGATCAGCCTAATATAGATCTTGGAACAACATTAAAAATACTTAGAAAAGGAACATGGAATAAAGCAGCAAGGAATTCCTAATGTTGGATGCTCAAATCCTACGATGAACATGCAAATGATATCCAGAAATAAGTGCATAAACCAGGCTGAAATGGTGTCAAATAAGGCACCCTTCTCTAGCCAATAATATCCCCATGAAAACAGACCAAAACCTCTTCAAGTTAGGCACCCTTGTGCATGCAAAGTCTGGTCACAAAAGCAACACTCAACTGTTGGACACAATGGCCACACTGAGAGGGGGGGTGAATCGGTGTGTGAGCACTTTATAAACTTTTTACCTTCTTTTAGTCAACCAGAGTATATCAATCATTATGTCATTGATTACATAATCAAATGCATCAGTTAAATCAACCAAGAGTCATATGCACATTCATCACATCAAAGAGACACAAGAATATTTGTAATTTGATCTTTATTTATTGTACATGGAACTCAAGAGTCTTCTCGATTACAATCAGCACCAACTGATAGAAAGAGCACCAACTCTGTAACAGGACCCAGCCTGGTTTTCTCAGCTCCAACTAAGAAGGGTTTGAGGAGTCCAATTCTCAAGTGCAAGATTCCACTTGCAAGCTTGATGCCAATCTCTGATTGTCATCAATCTGCTGCTCAACCAACTCTGTTCATCAACCTCTGCTTGCCAATATGCTTATCAACACTGCTGCTCATCAATTTGCTCTGCTGCTGGTCAATCTCTGCTCATCACTCTGCTGGTCAACCTTGCTGGTCCATCTCTGGTCATCAAGAGTCTGCACATCATCAATCAACTCATCTCATCATCATTAACATGTCATCAAGATATCAAGATCATCAACAAGGTCTGCAACATCATCATAGGGTATGCATCATAGTGCATAGTGTATGCATCATCATCATCATTATGGAGTGTCAATAGGTCTGCACCATTATATATGAAGTATGCATTATCCTCATCAAGCATACATCATCATCATAACTTCTGCTGAAGGTATCATGTCATACTGCTGTAGAGGTCAAACTGTCATCATCACATCTTAATCAAGTCATCAAGAAGTCTCCCCAAGCACCACTACTGCTCATGTCTTCAAGGGTCTGCTCATACCAAATGTCTGCTTTTCGCATTCAAGACCTCATCGCTGCCAAGTTATCACTGTATCATCAGATCACCGATCGTCTTACGTACACAAGCAGTGCATGTCAAGTTCTTTAGATTCCTCACTTAAGCTGTGTATATGCTAAGGAAGAGTCCAAGCCAAGTCAACCTCGGACTGTTTGTATTCTGAGAATGAACTCAAAACACTGTCAAACCTATTGTGTATTATGATGTGGACTGTATCACACTTGGTCTGCAACCTTAATCTGCTCCAGAACATCATAAACTGATCATGCCTTTTATACAACAACCCTTGTCTTATCCTCTGTCAATAACTTTCTTCAATTCTGGTCTTGTATTTATGTTCAACAAATATAGGCTTTGTCATGATCACAACCTCTGTAATTCAATCAACATACATACTATCCCCTGATTATGATGTCTTTCTTGTAGTAAAAAGAACAAGGCTATCACTGTCATGTCATATCAAGCATGCCACTATGTACTGAGCATATCATTGTGAACATTTCTGCATAAACATTTCTGATCTGAACATATCACTGAGAATATTTCTGCATAAACATCATATTACTGTGTATCTGAACCTACCACTGTGTACTGAGCATAGGTATAGTCATAACTGAATGAACATCATCAAACAACTGAGTTTATGCTGAGAGAAGAGACCAAAAATCACTGTGGAGACAGTCCAAAAATTGTGCACAGTAGACAGTCTGAAAATTGCAGCAGCCTGCTACTCCTGCAGCTGTCACAGACCCCACCCGAAATTTCTCAGGGCTGATCCGAAAATCAGAGCTCAATCGAACTTCAAACTTCTCCTCAACAAATGAGGGCATTAGCCTCCTATTTATACTAATTTTCCATGATAATTTTTTACTAAGCCGACTTTGCATGATGCATAAATAATAAATAATTTCTTTTTGGACTGGTCTGACCTCATTGGATGGGGTAAAAACACCACGTCAACTTAAAAAATTAAAATCTTTACAACCGTAAGGAACCACGTGACGTGCCACCTACCGTTGGAAACGGCATGACGAGGGCTATCAATCCATAGAGGTTTTGCATGCATTTGCAATGTCCTTCATACTCTTTTTCTTCAATCAACTTCAGGGCTTCTTGACCATACCTCTTAGGCAACCTGCTTGCTATGTCATCATTTAAATGGTTCAAGGTGTAAGGCTTCAAGCTTCATGTATATCAACAAGGCAAGAGGGCTCCATGCTCAAGGTCTCCATATCATGCATGTGTACATCAAGGCACCATATGCCAAGGTTTTGTTGTATGCCATCAAGTATGTCCAAGTGTTGCAACAAGCCTCAAGAGCTTCAAAGAGGACCCCATCACCATGACATGCATGACCAAGAACCCACAAGCAACCAAATGTCCAAGGTGTGTCATCATACCATCAAATAAGTGGGTGCAAAGTTTTCCTTATGCCCTAGGACCATCCCCAAGGGTTGCAAGACCCCATTAACCCACAAATGACCACATCATCTTCATCAAGAGTATCAAAATCTTCTTCACCATGGACAAGTCTTCATGGGCTTCTTCATCATACCAAGGGCATGTTTATGGGTTCCATAACATTTGAAATACCATACAAGGTCATCATCATCATACAAGAGCTCCATGACCCCAACAAGGGTTGCAAGATCATCAAACCACTAAGTGTGGGTTCAAGGACTTCTTCAAGGCTTCTTCATCAAGCACGAGGCTTCATGGGCTTCTTCAACCATCTTAACCACGCAAGAGGACCTCCAAGGGTCAAGATCCATCAAGACATCACCTGTGAGGTTGCCAGGCCTTCTCCTAGGGTTCCATGACCCTGTCAAAGCATGAATGACCACATAATGGGTCATTAATGCTCCTCCAACCCATCTAGGGCTTCTCTATCATCTATAAGGGCTTCAACACCACATATAGGGTCTTCAGCATCGTCATCGGGGTCTTCAACATCGTCAACAAAGTGGTGGCTCCAAGATCCATCCTTGTGGGTACAAGGACCTTGTCAACTGGGTTCAAGGTGCTCCAAAGCACAAACCATTTTTGTAAGGGCTCCAAGGCACTACAAGTGGGACTTGGTGGCATCAATGACAACCTGTGGGGCCACTGCAAGTCCATGTTGGCAACAACTCATGCTCCCCCTGCGAGTGTGCTCCTCTTTTGTCTTCATCTCTCCCCCTATGGCATCAATGGCAAAGGGTGTCCACATATCTGCATCTGAAATCATTGATCACTGCTCCCCCTTTCAATATGCTTGATCCTAGGACCTGTCTGTATGCTTAGAGTAACCATCCTTTCTCCTTTGATTTCATCCTACATCCTCATGATCTCAAGGTGTGCTAAGGTCTTTGAGAGACCTTAAGCTTGGCTTGCCATATGGCAGTCGTCCTCCCTGCTCTGATCAACCTCTGCTATCTGTAACTGCTCGGTCTTCTTCATCCATACTTGCTTCTTAGCATTTTTCCTTTCAGCATTTGTTCCTTCATCAAAACTGGCTTTCCTTGATGAGCTGTATGAGGAACCTCTCATGGGTTGTTTCTGTGTACTCCAACAATCTTGAGCTTTGTGCCCAAGGCCACTGCAACTATAACACCTCATCGTACGACAATATGCAACAATGTGACCAACATGGTTGCATGTCCAACACCTGACTGAGATGTTGGAACTTCCAACACTTCTTTGATCAACTTCATGTCTCCATGCCTGAGAGTGTCCCTGACTGTAGGCCTTTGTCTTCTGATCTTCAAATCTTCCTGCATTGGTCTTCTTCCAAGGTTCACTGGTTCTTCTTGCTGATGTGTATGAAGGACTCCTCCTTGGTTGACTTCTTTGATTTGCACATTCTTGGGATTTGTGACCAAACCCACTGCATGTGTAACATCTCAATGTGTCCAGCTTGATTACATGTCCAGCATTTAACTTTGTCACTGGAGCTTCCAGCACTTCTTCTTCCGTAGAGTCTACAATCCATAGCCTTATGACCAAAGTTAGAACAAAAATAACAATAACCATTAAATCCATTTTCATACTGTTGATTTTTGTACCTAGGAAGTATTTTCCCTAGTGACTTTTGCCAAATCACTTAAAGGGGGAAAAAGTGACCCTTGCATTAAATGACTTGAGATGAGCATTTAATTTGACTTTAGGTTCTAAAGTCACTTTTTGGAAAATTTAAGTGGGTGAGTGAAATTAATATTTATGAGATTTAAATGAGAGCATTTAATCTCATCCATCGATCTAATCTAATCTCATCCGTTGGATTTGGAGAACCCTAGGGTTTAGACAAAAAGGCAAGGGAGGCAAGGAGAACTCACTTTTGAGAGAAGAGTGAAGAGAAGAGAGAAGAGAGCAAGGGCACGGATTTCGAGGAGGGTACAACATTAATGACCAGCACCGAAATCGAGGTTCAGCATTTAATGAGCACATAAATCGAGAAGCTGCATTAATGACTAGCACAATTTTCGAGGGTGGCATTTATTATCAGCACACAACTCGAGGTGACCGTACTGTATGGATTTTTGGGCACACAGTTTGAGGGAAAGATTCTGGGCACGCATGCCGAGAATAGCAGGCTCAATTTTTTAGGTAGCTTGCTATGCACATTCCCCGCGGACTGATAGGCACAGTTTCCGAAACATTGATTTGGCACATTTTTCGAGACGAGTTTGCACAGATTTGGAGAAAGGTACAACACGAATTTTGAGGGAAAGGACAGCACAAAAATCAAGGTGTACGAATTTCTATCCTTCCAGCACATTTTTCGAGGTCCAGATTTGCACAGAAATTGAGGCATGTTCCACACTGATTTCGAGGCAGTCCGAGGGTGGATTTTCTGGTTGAGATAAGTAGTTTTTTTGACTGAAAATTATTTTACTGAAATATTGCTGAAGAAATTAAAATCTCTCTCTCTGACTGGTTTTCCCCGTGGGGGTTTTTCCAGGGCTATTGGCCAAAATTTTTGAGTCTGAAATATTTTACTGTGTGTGCATTTTTTTTTTATTTTCTGTTGAAAGAATGAGTTACAGCAGTGTTTTAAGTTGTTAGAAAATTATTGTTTTAATTTCCTGCCATGAGAAACATAACTGAAAATATTGACACTGAAACCAGCAAGCTGAAAAACTCAGAAAAATTTACATGGTATCAGAGCTTGGCGGCAGAAAACATTAAAATTTGTAGACAGTCAGAAATTTCCAGAATTCAGTATTTTCTGCTGTTAGTGAACAACACCTTGTTGGGTTGACACTAAGATGGCTACAGGACTTAGGTTGGAGGATAGGCTAGATGGGACAGGAAACTTTGTGCCATGGAAGGCTAGGATTTTGTTGATCTTAGAGGAAAATGAACTGTGGGAGGAGGTGGTAAGAAACACTACAGCAAACCCTGTTTAGATTCCCGCTGCTATAGATGCAGCAGCATTATCAGCCTTCAACAAGAAGAACTGTAAGGCTAGGAGAATAATTCTTGATGTAGTTAAAGACCATATCATTCCTCACATTTTAGGTAAAGCTAGGGCACATTTGATGTGGAGTGCTTTAACCAGTTTATATGAGAGCACCAATGAGAATCGAAAGATGGTTCTCAAGGAGAAACTGAAAAGTTTAAAGATGAATGGTGGAGAGGGAGTGACATCTTACCTTACCAGGATATCTGCAGTTAGAGATGAGCTAACAGCAGCTGGGGAGGTGGTCACTGCTATTGAGCTTGTGCGGACAACAATGAATGGGGCTTCCAAGCCTTGGGGTGCATTTGTGCAGGCTATAGTGGGCAGAGAGAACTTACCTTCATGGGAGAGACTGTGGGATGATTTTGTGCAGGAGAAGACCAGGAGAGGTCTTGTACAGGGCAGTTCTTCACAGGGTAGGGAAGATGAGGAAAACGTGGCTTTGACAACAAAGGGCAAGAAGAAGAAGAAGGGCCCCAAGCAGGGTGGGGCCAAGCAACAGCAACAGCAACAACAACAGCAACAGGGTGGACAGAAGAAGGACTTTAGTAAAATCAAGTGTTATGGTTGTCAGACATTTGGGCACTATGCTTCACAGTGTCCAAGCAAGAAGAAGAAGAGACAACAGATTGCAGCTTCAGCGGAGGTTGATGACTTCGAAGATAGATTTCAGAGAGAGTTTTCTCTGTGTGCTGGACAGATTGAGAGAGAGAGAGCCTCTATAGTTACCAGTATTGATGTGGATATGGAGATGGAGTATTCCTTATTGACAGGCCATCAGATGAGTGCATCCACCACTGGCACTTGGTATATTGACAATGGAGCTTCGAGCCACATGACAGGTGCTCGAGAGATGTTCTCCGAGCTTTCACAGACAGGTACAGATGTGGAGGTTGTACTAGGCGACGATACCATTGTCAGAGTAGTTGGTCGTGGTACCATTACCTTTCAGAGGGAGTCTATGAGTCCTATGACTTTGAGGGACGTGTTATTTGTCCCTGGGCTGAAGAAGAACCTTGTATCAGTTTCCACCATTGAGGACAGGGGTCTTGGGGTTTGTTTCTTGGATGGACGAGTACAGGTATTCCCCAAGACTATAGGATTATCTATCTCCATGGACATTAGGGTTAGATGTGGAAAACTATACAAGCTCTTGTTTCAGCTGCAACACGATCTGGCACACAGCAGCAGCAGTGGGCTTTGTGAGCTATGGCATCAGAGGATAGCCCACTTGCATCACCCAGCTTTGAGATTGTTGAGGAGAAAGGTTACAGGGTTACCAGAGTCCAGCACAGAGCAGAGTGATGTTTGCAGGGGGTGTGCTTTGGGAAAGTACACCAAGACTGCTTTTCCAAGCAGTGACAGTAGAGTAGCAGGTGTACTTGATTTGATCCATACTGATATATTTGGTCCAATGCCATTAGTTTCTTTGAGTGGATTTGAGTATTATATCTCTTTCATCGATGACTACTCCAGGAAGACCTGGATCTACTTCTTGAGGAGCAAGAAGTCACCCTTGGTATTGAGTGTCTTCCAAGGGTTCAAAGCCCTTGTGGAGAATCAAACAGGGAGGAGGATTCGGGTGTTGAGATCGAACAATGGGGGTGAGTATATCTCCAAGGAGTTCGATGGGTTTTGAATTCAGGAGGGCATTCAGAGACAACTGACAATTCCATACACTCCTTAGTAGAATGGAGTTGCAGAGAAGAAGAACAGGTCGATTGTGGGAGCAGCGAAAGCAATGCTTCATGATCAGAGTTTACCGTTCTTTCTTTGGGCAGAGGCATGCAGTACTGCAGTTTATCTGCAGAACATGAGTCCCCATCGTGCCTTGGGGAGGAAGATTCCTTAGGAGATGTTCATAGGCAAGAAGCCTGAGGTTAGCCATTTTCGGATATTTGGTTGTTTGACTTACTCTCATGTCCCTTCTGAGAAGAGGACAAAGTTGGATCCCACTGCAGAGAGAGGCATCTTTGTGGGATATGATGAGACTTCGAAAGCTTACCGGATTTACCTTCCCGACCAGAAGAAGGTTGTTGTGAGGCGGGAAGTGAAGTTTGATGAGGAGAGAGCCTTCAGGAAGTCCAGAGAGTTGGAGCATGGGGAGCCACCGGCTTCCACACCTCAGGTGACACAGGCTTCTTCAGTACAGATCTTAGGTCCATAGGTTTCCGGAGTGACTGGGTCACAGGTGACAGGCACAGGTTCTTCAGGTTCAGTGGTTCAGTCAACAGGTACTCTAGGGACAGGTTCTAGTTCTCAGGTTACAGGTTCTTTAGTGACTGGTTCACGGACTACTGGTCCACAGGTTGCTAGGGCTCTGCTTCTGGGAGTTCTTCAGATGAGGATAGACCAGTATGGGAGGAGCCTTCAAGGAAGAGGAAGCCTAAATGGCTTCGTGATACCTTGGAGGAGGCAGAGGCATTTGGTAGGCCCCAGGAGGAGGTCATGACAGTAGTGATGCCAGATAGATTAGGTATGGCTCTTGTTGCGAGTCTTCGTGATTCAGAGCCTTCCACATTTGAGGAGGCCTCTCAGCATTAGGTTTGGAGAGATTCCATGATGGAAGAGTACCATTCCATCATGAAGAGTGATGCATGGGAGATAGTATCGAGACTAGAGGGGAAGTCTGTTGTGACTTCCAAGTGGATCTACAAGGTGAAGCATGCTGCGGATGGTAGTGTGGAGAAGTACAACGATCGGTTTGTGGCACAAGGGTTTTCACAGGTTGAGGAAGTTGATTATGATGAGACCTTTGCGCCAGTTGCTCGTTATTCTTCCATCAGGGCAGTGATTTCTATAGTAGTAGAGATGGGTTGGAAGATCCACCATATGGATGTGAAGACCGCATTTCTCAATGGTCTTCTACAGGAGGAGGTTTACTTAGAGAAACCACAGGGATTTGAGATTCATGGGAGAGATTCTCATGTGTGCAGGCTGAGGAAAGCCTTGTATGGACTGAAGCAAGCTCCTAGAGCTTGGTACTCCAGGATTGATGCGTATTTGACATCGATGGGTTTTCAGAAGAGTGAGGCTGATCCCAACCTTTATAACATTGTGGTTGGTGGAGATCCTCTGATTCTTTTGTTATATGTTGATGACTTGTTTATCATTGGAGAGGAGTGTCTCATTGCACATTGCAAGAGAGACCTTGCCGCGGAGTATGAGATGACAGACATTGGGTTGATGCACTATTATCTAGGGATGGAGGTTTGGCAGGAGCCTGGTCATATTTTCCTGGGATAGGGAAAGTATGTAGTTGATATTCTGAGGAGATTTCGGATAGAGGATTGCAGGTCGATGTCCACACCTATGATCACCAACTGGAAGCAGCTTCATGCTTCTGAGGGTAAGTTGGTGGATCCTACACTTTACCGTCAACTCATTGGGTCGTTGATGTATCTGGTCAACACCAGGCCAGACTTGTGTTTTGCGGTGAACACTCTTAGTCAGTTCATGGTGGAGCCTAGGAGTGTACATTGGACTGCCGCAAAACATGTGTTGAGATACCTTGCAGGTATAGTAGACTATGGATTGGACTACAAGGGTTCGGGTGGAGTTAGTTTGGTTGGTTTCATAGATTCACACTGGGCAGGTAGTGTGAGGGATCGGAAGAGCACTTCTGGGTGTTGTTTCAGTTTGGGCTCGGCAGCAGTGTCGTGGTTCAGTCAGAAACAAAAGTCCGTTGCTTTGAGTTCTGCTAAGGCTGAGTATATGGCAGCTAGTCAGGCTACTTGCGAGGCACTGTGGCTTCGTAAGTTATTGGTAGATTTGTTTGATCAAGAGCTTAGACCTACGGTGATTTACTGTGACAATCAGAGTTGCATCCAGTTCTCTAAGAATCCAGTTTTCCATGACAGGTCCAAGCCAATAGAGATCAGGTACCATTTCATCTGTGACTACGTTCAAAGAGGAGCTGTGGAGTTGCAGGTAGCAGATATCCTGACAAAATCTTTGGGGAGGGGCAAGTTTGTCTTCTTCAGAGAAAAGTTGGGAGTGGTGCAAAATACCTTCCTCGGTAAGAGGGAGTGTTGATTTTTGTACCTAGGAAGTATTTTCCCTAGTGACTTTTGCCTAAGTCACTTAAGGGGGAAAAAGTGACCCTTGCATTAAAGGACTTGAGATGAGCATTTAATTTGACTTAAGAACATAAAGTCACTTTTTGGAAAATTTAAGTGGGTGAGTGAAATTAATATTTATGAGATTTAAATGAGAGCATTTAATCTCATCCATCAATCTAATCTAATCTCATCCGTTGGATTTGGAGAACCCTAGGGTTTAGACAAAAAGGCAAGGGAGGCAAGGAGAACTCACTTTTGAGAGAAGAGTGAAGAGAAGAGAGAAGAGAGCAAGGGCACGAATTTCGAGGAGGGTACAACATTAATGACCAACACATAAATTGAGGTTCAGCATTTAATGAGCACAGAAATTGAGGAGTTGCATTAATGACCAGCATGATTTTCGAGGGCAACATTTATTATCAGCACACAACCCGAGGTGACTGTACTGTACAGATTTTTGGGCACCTAGGTTGAGGGAAAGATTTTGGGCACACATCCCGAGAATAGCATGCTTGCTTTTCGAGGCAGCTTGTTGGGCACATTTCCTGAGGACTGACAGGCACAATTTTCGAGGCACTGATTTTGCACATTTCCCAAGACAGATTTGCATAGATTTCGAGAAAGGTACAACACGAATTTTGAGGAAAAGGACAGCATAGAAATCGAGGTGTACGGATTTCTCTCCTTCCAACACATTTTTCGAGGTCCAGATTTGCACAGAAATCGAGGCATGTTCAACACTGATTTCAAGGCAGTTTGAGGGTGGATTTTTTGGTTGAGATAAGTAGTTTTTTTGACTGAAAATTATTGTACTGAAATATTGTTGAAGAAATTAAAATCTCTCTCTGTGACTGGTTTTCCCCGTGGGGGTTTTTCCAGGGCTATTGGCCAAAATTTCCGAGTCTGAAATATTTTTCTATGTGTTCATTTATTTTTTATTTTCTGCTGAAAGAATGAGTTACAACAGTGTTTTAAGTTGTTAGAAAAATATTGTTTTAATTTCCTGCCATGAGAAACAGAACTGAAAACTAAAACTGAGAATATTGACAATAAAACCAACAAGCTGAAAAACTCAAAAAAATTTACACATACCTGGGACTTTGGTTCCATCTTGTAGTTGTATCTTTTCTGAGCTTGCTTTGAGGAATAGACCTAACTCCTTGTTGCATTCTTGAACTTCCAAAGTCTTTCTGGTCATGGGGAGCAGCTTTGGACGTTGATGGACCTGCTTCTGGAGTCTTGGGAGACCAAGTGCCATCTTCAGGTTTTTTCTCCTTCCTTCTTGTAACCAAGGCCAGACTTGTCAAATGAAGATCTTTGGTAATCCAAGATCGTATCTAGGACAATTGAACTGTCCTTGAACTTGACAAAGGCTTCATTCTTCTCTCCTTTCTTCCTGAGACCAACTACCTCCATTTCCAGCTTCTGGATTGTCTCCTCCTTTTCTTTCAGGATTTCTTCTATCCTCTTGGCTTCCTCCAGCTGAGTCTTCAGATCATGATTGACCTCTCTAGTTTCTTCAACCTCTTTTGAGTCTTCACCGGGCTCTTCTTGTTCTTCCTTTTGACTGATCAATTCAGTCTTTAGTTGTTCAACTTCAACATTCTTGTCTTTCAATTGATCCCGCAACTCTTTATCCTTGTGTTTGAGCTTCACAAGCAATACTCTCACTGTCATGGTCTTCTGTTGATATTCATTCAAAAACTCCAAGATTCTCCTTTAGAACCTTGTGAATTCACTATGGTTCAGATTTACAGTGTTCAAGACCCAATTTGCTCTGAGATCAATATTTATCAAAGTGAGATGTATCTCCTGTGCAGCCTTTGATAGATCTTCATCATCTTCTGCAAGAACCTTCTCAATTTCATCACACAGCTATCATTACAATCAAAAGAATCCATACCTTTACTGGCGTCCACTTCTTGCTTTTCTTCTTCTTGATTGATGTCTTCCGAAGGCTTGTCTTCTGATTCCTGATCTATCTTTTCAGTGTCTGTTCTTCCCTTTTGATACTCGCTTTCCAATTTGAACCAAAGGTCTCTAGCTGAAGTGTGCTCTCCTACATTTTCTTTCACTAAGCTAGGAAGTCCATCCATGAGGAACTTCAAGGCTGTAGCATTGTCCTTCTTTGCTTCTTTCTGTGTAACTGTCTTGCCCTTCTTATTGGATGGAGTGGGTGGATTGATCACAATCTCCCAAACACCAAACTTTTTCAGATATGCTTTCATTTTGCTCCTCCAATTGAAATAATCCGTCATATCAAGTATAGGTACATCATTGCTTGATGACTATGCTTTTGCTTCCATTGTGTGTCCACGGATCTCCTTCAAGCTTGCAAGGCTTGTGACGAAGGCCTGCTCTGATACCAATTGTTGGACACAATGGCCACACTGAGAGGGGGGGGTGAATCATTGTGTGAGCACTTTATAAACTTTTTACCTTCTTTTAGTCAACCAGAGTATATCAATCATTATGTCATTGATTACATAATCAAATGCATCAGTTAAATCAACCAAGAGTCATAAGCACATTCATCACATCAAAGAGACACAAGAATATTTGTAATTTGATCTTTAATTATTGTACATGGAAAACAACAATCTTCTCGATTACAATCAGCACCAACTGATAAAAAGAGCACCAACTCTGTAACAGGACCCAACCTGGTTTTCTTAGCTCCAACTAAGAAGGGTTTGAGGAGTCCAATCCTCAAGTGCAAGATTCCACTTGCAAGCTTGATGCCAATTTCTGATTGTCATCAATCTGTTGCTCAACCAACTCTGTTCATCAACCTCTGCTTGCCAATATGCTCATCAACACTGCTGATCATCAATCTGCTCATCAACACTGCTGCTCATCAATTTGCTCTGCTGCTGGTCAATCTCTGCTCATCACTCTACTGGTCAACCTTGCTGGTCCATCTCTGGTCATCAAGGGTCTGCACATCATCAATCAACTCATCTCATCATCATTAACATGTCATCAAGATATCAAGATCATCAACAAGGTCTGCAACATCATCATAGGGTATGCATCATAGTGCATAGTGTATGCATCATCATCATCATTATGGATTGTCAATAGTGTTAGTTTTGTACCTGGGGATGTGTTCCCCTAGTGATTTTTAGCCTAAGTCACTAAGAAGGGGGAAAAGTGACCCTCACATTAAAAACACATTTAATGAGACTTTATAATTTTAAAGTCACTTTTTGCTAAAGTTAAAGTGGGTGAGTAAATATTATTTAAGTGAATTAAATAATGTGATATTTTACTCTCATCTTATCCTAGCCATTGGATTGACTCATTGTCCACCGTTGGATTAGATTCCCATTTAGGGTTAGTCAAAAAGCATGAGGGAGGCAAAGAGACTCAATTTCTTGAGTTTTTTTGAGAAAGAGAGAGAGCTGAGAGCAAAGGAGGGCAAGCTAGGGCATTGGCACGGATTCCAAGGAGAGAACTTGCACAGATTTCGAGGAGGCAGTCATAGCACAGTTTTCTAGAAGTGGCACGGTTTTCTAGACAGCGATTTTCAGTGGGCACGATTCCCAAGATCGTACAGCAGGTTATTGGCACAGAAATCGAGGTGCATTCACAGCAAGTTGATGGCACAGAGTTCGAGGACCGTACAGCAGCAATAACACTGTACCGTACTGCACAGAAATCGAGGAGCTTTGCTGGGGCACAATTTCCAAAGTTTGGCACAGATTTTGAGGGCCGTACAACTGCATTTAATGCTGCTGTAACGTACAGTAATTTTTGAAGTTGTTTAACTGAGAAGTATGGCACAGAAATCGAGGTCTGAAGTGGCTGAGTTTTGGCACAAATTTCGAGAAGAAACTTGCACAGAAATCGAGGCAGCTAGGCACAGAAATCAAGGCAGCAGTCAGGTGTTTTGGGTGGTTGAGATAAGTATTATTTTGACTGTAAAAATCATTGTACTGAATACATTGCTGAAGAAATAAACTCTCTCTCTCTCTCTTACTGGTTTTCCCCGTGGGGGTTTTTCCAGGGCTCGATTTGACCAAAAATCTCTGAGTCTACTTTTCATGTGTGAATGTCTTAAATGTGTTTTCAGCCTGTTAGTAGCATTATTTTGAGTGTTTGACTGTTACAGAATAATTTTATAAGTAACCTACAGCCTATGTATGCATAACCGGCTGTAGGTGAAAACCACAAATTGTTAACACAAACCAGTAGACAATTTAGTGCAGAAAATTCTACAAATAGGTCTGTACCATTGTATATTAAGTATGCATTATCCTCATCAAGCATACATCATCATCATGAATTCTGCTGAAGGTATCATGGCATACTGCTGTAGAGGTCAAACTGTCATCATCACATCTTAATCAAGTCATCAAGAAGTCTCCCCAAGCACCACTACTGCTCATGTCTTCAAGGGTCTGCTCATACCAAATGTCTGCTTTTCGCATTCAAGACCTCATCGCTGCCAAGTCATCACTGTATCATCAGATCACCGATCGTCTTACGTACACAAGCAGTGCATGTCAAGTTCTTTAGATTCCTCACTTAAGCTGTGTATATGCTGAGGAAGAGTCCAAGCCAAGCCAACCTCGGACTGTTTGTATTCTGAGAATGAACTCAAAACACTGTCAAACCTATTGTGTATTATGATGTGGACTGTATCACACTTGGTCTGCAACCTTAATCTGCTCCAGAACATCATAAACTGATCATGCCTTTTATACAACAACCCCTGTCTTATCCTTTGTCAATAACTTTCTTCAATTCTGGTCTTGTATTTATGTTCAACAAATATAGGCTTTGTCCTGATCACAACCTCTGTAATTCAATCTACATACATACTATCCCCTGATTATGATGTCTTTCTTGTAGTAAAAAGAACAAGGCTATCACTGTCATGTTATATCAAGCATGCCACTATGTATTGAGCATATCACTGTGAACATTTCTGCATAAACATTTCTGATCTGAACATATCGCTGAGAATATTTCTGCATAAACATTTCTGATCTGAACATATCACTAAGAATATTTCTGCATAAACATCATATTACTGTGTATCTGAACCTACCACTGTGTACTGAGCATAGGTATAGTCATCACTGAATGAACATCATCAAACAACTGAGTTTATGCTGAGAGAAGAGACCAAAAATCACTGTGGAGACAGTCCGAAAATTGTGCACAGTAGACAGTCCGAAAATTGCAGCAGCCTGCTACTCCTGCGGCTGTCACAGAACCCACCCGAAATTCCTCAGGGCTGATCCGAAAATCAGAGCCCAATCGAACTTCAAACTTCTCCTCAACAAATGAGGGCATTAGCCTCCTATTTATACTAATTTTCCATAATATTTTTTTTACGTAGCCAACTTTGCAAGATGCATAAATAATAAATAATTTCTTTTTGGACTGGGTTGACCTCATTGGATAGGGTAAAAACACCACGTCAACTTTAAAAATTAAAATCTTTTCAACCGTAAGGAACCACGTGACGTGCCACCTACCGTTGGAAACGGCATGATGAGGCCTATCAATCCATAGAGGTTTTGCATGCATTTGCAATGTCCTTCATACTCTTTTTCTTCAATCAACTTCAGGGCTTCTTGACCATACCTCTTAGGCAACTTGCTTGCCATGTCATCATTTAAATGGTTCAAGGTGTAAGGCTTAAAGCCTCATGTATATCAACAAGGCAAGAGGGCTCCATGCTCAAGGTCTCCATATCATGCATGTGTACATCAAGGCACCATATGCCAAGGTTTTGTTGTATGCCATCAAGTATGTCCAAGTGTTGCAACAAGCCTCGAGAGCTTCAAAGAGGACCCCATCACCATGACATGCATGACCAAGGACCCCACAAGCAACCAAATGTCCAAGGTGTGTTATCATACCATCAAATAAGTGGGTGCAAAGTTATCATTATGCCCTAGGACCATCCCCAAGGGTTCCAAGACCCCATTAACCCACAAATGACCACATCATCTTCATCAAGAGTATCAAAGATTTCTTCACCATGGACAAGTCTTCATGGGCTTCTTCATCATACCAAGGGCATGTTCATGGGTTCCCTAGCATGTGAAAGACCATACAAGGTCATCATCATTATACAAGAGCTCCATGACCCCAACAAGGGTTGCAAGATCATCAAACCACTAAGTGTGGGTCCAAGGACTTCTTCAAGGCTTCTTCATCAAGCACGAGGCTTCATCGGCTTCTTCAACCATCTTAACCACCCAAGAGGACCTCCAAGGGTCAAGATCCATCAAGACATCACCTGTGGGGTTGCCAGGCCTTCTGCTAGGGTACCATGACCCTGTCAAAGCATGAATGACCACAAAATGGGTCATTAATGCTCCTCCAACCCATCTAGGGCTTCTCCATCATCTATAAGGGCTTCAACACCACTTCTAGGGTCTTCAACATCGTCACCGGGGTCTTCAACATTGTCAACAAAGTGGTGGCTCCAAGATCCATCGGGTACAAGGACCTTGTCAACTGGGTACAAGGCTAAGTAGCGATGGTACCCGTACTGGGGGGTCGGGCACACGTACCAGTATCGGGTACCCGTACCGCCATACCGGGTACTGGAACTAGTACCTCTGGGACTACCTTCGAAGTACCCGGTACTTCACCTAAGTATCCGGTACTTAGTTACTGGGTTGAGGGCACTGGTACTTCATAAAAGCCCAAGTACCTCGATTTTGGGTACTCTGTGGGTACTTCCGGCCCTAATATTTGACCCCGCATACTTGAAATTACATTTTTTTATTGGATTTGAAGTGATTAGGGGCTATGGCGATGGTGGTGCCCTCTCCCATGGTACTCCCGTACGGGTACCGTGGCTACTTAGGAGAAAGTTCTCAGTAAAATTTTCAGATCAATCTGAGAGGGGATATTACAGTGGGGCATTGACTGTCCAAAGAAGGCTGTAATCTACAGTTATTACAGATCTGAAAGGTATTGCTTAAAAGGTGATTTTGTGTCTTGAATACTGCTGTTCTAGTTGTAAAAAAGATTCATTTGATTCTGAAGTATGCTATGATTATTAAACACTTATGGGTATTCCTTTATATGATCACATTCATGGGATGAACACTATGATATATGCAATCTGAAATAAACTATTAAACCAAACATACACATCAACCAAAAAAAAATAGTTACAACAGATTTGGTCTAGCACAGGGGTATTGCAGCAGTTGTATCCAAAGTGTTTGACGAAAGTCTCAAACCAGAATATACCAACAGTTGGCACAAAAATCCGACCAGATTTAGTTTGGTCATTACACTGTATCATCCAAATGCTGATTTGGGTTGTTTGCATCAGAATCTAGAAGCATAGAAATTACTGGCTTGGAAGACTCCTCATACTCGTAATCCTCCCTCTTTTAGGTGGAGTTTCTTGAAGCTTGACTAGTGCCAACCTGTTCTGTGACACACTGCTACCATAACAGTGATGAACAGGTCTGAAAGTAGTGATGCATATGTTCCCTTACTGCTGAAAACAAGCTACTTGAAAAAGCTTTTAACTTTTAAGTATGGAAATATACTACAGGAATTATGGATGTATAATCTGCTAAGAAGTTCTCCAACAAGATCCTAGTCAGTCCACTTCTCATGGCAAGGATCAGAAACCTATTTGATAAATTGTGACTGATCTTATTCTTTGAGATTCCAAACCACAGAGTCTCCTCTACCTGATGCATGATGGTACTCATTTTCATCATTTGACTTCATGAAAACACACGACAGGTCCTTGAAATTGAATTGCAATCCTGATCAGCTACGATGTTTACTTCTAGTTGTTTTATGTTTAGTATTTGATTATTTTCATTTTACTATTTTGTATTTTTGATTTAGTGTTCGGAAATATGGCAAATGCCATTTGTCAAATTTTGGATGTATGACAATGGAGTCATGGAGTCATGGACATATATCATGCTGATGATTCATATCAATATCAATATTATATATGTAATTTGAATTAATGTGCAATGCCAATGTCAAATGTGTGTTACTTGTTGAAAACTTAATGTATATAAACTTGAAAATTCTATATTATATATAGAAAATTTAATATATTAATATAATATAAACTTGAAATATATATATATATATATATATATATATATATGTCTACAGTACTCCGACGTACCCAAGTACCATATTTCAAAAAGTGGCGTACCCGTACCCGTACCCGTCCCAGTACCCGAGCACCCTAGCTACTTAGGTACAAGGTGCTCCAAAGCACAAACCATTTCTGTAAGGGCTCCAAGGCACTACAAGTGGGATTTGGTGGCATCAATGACAACCTGTGGGGCCACTGCAAGTCCATGTTGGCATCAATGACAATTTCATCAACACTAACCAGTGGCTGAATTGAGTAAGGAAGGTTCACACTTGCTCTGATACCATGTTGAGATTCACAAGAAATAGTGAGGATCGAGTGGAATCAACCAGCAAGCTCAAATTCTACAACAGAAGAAATAACAGCACTAGGGTGGCGATAGAATGGCACAGCCCTAGGAGAGGGAAAAACAAGCCAAGTAGAAGAGTGCTAGAGTGAAATAGAACCCAAGAAGAAGATAGCGCTATAAAGGTGCCTGTAGGCTATATCATTTTTATAAAGAATTTTAGAATGATCACAAGGTGGTAAATAATACAAATAGGAATTAGTGTAAATATACACAACTCAAAGGGTGGGGTGCTTTCCCCAGTGAGGGTCACGAGTGTACGTTCATCATTGACTGGGTTGGCCTTTACCAAACCTAAATATAATAATGAGGCTGGCCTTATCTGAAAGTGAAGCTTACACCATTTTCAACAGTCCAAAGGTTTTTAAAGATGCTCAACATTTTAGAACCAACAATCTGTTGGTATACTTTTAAGTTTTCACATATCTATGACACTGTCCTTTTGGAATTTGTGATCTTTTGTCGTACTCTCTACTCTTGCTCCAATGTTTAATTTTAGGGATTAATTATGGGTAGCGTTGTACAGGATTTTATCCTGATTCCTGGTTTATTTGTTAATTAATGGTTAGATTACCTTATGTGATTCACCTGTGTGATTTTCAATCACCAAAAGTTTTCTAAGACCCTTTTCATTAGTTCAAAGTTCAAACATAGAAGAAGTAATTACTGAACATGTCTATTCTAGTTAGATTTTCCTACTTTTGATTAACTTCGCTCAGCTGTTGATTGAGGGTACTTCTATAGTATGTGCTGTTGAAAATTTGCCTACAAACTAGTTTTACTCTTGTAGGAATTTTGTCAAACACTTAGTCAAACTCTGATTTCTGTCTCCAATAAAACTTCAACAGTAATGCATTCAAAGTTTCAAACTCAACACATTCAACTGTATTTTATGAGCAGAAACACTAACGACTAAGAACTTGCAGTGGAAAATAAGTGAACAGTAGACAAATATCATTCACATTTGACACAAAGATATTCCGGCAATGCCCCTGGTAAAACCCTGAAGGGAAAACCAGTCCAAGAGATATTATTAATGAGCTCACAGGAAAATATTTCTGAGTTTACAGCAGTAATCTTGTCAGCAAAAATACACAGTACTTATCTAGGAAAATATGCCAACAATCCACCTCGAGAACTGTGCCAAAGACCTTTCAGAATCTGAACCTGATTTCTGCCTCAAAATCTGTGCCCCCTTTCTGCTGTACAGTATGTTCTGGCAGCAATAACACCTCGATTTCTGTGCACAACCACTGTACTTTTCTGTATGGATTTCTTCCAGCTAGGTGCCTTGAAAATCGTGCCAAACTTCTGCTGGATGGTTCCTCGATTTCAGTGCATAAAACCAGCTGTACAGCCCAGCAAATCCATACTGTACGGCTCTCCTTTAATGCTGTATGGTACTGTATTCATGGTTGAACTTTACTTGGGATGCGAGCCCCCCTCTTCCCCTTGGGATTTGCGCCAATCCTTCTTGCTGCTCCTTCTCTTTTCCTTTCAGCTCTTCTTTCAAGCTCTCTTGGAAAAATAGGCCACTTCACTCTCACTTTCTCCTTTTATTACTTTTCTAATGACCCTTCAGCTACCTCCAGATCTCAATGGTCAAGGTTAGATCTTGGCCTCACTAGATCTGCGGTTGTGACTTAATCTCTCATTGAGATGACTTAAATAACTTAAGTCACTCAAACGTTATAAAAAGTCACTTTAGTCATTAAAATGTTGAAAATCTCGAAACTATACTCAAGTCAAATTCCTCAAACTCTTAACAATACTCTGATCTCAGTCTTGTAAAGTCATGAAAAATACAAAGCATAACTCATGCACACATTTTCATAGAACAGTAAGCTGAGATACACTTGTTAAGAATATATTTGCAGCGGAAACTAACTCAAAATCAGCAGACTGCAATAAATGAAGTTACACAGTAATGTTTGGTCAAACTTAGACCCTGGAAAAACCCCACCACTTGGGGAAAACCAGCAAGAGAGTTTTTATTGAGCTATGGAGAAAAGATATCAAAGAGTACAGCAGCAAATTAATTACAGCAGGTACTTTCTCAGTCACTGCAAATATTTTCCTTGGAAACTATGCCAAAGAAGACCCAATAAACAGGCCCAAACTCTTGCATAGAAAACAGTGCTCAGTTTTCTAAGGTACAGCCTGTAGATTATAAATTCTCTGACAGCAGACAACCACCTTGAAAATAGTGCAAAACAGGAGTACAAAGTGCAGCAAAATCACCTCGAAGCATGTGTCCACTGGCTGCCTTGATTTTTGTGCTGTACGGCCTCACTGTATCAACTGTATGGCCTCAAATTACTTCTGCTGTATGGCCTTTCTTTCTGCTGGAACAGAAAAGCATTCACTGCTGCTCTACCTTGGAACTCGTGCCCACTTTTCTCCTTGAGCAGTGCGCCCCACCTCCTGCTGAGAAAATCTGGGAATGTGTGCCCCTCTTGGTTGCCTCTTCCCCTTTCTCCTCAACTCAGATCAAACCTCTCTTTCTCTTGTATTACTTGCCTCTCACACTTCCTCACTTTGGAAAAATGTGTCTAAACTCTCCTACTTCTATTTTTATTAATTGTGAGAATGACTTTGTCTCTTCACTTTCCCAAGTGACTTTGCCTCTTCACTCCCCAAGTGACTCTTCACTTTCCATGGGTAAGACAAATTACACTTTATGAAATAAAAAAGTCATTTTCACTCACAACTTTAATAAAAGCTTACATTAACTTTATAACTCTAAAGTTAATGACCAGGAGAGTCACCTAGGTCCTTTCTACATGCCTAGACACCAAGCAATGTAGAAAACCTTCATTGCTACAAATTTCAACATAAAATAATAAAATAACACTTACCAACTTTATAAAATCACTTTATAAAGTAACGTGCTTGGAGAGTGAAATTTGCTCGGTCACTTCTGCATGCTAGGTACCGCCAATGCACAAGTACCTCCGAGCTACAAAAAAAAACTAACATGTGCATACCTGAAAATCATTATACAAGAACCAAAGGTGCAATTTATCATTTTCCCCTTGTAAACACAGGAACTTTGTTTCTCTATATTTTATATTTGAAAGCCAGCATTAAAAAGATTGAAAATGAATGATAGATCTTGTAACTTTTTAATATTTTTGCAGACGTGTGTTTCTAGTGCGAGTACTAACTGCTAGAATATTTTTCTCTCTTTTGGTTCTGTTCCTGAACTTCTGTAGGAAAATTTATCATTCAATTACAGGTAGCTAAGTAGTCTTTCAACATGCAGGATCTACTTGCACGGCATTTTGAACTTGATCAACATCTTATTGAGTACATGTCAACAAAATCTTCTTGAGGCATGTCGTGGAAATCACATGGGAGTTAGTGACAGAGGTGAAGAATTCACTTGTGTTTATCTGCCTGAAACAATTTATTTTTCACCCACACTGATATAATTACAGGCAATACTTCTGTAACCACATGAATTTATGTTAGAAATAGAAGATGAATGAGAGCTTATGAGTCAAAAGGTTTGCTTTCTGCTGTTGCTTTTGATTTGCGATTTTGGCGGAATGAGAAGTTTCTGATTGGAAATGGTTACCAACTTACCAGGAAGAAAGCAACTCAAATTATTAATCAGACACACAGAAACTTTAGAGAAGTGAAATCTATTTTTAGAATGCTTGGATCTTCTTTCATTGTAAATTTTAGATGAGACAATTTAATGTTACTTTGCACTGTATCCTTTGAAGGTCTCCTGAGCAGAGCTTGTAGACAATTTTGACTAAATTCCCAGGTTCATAAAGCAAGCCTAAATTTCCTAAGGGATGTTAAACTTAACATGCTCTATCAAACATATTATGCTTGAAATGTAATGTGAAAGGGCATTGAGTTTATCTTGTTTGTGGACTCTACGAGTTATATTGCACACACACACACACACACACACACAAATATATATATATATATATATATGCAAATGATTCAATATAGATCAGTCAGTGATTAATATAGACCGGTCAGTGAATGGAGCATCTGCAAATGTATAAGTCCCTTTTATCCTTGCTTTGTATAATCTTTCATGTGTTTAGGATTACATGACCTAATTGTTGTTAATTAATAATATTAGTACACATTTGTTTGTTACTGGGTTAATGAGTAGATGCCATGCCATGAACCAACTGAATATGGTGTCAGCTTTGTGCAAATGATTGTTTGGTTAGAATATATCTGGGCTTTATTCTATAGTTAAGTTGCTTAGTCGTTCTTTCTGTTTTTCATAGTGTTTTTATCTCTTTTCGCTAATAGATTATATGCAAATCTTGCATTTGCAAACAACTTATTGTTTTGAACATCCAATAGCTATTTGCTAATTGTTTAATCTTTCTTATCTAGCTATGCTACATCCATGGAATTTTCTGTCTATTATTTTATGTAATGTTTTTGTTAGAATTTTGATTATAGCAATTTAATTTTCATCTCTTTCAACTTATAAGCAATAGAGGATCACTGAAAGAACAACTATGCACAGAAACAATAGACACACGAATTTTATCCTAGGAAAACCCAAACTCGGGAAAAAACCCAGCAACCCTTTCTTACTCAGAGATTCAGTACAATGAAGATAAAAGTACAAGAAGAATAGATGCCCAAAGAAATCAGCTACAAAATGTCTTCTGCTACCCAAAAAGTCGAACTCCCTTGCTTGAGCGAACTTTCTTGAGATAAGTGTGAAAATGGGAGGAGCAACACTTCTATTTATACTTTACTTTTTGGTAAATTCCTTACTGGGCCGACTTGACAGTTTCTCTAGGGCCGATTTGTCATTTTGAAGGATAAAACTACATTTATTAATTGTTTTATTTTGTAGGTCAGCTAGACAAGTGAGGAGACCTTACGTAGCTACATTATTAACACTCCCTCTTAGCTAGAGAGGTACATAACGCTGGAACACATCAAGCATCATCTGGTCGTCACAATTGGACTCGAACATTTGGGCATCATCTGATTGTCATGGCTGGACTAGTACATCTCGTCATCATAAGAAAGGTCAACACCGTCCATACTGGACAATATCCCACACAGGCATCTAAGTTTACTCTACACAAGAGTCCTTTCCACATAGGAGAATCCTCCTCATATGAACAATAGTCCTCACTGAACTAAGCTCATCTTAGTCTACATAGGACCGCCTGTACTACTTGGACTGAGCTCATTATAGGTCTACATGGACCGCCTGTCCTACCTGGACTGAGCTCATTATCGGTCTACACGGACTGCCTCTCTTACCTGGACTGAGCTCATTATCGGTCTACAAGGACCGCCTGTCTTATCTGGACTGAGCTCATTATAGGTCTACAAGGATCTCCTGTCCTACCTGGATTGAGCTCATTATCAATCTACAAGGACCGCCTATCCTACCTGGACTGAGCTCATTATCGGTCTACAAGGACTGCTTGTCCTACCTGGACTGAGCTCATTATCGGTTTACGTGGATCGCCCGTCCTGGACTATGAGCACTCCTTCTTACTGAGGGAAGCATCGTCGAATACTCCAAGGATTTCACGGAAGTACGCAAACTTCACCCTAGAAAGAGGTTTGGTGAGAATGTCTACAATCTGATTATCAGTTCTACAATCTGATTATCAGTCGGGATATACTGGGGCTGAACTGCTCCTCTCTGTACCATATCTCTGATATAGTGGTACTTGATCTCCACATGCTTTGATCTGTGATGAGATACAGGATTCATGGAAAGCTTCACACAGCTTTGATTATCACAGTGAATCACAGTAGGCTCAAGTGTCTCTCTGGACAATCCTGCAAAGAGCTTCTGAAGCCATATTGCTTTTCGTGTTGCAACACTTGCTGCAATATACTATGCTTCTGCAGTGCTCAATGCTACTTGAGGGACGCTTCCTGTTGCACCAGGAAATCACTGTAGAACCCAAATTGAAGGAACACCCGAAGGTGCTCTTTCTGTCCACAACACTTCCTACCCAATCGGAATATGTGTATCCATGCAATCTCATATCACTCCTAGAAGCATATCTCAGTCCATGTCCCACAATTCCACGTAAGTATCTCAGCACATGCTTCACAACAACCCAATGTACCTATCTCGGTTCACACATAAACTGACTAGAGCACTCACAACAAGGCAGATATCTAGTCTAGTGTTGACTAGATACATCAGTGAACCGAACAACTGTCTATACATGGTGGGATCTATTAACTCTGAATCGGAAGCTGAGTCACTGAACTTCTTCAGGTTTGTCTCCATGGGTGTGTTCATGGACTTGTAGTCCAACATACCAAATCTCCTCAAGATATCAATGGTATACTTCCATTGGCTCAGGAAAATTTCATCCTATCTCTGCCACACCTCCAAACCCAAGAAGTAATGCATCGGACTGAGATCTTTCATCTCGAACTTAGAGGCTAACATCTTCTTGCACCACTCGGTAAGTTTCTCATCTCTTGTGAGAAACAAATCATCAACATATAGTACTAGTATCAATGGTCTACCATCCTCAACCTTGTAATGAAGGTTGGAATCTGCCTCACTCTTGGTGAATCCCAAACTCACCAAGTATCCATCAATCCCGACATACCATGCTTGTGGTGCTTGCTTGAGGCCATACAAGGCCTTCTTTAGTCTACACACATGGGATTCTTTCCCATGAATCTCGAAACCCTCTGGTTGCTCAATCTAGACTTCTTCCTCAATGACTCCGTTGAGGAAAGTAATTTTAGTATCCATCTGATGTAATTTCCATCCTATAGCTGAGGCTAAAGCTATGATTGATCTAATGGTCGTGTATCGTGCAACTGGAGCAAATGTCTCCTCAATGACTCCGTTGAGGAAAGTAATTTTAGTATCCATCTGATGTAATTTCCATCCTATAGCTGAGGCTAAAGCTATGATTGATCTAATGGTCGTGTATCGTGCAACTGGAGCAAATGTCTCGTCATAATCGACTCCCTCTTTATGAGAGAATCCTCTAGCCACAAATATTGCTTTGTGCTTCTCAATGCTCCCATCTGCTGCATGCTTAATCTTGAAGATCCACTTGGAAGTCACCGCTGACTTCCCTTCAGGTCTTGGCACAACTTCCCATACGTCATTCTTTATGATGGATTGATATTCTTCCATCATGGCATCTTTCCAAATCGGTTGGCTGGCAGCCTCCTCGTAGCTGGAAGGCTCATAATCAATGATGTGGGACATCAGTGCTACATATCCTGAATATCTGACCTTGAGAGCCATTTCTGAGCATCCTTCTCCCTCTCAAACATTGAATATCAACAGGATCTTAATCTGGCTAACTACACATCCATCACTAGTTCTTTAGAACAAGTCCCATCGTCCTTCTCTTGTAGGCCATAGCATATGATCTTTCCCTACAAGTCAGATTTCGTCAAATAGTCAGCAACATTGCATCATCACATTTCAATGCAATGACAATAGTTTACACAATCATGTAAGCATCTTAGCCAATGCTTCAACACAACATCCATTCATATCCCAAACATACTTGGTGACCATCTGAATGCCTTCCATCTCCACTAGAATATACTGTTAGGAGTGTGCATTGCTCTAGTATGTTAGCAAACAGGTTTCATCCTAGACTAGTTCCATATAGGGTTTATGGAATGTTGTGCAGCACTACAGGCTACTTACTCAACACATATAATATGCACAATATGAGTCCACTGCTAATCAATCTCAATCATATAAACATGCATAACACACTTCCTAATTCTAAGAATACAGATCTGCATACAACTGTTATGAACATTCAGATTTGATTTACAAGAGAAATAATGACAAATGAAAATCCATATCCAAATACTTATCTTTTATTGTTTTGTGTGGGCTCCCTCTTGATCTCTACCTCCATGTAGGGATCACTAGACTCCTTAACTCTTTGTCTTCTTACTTGGAAGCTAACTGCAACCTGGATCTTCATACAACACTAATGACAATCTCCTCATCTAGAGATAATGCAACCATTGGTGTACTAAAAGAAATACTCCTTTCGATGGCCATCATCTTCTGCATTCCTTGACCTCTTTGGTGGAGTTTCTTCATCTACATCAACAATGGAGGCATGTTTCCTCGTCTTTGATGTACATTGATTCTTGTAGTGACCGAACTTTATGCACTTGAAGCATTGGACCTTTGAAAGATCTTTCTTCTGCCTTTGTCTTTTCTTCCAAAGTTCCTCTTTCCTCTTTTCTTGGTATGTGTAATGAGAGCTTGATCTTCTTCATCAGGGGCATGCACTTTGCCTCTAGCCACAAGTCTAGTTTCTTCTTTTGTACAGTCTTCCCACAATCTTTCAAAATTTGGTAGCTCAGATCTTCCCGTCACGCTTTGAATGAAAGGTTCCCAAGATTGAGGGAGGCCATTGAAAGTCATCATGACTAATTCCCTATCTGCAATAATCTCACCAATTGTGCTCAATTGATCCTTGATCTCTGTGATCTTCATGCAATATGATGCAATAGTATCAGATCTAGACATCTTGATGTTTGAGAGTTGTTGCCTTAGGGCAAGGGCCCTATTGATATTTGTGTTCTCAAGCAACGTCTTCAAGGTGTCAAACATTGCCTTTGTCGTCTTCTTATGAGAAATTTGAGGAATCAAATGATCCTTGACTGAATCAATTGCAATCCTCCTTGTCTTGGCATCATTCTTCTTCCACTAAGTCTTCTTCGCTTCTTCTTCAGGTTCTGACACTCCATTCACAACAAAACTTTGGATCATTTTCTTCTAGAGCAATAAGCACTCTAGACTTCCATGAATGGAAATTTGAAGCTCCATCAAGCCTATCTTCAACTTTGATGCTTGACATTTTGACTAAGAAGCAGAATTGCAACCTGGATCAAAAACCCTAGCAGGAGCTATTTATTTTTTACTTTGGATTCTTGGAAAACCACTTCCACAGATGAATTCGCCCTCCTAAGGCGAGTTGAATAAACCTCCTTTTCTTCATGATCTGTGGTCAAAACATTGAGAATCAACAAACCCTAATTATCGACTTACTGTAGTAGCTGTAGTAATTAGGTCAAAATTAAAAATCTTCAGAATGAAATTCTGCTTGCACAGGTAAGTTCGTCTTCCTAGGGCAAGCTCGGTGAAGCTAAGAGCGAACCAATTTGGTGGTTGAAAAATGAAGAAATAGTAAACCCTAGTTCTGGCAATAGTCTCCTTCAGCATTGCTCTGAAACCATGTTAGAATTTTGATTATAGCAATATAATTTTCATCTCTTTCAACTTATAAGCAATATAGGATAACTGAAAGAATAACTATGCACATAAACAATAGACACAATAATTTTATCCCGGGAAAACCCAAACTCGGGGAAAAACCCAACAACCCTTTCTAACTTAGAGATTCAATACAATGAAGATAAAAGTACAAGAAGAATAGATGCCCAAAGAAATCAGCTACAAAATGTCTTCGGCTACCCAAAAAGTCGAACTCCCTTGCTTGAGAAAACTTTCTTAAGATAAGTGCGCAAATGGGAGGAGCAACACTTCTATTTATACTTTACTTTTTTGTAAATTCCTTACTAGATCGGTTTGACAGTTTCTCTAGGGCCGACTTGTCATTTTGAAGGATAAAAATACATTTATTAATTGTTTTGTTTTGTAGGTCGGTTAGACAAGCGAGGAGACCTCACGCAACTACATTATCAAGAGTTTTTTCGCACATACATAGCCAATTTGTGCAAAAGTTCTAAATCTTTATGTTTAGCTAAAGCTGAGATCCACATACACTAGATTTACTTAGGTTTTGATAATTTTAAGGAGCTTTGTCAATTGATCAAATGAAACATTGCATTCTCTTGTTATGAATGCTATTAAAGCAAAGAATCTATTGTAGACTATGCTTTTGAATGTACTTCTCGTTCGTTTTTTGCTGTTACTTATCAAAATTGTGCCTTCGCTATATCTACTACTATAGTATCTATCTTTGGCATTAAAATTGTGCCTTTGTTTATTGTATTTTTCCACATACATGAAATTAACAAAAATCATTTATTAACAAATATCCAACATCAAAAAGACAATAAATAGAAATCCATATGGGACAGAGATAAATATAATTGAGTAATGAATAGATGATAGAATGATTTACAATGTGTTGGGGCGGTATACTTATACACACTGATTGATCCCATGGTTGATAGGACTATTGAAATAATATGTAGCTACGCAAGACATTATTATTGTATTTGTCATATATTTGATCATGTGAAAACCCTAAAAAACAATGTTATATTGTACGTGTAAAATATGTAATGTCGGCTCAAGAAAATTCTAAAGAAATAATAAATAAACAATATTATGTTGCTCCCTAGACAAGTTGGCCCAGTCAAGTAGACAAGTTGGCCCAATAGTGAAAAAGGGCACACTGGACCAAGTATAAATAAGGTGTGGTGCCTCCTAATTTGGATACCAAGCAAGTGAAGTGAGATCTGCTCCATAAGTGCGCATAGGAGAGTAGCTGTTGGAAGTTATAGAACCCCAACCCGGTTTCAAGCTTTCAAGCTTCTCTGCATATAGTTTAATGCCCAAACCCCAAAATGCACATTTTTCTCATAAAAATGACTTGACTTGAAACACATGAAATTCTTTTTCAAAATTAATAACTCAGAAATTTTCACTTTCATTCTAAACTTTCAAACTAAGAAAATTTAAATCAACCAATGACAAAAGTTTTGACACAGAATTTTTGACCAAGTTGGTCCAGGATAAAAACCCTAAGGGAAAACCTGTATGAGAGAGAGATTTTTATTTCTTCAGACAAATTAGCAAATACACAACAATACTTATCTCTACCTCCTCAGTAATTGTGCCCAGAAATTAAGACTGTACGGGAAACATTAAATACAATACGACCTCGAAATTTGTGCCAAAACTGTGCCTTGAAATTTGTGCCAAAACTGTGCATCGAAATTCGTGCCAAAATTGTTGTATGGTCTGATAGATTTCTGCCTCGAAATTTGTGTTGTACTAACACATTAAATGTTGTACGGAACTGCCTCGAAATCTGTGTTGTATGGTCTTTACAGACTGTGTTGCACGACCTTCAATAAATGTTGTGCAAACCTCGATTTCTATGCATATGTTGTACGGATTTGTCTTGGGAAGTGTGCCCTTCCTTCTTGGAAAATGTGCCCACCAATCTCCTTGATTTTTGTGCAAGGGTTTACTCTCTTCCTCTTGAAATTCGACCTCCTCTTCTTCTCTTGCTTTTCCTCTCCAAAACTCCTCTCTTAGATGTGAATAATGATTTAGGTTTTGCCTTCCCCAAGCCTTTTTGTTCATGGTAACCTCCCCCTCTTCATCCAATGGTCAAGATTAGATTAGATCATGGGGTCTCAATAAATGCTCCATAAATAACAATTAAATGATATTATTAAATGATATTTAGTGCACTCATATCATTTAATTATGTGATGACCCTTTTAATTAATCCCTCACTTGAATTTATCACTTAAATGAACTTAGGATATAACCATGACTTAAACTTTTAATAAAGTGACTTTATAAAATAAAGTACTTCTCACTTTATTAATTAAATGACTAGGGGTCACCTTATTAAAGTGTTCTTGTCCACCCCAAGGCAACACAAGGTGAACAACTCTTCCTTGGTAACTTTTCAACACTCCCTCTTACTGAGGAAGGTGTTCTTCACCACTTCCAACTTGTCTCTGAAGTAAACATGCCTCCCTCTACTCAAAGACTTCGTGAGAATGTTTGCCACCTGCTCATCAACAGAAATGTACTGCAACTCAACAGCTCCTCTCTGAACATAATCCCTAATGAAGTGATATCTGATCTCAGTATGCTTTGACCTGTCATGAAATACCGGATTCTTAGAGAGCCCGATGCAACTTTGATTATCACAGTGTATAACTGTAGGTCTCAGCTCCTGACCAAATAAGTCTACCATCAACTTGCGAAGACACAAAGCTTCACAACTAGCCCGACTAACTGCCATGTACTCAACCTTTGTAGAATTCAAAGCAACGGAATGTTGCTTTCGACTGAACCACGACACAACTGTCGAGCCCAAACTGAAGCAACAACTGGAAGTGCTCTTCCGGTCTGAAACACTTCTTGCCCAATCTGAATCCGTGAAGCCAACCAATCCCACTCCATCAGACCTCCTGTAGTCCAAACCAAAATCTATTTTCCCTGCAAGATATCTCAATGTGTTTTGCGGCAGTCCAATGCACTCTCCTGGGCTCCACCATGAATTGACTGAGAGTGTTTACCGCAAAACTCAAATTTGGTTTGGTGTTGACCAGATACATCAACGAACCTATAAGTTGACGATACAAAGTAGGATCCACCAATTCTCCCTTGGAAGCATGAAGCTTCGTCTAGTTGCTGGTCATGGGTGTGGATACGGGTCTGCAGTCCTCCATCCGAAATCTCTTCAGAACATCTGCATCATATTTTCCTTGCCCCGGGAAAACATGTCCATGCTCCTACCAAATCTTTATCCCCGAATAGTAATGCATCAGCCCAAGGTCAGTCATCTCAAACTCTGAAGCAAGATCTTTCTTACATGCTTCAATCAGGTGCTCTGCACCTGTAATGAACAAATTATCAACATATAGTAGAAGAATGAGAAGAATGAGCGGATCACCCCCAACCACAATGAAGTATAGGTTGGGATTGTTGCCAGCTAAGTTGTACTTAGATGGACTATCAAGCGAGCGGGCAAAGTTTAACATTTCAATGTCCTTTTTTCGATGATTTGATATCCAGCTGGCCTTTTAAAGGGCTCCTGTTTTAACTTTTTTCCACACGTCCATGGCCCTGCGGGGTTTGTAATAAAACGTACTAGCATGGTGTTTTGTAAAAGACTTGGTTCCCTAGGACTTTTTGGCTAAGTCAGGTATTCCAAGGAGTTTTTTCACTTAGTTATTATGTCTTGCATTAGTGCATAACATAATTTTTGGGTTTTTCTCCTGCTCCTCCAAAGCTGGAATCCCTGGGGAGGCTGACGGACCTTAGGGGGGTGTTAAAGTCTATGGGTCAATGTATATGAACATGCTAGGCGTTATTTTTGAGTCATATGGACATGTGCTAAGTCCCCCTAGTTTTTTTTTTAAATTTTTGGCGAAGTTTATTTTTTCCGTAAATTGAGCCATTTTTTTTAATGGTTCAATAAAAAAAAAATTAATTGGCCTTGAAGTGGAGGTCTTTTCTGCCTTAGGGGTGCTCGTTTTCTAACTCATAGCACCCTCTTAACCCCTAAACCCACTTTTCTTAATGTTTGGGTGCTTAAATTTTTACCTATGGCCAAAAAACTCAAAAAAGTCATGAAAACATAAAAAAGGTGAAAAAATGACTCATAAAAATATTAAATTTTGGGAGTGATTTATGGACTGATTTTTTCAGCTATGTTTTAGGAGTTATAAGAGCTGATTTTGGAAAGATTCTGGGCAGCTATATTAGTGGGATTACTTCCCCATTTGAGGGGGGCATATTTTCCAAAATTGGGCCCCTTCAATCATGGAATTTGCAGCTATGTTTATGGGCTGTCACATGGATGATTTTTAGCTGATTTGAGGTTGATTTTGGCAGGCCATTACATGGGAGTGGGAAGCCCCATTTTCTCCATGAGTTATGCCACTCATTCCACCCATTTCTCTCCATCTTTGGTTATTTAAGCATGGCTGCCCACTCCATTTTTTTTAATTGGAGTTTGGGAGTTAGAGCTAGCACCTGTAATTCGATTTTGTACTTGTCATTTTGCTTAATGAATAAAGAGACTTTGGAGGTCAAGCTTGGTGTAGTGTTTTTGATGAGTGGGTGAATGTCATGGTTTTCATTGAGGTAACATGTATTTGAGCTACTTGTTTTCTTTTGCATCTAAATTTAGCTTTGGGAATGATCAGTATTGATTTATAAGGAGGATTAGATAATTTGTTTATTATTTAGTCTTTTATCTATGCAAGTGTAGAGATCTGATTTAAATGTGTCATTTGTTTATGAGCATTTCCTTTTGATTTCTCATATGTATATTTCTAGATTTGATCATTTGGTTTCAAGTTGGTGTGATTTGTAGGTTATTTCAAGTGGATGAGTGGAGGATTTTGTTTGTCTCCTTTACTTTTTTAACATCTTTTTGCAGACGTAGCCCCTCAGTTCTCCACCAAGAAGGCTCCAAGGCTTCTTCAAGGAAAAAATTGATAAATTGATAAAAAACTCTCCATATCTCCTTCTCTTCTACTTCATACTTTCACCTTGGTTACTGGTTACTTTTTGAAAGAGTAATAGTGGTTTGCAATCTGAACTTTACATTCTGATTTATTCCTCTAAATGTCTGATCTATTCCATTTACAAAGTGTTCATCTTTAATAGATTAGATCTTTTCATTTATCTAACATTTTACTTTTCTCAACTTGTAAAAAATTGTCAAATCTTTAAAAGTTTTGAGTAGTGTTAGATCTGATTTGAAAGTTCATTTGGCTGATTTAAAGAGCTGATAATTTGCAGCCCTTAAAAGCTTGCAAAGATCCCAAGTAACAAGGCCCAAATGCTTGTTTTACTTTGTTAAATTCCGTCATTTTAACTAGTTTTTACACTTAGTATTTTCTGGGTTTTTTAGGAGATGTTCCAAAGACACTCTTAAAGTGTTTTTGAGAATCTTATACTGACGTTTGCTTGCTGGTTTGCAGCAAAAGACGATCAGGTAGGAGGAGGTGCTGCCAAAATTTCAAAGATCTAGGCAATCCGAAGGACCATTATTGAATTTTTGCAAATCGGATGCCTTTTTCTCTCCAATTTTTGTAAGCCACTGAGTCAATTAAGACTGGGGCATTTCTATTGCATTGTAACTAAAGTATTAAACGAGAGCAAGTGGGCTAACCAAGCGCCCACACCCCATCCCCCCAGGGGGAAAACTGTGTTGACTCAATTTTCGTGGTTTCCTATTTTTTTTAGTTTAGATTTCATTTCCGCACTTAATAAAATCGAATTAGGCTTAAAATTAACCTTGTTGGTCCGTTCCACTAGCGGGCCACAAGTTCACTCAAAACATAGTTTTATCATTTTTTTTACAAACTCAAATGCCCCCCTTGCTTTCCCGAAGTAGGGTTTCTGTACAAGGGCTTGCCCGAGTACGTGCCTGAAAAGAGACTCTTGGGGTTTAAAAAGATAAAATTTTGGTTCATAAAATCTTCTAAAAATACCAAGGTCTTCTCCCGTATGCTCTGTGGCCAACTTGCAGCTCAGTCTGACCCAGTTGGTACGCATCAAAAAGGGGGAGATGGCTAGTAATAAGATCTAACACCACCCCGAATAAAAAAACCTTTATGTGAAAATCCAGCACATCACGAACATTTTGTTGTTGTGGGGAAATTTCTCAGAAGGCTTGGGACAAAACTGAGTAGTGACCTCTTGGAAACCGTTAGGCTTGCCCTTGTTGGTACAACATCTGAACACCTCCTTGAGACTCCAATTCAGCCCAAGTATGAGAGGGAAGCCACACATCAAAATTCCGGACATGTTCCCCGTACCTTTGCGTATATTGGGAACCCACCAGCCATAATAAAAAGATCACTTTCACATTAATTCTAAAATAAACCAAGAACACTCGCACAACATTTACTTTTCTGCTCATGCATCTATTTCGACTCCATTATAAGGCACTGGTCTATATTGATATTATTTCATGTTATTGACAAATGTTGCAAATGAATGATGATAATAGTGAATGGGAGCAAATGATGTATTGATGAATGATTGTCTTGCTTTATATAAGTATATGCTGCTTTTATCTTGGTTATCAAAAATATTTTTTCTAACTCCTAGATTAGACACTTTAGTTTTTATTTTTAGGGTCCACCCCCCTTGGCTTTGCTAGGAAAGCCTAGACAGAGGAGTTGAGTCTCAAGTGACAGTACTTGACTCTGACTTGCCCCCAAGGCCACACTAGCAGCTTGAAGACTTCTGCTGCGTTTTCCCCAGGTGTGGAACCAGGTGGAAACATGGATCAACCTCACTCTTCTGGTTAAATTTCATACATTCATAGCATAAAACATAAATGCATTACCAAGATCACTAGAAGTAAGACAATGCACAAAACAACACAGAGTTTACCCTGGGAAACCCAAATCGGAGAAAACCCAACAACCTTCCCAGAGAGATGATATTATGATATCAGAGTACAAATAAAGAAAGAGACAGAATGTGAAAGTATCTTTCACAAGTAGATGCCCCAAATAAGCTTCCTCCTTCAAGTGATGCAAAATCAGCCTCCTCCAAGTGATGCGCACTTCCTAAGTGAGTGAATGAGATAATGAGGTGCACTAGCCTCCTATTTATACAAGTGCGAAACTGGAAAATTCTCTAATGGGGCTGTCTTCACCTGGGAGCAATAAATAATTTAATTTTAATCTTTTTATTTGTTTATTTTGCACCCTAAGGATTACATTGATTCTTTCATGTGTTTACATAATTGATTACATAAATTTCTTCTCCGTTAGGAGGTATAAACAAGTTCAATGAAAGTACATCTCTATCTCTGTGGGTTTTATCTTGTACATCCATTCTATCTCCATCATCTTTTTGCAGATTGAAGGTTGTCCACACAGTCTCTGCGCATCATCATCACCAGTCCTTCGGTGAGTCCAGGAGACTCACTCAATCCTGGATATCTGAGATTATCAGCTGTACCATCTTTGCTATACAATTTGCTACCTGTTTGTCTCATCTGCCAATGGGGTCCTCCCATACCTGGTTGAGATTTCAAATGAGCAAAAGCGAACGGCCATCTACTGACTGTCCGACTCTTCTGCCTATGGGATTTCTCCCATATTTGGCTGAGTACCTGGATTGTAGAGGCACCTGTGCAACCACACAACCAACTGCTGACTGTCCTACTCATCTACCTATGGGATTTCTCCCATATTTGGCTGAGTAACCGGACTGCAGAGGCATCAGTGTGAACTCAACCAACTGCTGACTGTCCTACTCATCTGCCTATGGGATTTCTCCCATATCTGGCTGAGTAACTGGACTGCAGAAGGTACCTGGGTGAGCTCGACCAACTGCTGATTGTCCTACTCATCTGCCTATGGGATTTCTCCCATATCTGGCTGAGTAACTGGACTGCAGAAGGCACTAGGGCAAAGCAAGGCAAGCATCTCAATGTCATCTTTCCCTCTCAAGGAGGGATACGTTCTCTTCGACTCCAAGTCTTCCGCGAAAGTATTCGAACTTCACCCTAGGAAGAGCCTTGGTGAGAACATTTGCAATCTGGTCATTTGTCGGCGCGTACTGTAACTCGACCGCACCTTTCTGCACCATATCACGAATGAAGTGATATCAAATCTCGATATGCTTCGACCTGTCATGAAATACATGATTCACTGACATATGCACACAGCTCTGGTTATCACAGTGAATCACGGTCGGCTCTGGAATCTGGCCGAACAATCCTGCCAGGAGTTTACGAAGCCAAACTGATTTTCGAGCTGCTGTGCTGGCAGCCATGTACTCGGCCTCTGCAGTACTGAGTGCCACCGAGTTCTGCTTCCTGCTGCACCAAGAGATAACTGCGGAACCCAAACTGAAGCAACATCCAGATGTACTCTTCCGATCTGCAACACATCCGGCCCAATCTGAGTCTGTAAACACCTGCAATATCAGGTCACCATCTGAAGCATACTTCAATCCATATCCCATAGTGCCACATAAGTATTTGAGCACATGTTTTGCAGCAATCCAGTGAATCTGCCTTGGTTCACACATGAACTGACTGAGGGCATTCACAACAAAACATATATATGGTTTGGTGTTGGTCAGATACATCAATGACCCAATCAACTAGCGATAAATGGTGGGATCAAACAAATCAGAATCTCTCAACTTCTTCCAATTTGCATCCATCGGAGTAGCCATGGACTTGCAGTCCAACATTCTGAATATCTTCAACATATCAATGGTGTATTTTCCTTGTCATAGGAAAATCTCTTTCTGCCTCTGCCATACTTCTAATCCCAAGAAGTAATGCATCAATCCAAGATCTTTCATTTCAGACTCAAAGGCGAGATTCTTCTTACACCATACAATGAGTTTCTCATTTCCTGTGAGAAACAAGTGATCAACATATAATACCAAAATCAATGGCTCATCATCTGCAACCTTGAAGCAAAGGTTGGGGTCTGCATCATTCTGATGCACCTTCCATCTCATAGTTGAAGCAATAGCAATGATCGATCTGATGGAAGTATCTCGAGCCACATGAGCAAGTGTATCATCATAATTGACTCCCTCTTTCTGAGAGAATCTTTTGGCAACAAATCTGGCCTTGTATTTCCCATATGCTCCATGCTAAGTCTGTTGTGCCCATCTACGTCTTTTTCGACCTACTGCAACATTTCTGGGGATATCAGCTGGATCAATGGAATCGATAGGTTCATCCTTTTCTGCTAACTCCCTCTTGAACTAGAGGGGGAGATGATCTCATCTCCTTTGGTTCTATCATTTCATCATCGATCTCCATGTCTGATCCTCTACCTTTCCTGACAGCTAATTCTTCTTCAAATGTCACATCCTTACTGACTTCAATCTGTCTGGACCCTGGGATGTAGATTCTGTAGGTATTTGAAGACTCACTGTATCCCACAAAGGTTCCCTTCTTTCCTGAAGGTTCCAACTTGAGCACATGTATAAAGACTGGAAAGCGAAATATCTGAAGGTGGCTTACTTCCGGTTTCACTTCTGTGAAAGCTTCCTCCGAGGTCATCCTTCTAGGCTGAGAGTCATATTCCAGGAAGCGTCTTGCTGAACATCAACAGGATTCATATGTCCATCGAAACAAGTCTTCTCTTGTAGGCCAAATCACATGGTCTTTTCCCTACAAAGTCAAATCCCGACTGATGATCAGTGACATTTTATAATCAAATGAAAGAACAAATAGTTTACATAGGAATCTTAGCTAATACTTTATCACAACAATCATGAACATGTCTATCAAACACCTCTGGGAAGTTACTAGATGTTTGTTATCTCCACTAGATCATGCCATCAAGAGTGTGCACTACCCTAAGCATGTAGGAGGGAGATATCATCTAGACTAACTTCATGAAATGTTGTGTAGCTCATATGCATAATATAACAGGGTAAACTATATCAACTGCTCAACACATTAGATCTGCATATAAGAAACATATAAGACAAAACCATATCTATGTAAGCAAGAAAACAAAATACTTATCTCTTATTGTTTTGGTGTGTGGGCCCCCACTGCCTTCTTGTGGGAACCATAAGATATCTATGTTCTTGCATTCTGGATCTTCTAGAAGAGGAACTCTGAACGATCATCACTCCTTTGCTTCTTGCGATGATGATCCTTTTCTACATCAACAGTTGAGGCTTCATACTTTCTTTTGTTAGAACTTCGGCACTTATTTGCATAATGACCATATGCCTTGCACCTGTAGCATTGTATCTGAGACAAATCCTTCTTCTCCTTCTTCTAATCTGGAGGTGGACTTGATCTCCTTTCTTGGTGCTTGTGTTTGTAGAAATTCTTTCCTTTTCCCTTACCTTTCTTGTTATGAGAAACAAAAGCTTAGTTCTCCTCAGGTTGAGTGCCATGGCCATGGAGTCTTTGACGTGCTGCAATCCCGGTCTCTTCCTGAGTACAATCTGCCCAAAGCTTATCAAACTTTGGTAGTTTGGATCTACCAATTATGCTTTGGATAAAGGACTCCCATTATGGTGGAAGACCATTTAGAGTGTGGAGGACAAGCTCCTTATCGTTAATAGGATCTCCACTGGTGCTGAGCTTGTCTCTGAGTTCTGTGATCCTCATAAAGTATGAGGCAATGGATTCTGACTTTGCTATCTTCATATTTGAGAGCCGGTTTCTCAAAGTCATGGATACATTTAGGCTAGTGTGTTCAAACAACTTCATAGTGGTCTTGAACATTTTCTTAGCATACTCACCCCCGTTGTCTGACCTGAGTGCCCAGATCTTCCTCCTTGTTTGGTTCTCCACAAGAGCTTTGAACTCTTGGAACCTCTTTAAGACTTCCTGAGATTGTTTACTTCTCAGAAAGTAGATCCAGGTCTTCTTGGAGTGGTCATCAATGAAACTAATATAATACTCAAATCCTGTCAACCAAGCAGAATACATAGGTCCACATAAGTTAGAATGAATAAAGCCCAGTACTCCACCTGATCTTGTGTCACTGCTTAGAAAAGCAATCTTGTTGTACTTTCCCAAAGCACACCCTCTTCACAGACCACCCTGCTCTATGTTGAATTGCGGTAAACTTGTAGACATCTCTCTCAACAATATCAAAGCTAAATGATGAAGATGGCCCATCCTCTCGTGCCACAACTCACACATCTCAATGCTACTGCTAGTATGGACCAATGCATGATGAGGATGGAAGAGAAGCTTGCACAGTTTACCACATCTAACTCCAATGGCACATGAAGTAGATGGTCCTGCTGCTCTGGGAAAAATATGCACTTTCCCATCTAGGACACATACTCCAAAACCCCTATCCTCAATAGTGGAAACTGAAACAAGGTTCTTCTTCAGCCCGGGGACATACAAGACATCCCTCAATGTCATGGACAGCATAGAATCCCTTTGAAAGGTAATAGTCCCTCTCCCAACTGCTCTCACAATCGTGTTGTCACCCAACACTACCTCAAGACTCAAACCTGTCTCGGTCATCTCGATGAACACATCTCAACCACCTGTCATATGGCCCGAAGCCCCATTATTAATGTACCAAGTAGAAGTGGTAGAAGCATTCAAAGAATGACCAACCAACAAAGAACACTGAACCTGATCCTCCATATCACTGCTGGTGATAGATGTCCTCTCTGTACACCCAGCATAAAGAGAAAACTCTCCCTCGAAACGTGAAGCAAAAATCATCAACATTTGTTGCTGCTGTTGTCTGCTGTCCTTTCTTCTTCTTGTTCGGACACTGTCCAAACTTCTGGCAAGCAAAGCATTTAACTTTGTTCAATTCTTTCTTTTGCTCACCAATGTGTTGTTTGGCCCCAACCTTGGACCCTTCTTGAACTTCTTTTTTTTACCTTTAGCTGCCAACGCCACATTGTCCTCATCTTCCTTGTTATGTGACGAACTGCCCTGTATATATCCTCTCCGATTCACCTTATGTATGAATTCATCCCAAAGACGATCCCAAGAAGACATGTTCTCACAAATAACCACCGTCTACACGAACACACCCCATGGCTGAGTCACTCCATTTAAGGTTGTCTGCACCAACTCACTGCCCTATATAACCTCCCCAACAGCTGCAAGTTCATCCCTCACCTGTGTAATCTTGGTAAGGTAGGAAGCCATGCTTTCACCTTTACCCATGTGCACATCCTTCAACTTTTCCCTCAACACCATCTTCCTGTTTTCATTTGAACTTTGGTGAAGACTAGTCAAAGCTGTCCACATTTGAAAGGCATGAGCCTTTGCTGAAATGTGTGGGATCACATGATCCTTCACGGCATCAAGAATGATCATTCTTCCCTTCACATCTTTCTTCATAAAGGCTTCCCTATTTGTAGCATCAGTAGGAACAATGACATGATTTGTTGTTGTACTATTAATAGCTATTTCCCATAGTTCATTCTCCTCAAGTCCTAACATAATCCTAGCCTTTAATGGGATAAAATTTGCAGCCCCATCCAATCTGTCCTCTACTCTAAGTCCAGTCACCATGACTACAACCTGTACCTTTTCTTCTCAAAGAAAATTGTTTGAGAACCTGTTTTTTACAAACCCTCTTCTTTCTCAAATATGAAATATTTCTGAGTGTTTTTAAATCTGATCTTTACCACCGCTTTGATACCATGAAAGTTTTAGAACCCCAACCCGGTTTCAAGCTTTCAAGCTTCTTTGCATATAGTTTAATGCTCAAACCCCAACATGCACATTTTATCTCATAAAAAATGACTTGACTTAAAACACATGAAATTCTTTTTCAAAATTAATAACTCAGAAATTTTCACTTTCATTCTAAACTTTCAAACTTAGAAAATTTAAATCAGCCAATCACATAAAATTTTTGACACATAATTTTTGACCAAGTTGGTCCAGAATAAAACCCCTAAGGGAAAACCTGTATGAGAGAGATTTTTATTTCTTCAGACAAATTATCAAATACACAACAACAATACTTATCTCAACCTCCTCGGTAATTGTGCCCAGAAATTAAGATTGTATGGACAACATTAAATATAGTACCATGCCTCGAAAATTGTGCCAAAAAAGTGCCTCAAAAATCATGCCAAAACTATTGTATGTTCTGACATATTTCTGCCTCGAAATCTGTGTTGTACTAACACATTAAATGATGTACGAAACTGCCTCGAAATTTGTGTTGTACAGTCTGTACGGCCTGTGTTGTACGACCTTCAATAAATGTTGTACAAACCTCGATTTTTGTGCATATGATGTATGGATTTGTCTTGGGAAGTGTTCCCTTCCTTCTCAAAAAATGTGCCCAACAATCTCCTCGATTTCTATGCAAGGGTTTACTCTCTTCCTCTTGAAATTCGACCTCCTCTTCTTCTCTTGCTCTTCCTCTCCAAAACTCCTCTCTTGGATGTGAATAATGATTTGGGTTTTGCCTTCCCCAAGTCTTTTTGTTCATGGTAACCTTCCTCGCTTCATCCAATGGTCAATATTAGATTAGATCAAGGGATCTCAATAAATGCTCCATAAATAATAATTAAATGATATTTAGTGCACTCATATCATGGTTATATTCTAAGTTCATTTATAAAATAAAGTACTTCTCACTTTATTAATTAAATGACTAGGGTTCACCTTTTTAAAGTATTCTTGTCCACCCCAAGGCAACACAAGGTGAACAACACTTCCTTGGTAACTTTTCAACAGCTGTAGCTGGATGAAGCTTATATTTTGAATTCTATCTTATCTTGTCTTTGTATCTTCTATTCCTGGGGCATCTTTGTATGAAAGAGCTTTAGCTCTTCGTTGTATTGACATTGTACTTTTTTGACGAATCTATACTAAGAAGTTCTGCTAGGTTTTTCCCCTGAAAGGGTTTTCCCAGGATAAATCTTTGTGTCTATTGTTGAATGTATTTCTTTAAGTGATTCTTATGCATGCAATTATTATGATGTGAATGATAAATTGAATGAAAGTTTAACATAATTGCTCTTAAGTAAAATTCTAACATGGTTTCAGAGCAGGACTAAAAGAAAGCATTGCGACAATTGCAAAAGTTGGAAACTAGGGCTTCTTGTTTCTAGGGCTTCCATCCACAGATCAAGCTCGACCTTAGCACTCTTGAAATTTTCGTAGGAGGACGCATCTATCTGTGGAGTTAGATCTCAAATCCGAGAATTTTCAATTTTGACCTAAATTCTGCAGAAACTGCAGAAATTAGGTTTCCCCGTTTTTACTCGTTTTATCCATAGATTTGAGTGAAAATGAGGTTTTCTCAACTCACCTTGGGAGGGCGCGTCTTTCCAATGGATCAGTTTCGCCATTGAAGAACTTTCAATTTTGACCCTCCTCCTGCTAGGGTTTTTGGAACTTGATTTGGCAAAATGACAAACATCGCCAAGCTTGATGAGAAGCTTGAAGGGGCTGATAAATTCAGAGCATGGAAGTATAGGATGCTTCTCATCCTAGAAGAAAATGACTTGGAAAAGTATGTTGAAGAAGAGGTTGCGGAGCCAGAGGGAGATGAGGCTAAGGCAAGGCATAAGAAGAACATGTTTAGGGCAAAGAGGATCATTGCTGATTCTATCAAGAATCACTTGATCCCTCTTGTCTCATCAAAGAAGACTCCAAAACAAATGTTTGATGCCTTGTTCAATTTGTTTGAAGGGAAGAACATCAACCGAAAGATGACCCTGAGAACTCAACTCAAGAATGTGAAGATGCAGGAGGCATAATCCATTCAATCCTACTTCGCAGGGGTTCCTCGGATCAAGGAACAACTTGAAGATATTGGAGACATGGTTGAGGAAGCAAAAGTAGTGATGACTACTTTAAATGGCCTTCCAAGGTCATGGGAATCTTTTATCCAAGGAATATGTTCTAGAAAGAAGTTGACAAAGTTCAGTAGACTTTGGGAATAATGTACACAAGAAGAAGCTAGATTGGTAGCAAGAGAAGAGAAGCAGGGTAATTATCAAGATCAAGCACTAGCCGCACAAAAAAAAAGAGTAGAAAAAAAGTTCATCCTTCAATGAAGTCTCAAATGTTTCAAAAGTCTCAAAAGGCTCAAAGGGATTACTCAAACTTCAGATGCTACAACTACCAGAAGATGGATCATATTGCAAGAAATTGTCCTCAAATAAAAGATCATATCAGAAGAGGAAAAATACATCATGCTCATACTGTAGAAGATGATGAACCTGTTCAAAAGAAAACAAGAGAAGACGATTCAAGTGAAGAATATGTTTTGATATCAACTCTTACAGGGACAGACACTCATGGAAGTGACACATGGCTTGTTGATAGTGGTGCTTCTAAGCACATGACTGGTTACACGGATTTTCTCACAAGTTTGATTAAGAAGGATTCACCTCATAAGGTGAAGCTTGGAGATGATTATCAGTATCCTATTAGAGTAGGAGAAGCCTCCTACAGGTTGGATTTTGGAAAGCCTATGAAGATGAAGGATGTGTTATATGCACTTGGTTTGAAGAAGAATCTTCTATCCATTTCAACATTGGATAAGAAAAGATTCAAAGTTGCCTTTGTGGATGGAGAAGTTCTCATGTGGCCAAAAGGAAAAACCATTGATGATGCAGTTGTGATTGGTATTCAAGAAGGAGGACTATACAAGTTAAAGGGACACTTAGTTTCAACTCTAGCACATAGTACCGTGAACCCAAGTGGACTATGGCATAGAAGACATGCTCACTTAAACTACAAAGCATTGTCGATTGTGAGCAAGGTAGTAACAGGTTTGTCAGAGATCCATGAAGATCATGATGGTATATGCAAGGGATGTACACAAGGAAAGAATGTGAAGGGTCCGCAAAGCAAAAGGAGATTTTGGATCCAGTGCATGAGGACTAAGGATGAAGACTTCAACAAGTTCCAAACTAGACGAATAAAAAGATCAATCTCTTCAGAATCAGATGATAGAGCATAATACGCTTCCAGAAACTCTGGTGACTTATGAAAGGAGGAAAAAATCAAGAGGGAGCCTACAAAACAAAACATAGATAAGTATTCGATGTTTAGAGAAATAAGTGTTATTTATTCAAATTGAATTGCAATTTTTTGGATGAATAATATAACTATTAAATTAGTACTGGTTAACCCTTGTGGACATTTCTATTAGGTCCAGTATGGAGGCTATGAAAGCAATGATCTATGATCAAGATTTACCCATTTCTTATGGGCAGAAGCATTCAGTACGACATCTATGCTAAAATCAAATATCCTCACCATATAATGAAGGACAAGATTCCTTAAATAAAAGAGGAGTACAATAAGACTTCAAAGGCCTACAGAGTCTACATTCCTAGTTCATTAGGGGAGTTTTGAGGTAAAAAATGGGCCTCAAAACAAATAATGTACCATAAAAATTCACTTTATAAGAACCAATAGGATTCAAGATGATAATGTCAACCATACGGGTAAAAATTGTAAAACAAATTGGAGGGAAAAAGAAAAACCTACATTTTCTTATCGTATTTTTGACATATCTCCTTAATGGTTACCAAAATTTCAAGTTTGGGCAATCATTGGATGCGTATTTTAATTCCACATCCAACCCATACCCACACTACATACTTCTAAGGCACCCACGATATGAAAAAATGAAAATTTCAATAAAAAACGTATTTCAATATTAAAATATGTTTTTTTTTATTGAAATTTTCATTTTTTCATGTCGTGGGTGCCTCAGAAGTATGCAGTGTGGGTATGGGTTGGATGTGGAATTAAAATCCACATCGAACGAGTACCCAAACTTGAAATTTGGGTAAACCATTAAGGAGATATGTCAAAAATACGATAATAAAAATTAGTTTTTCCTTTTCCTCTCTAAAATTTAGAACTCTTATTTTATTATTAAAAATATTATTTTATTATCTCCCTTAGGAGGCCCATTTTAGACCTCAAAACTCCCCTAATGACAGACATATTGAGATTAACAGAGATGTCACCTTCGATGAAGATGCAACTTTCAACATATCCAAACAGAATCATTCAGGTGAGGTTTATGACAAGGAGCCTGAAGCTCCTATTAGTTGCAAACAAACATAAATGATGAGGTTACACCAAAAGAGTATGCAATGGAAGATCATGACATTACATAACCTTAGAGACCTATAGAGCCACCTCGAGAGATGACTACACATAAGAGGAGTGCAACTTGGGCTTGTGAGATTATTCAAGATGCTGAGAAGTATGGTGCTCCAGATGGAACTTCCATAGGAAGCAAGAAACCGAGACCATATTCCAACTATGTGGCATTGTTATGTGATATCATTGATGAAGAGCTTACCTGTTATGAAGAGGATGTAGAGAAGAAAGTATGGAAGGATGCCATGATTGAAGAATACCAGTCTATTTTAAAGAATGATGTTTGGGATGTGTTTCTGAGCTCGAAAGATAAGTTAGTGGTATCTTCAAAGTGGATCTTCAAGATGAAGCATTTAATAGATGGTGGTATTGAGAAGTATAAGGCAAGATTCGTGGCATGTGGTTTCTCCTAGAAAGAAGGAATAGATTACGAGGAGACGTTTGCTCCTGTAGCAAGATACACTTTGATTAGAGCTATACTTGCTATAATTGCAAAAATGAAATGGAAGGTGCACCAGATGGACGTGAAGACAACTTTCTGAATAGTGCAGTGGAAGAGGAAGTGTATGTGGAGCAGCCACAAGGATTTGAGACACATGACAGACAGACACGTGTGCATAATAAAGAAGGCCTTGTATGGATTGAAGCAAGCACCCACGACATGGTACAACAGAATTGACAACTTTCTGATGAGCTTGGGATTTACCAAGAGTAAAGAAGATTCCAACCTTTACTACAAGGTTGTGAATGGTGGACCAGTGATACTATTGTTATATGTGGATGGCTTGTTTCTAACAGGGGACGAGAAGCTCATCACTGAATGTAAGAGGAAGCTTGTTGTAGAGTTCGAGATGAAAGACCTGGGTATGATGCACTATTTCTTGGGTCTAGAGGTATGGAAAAAACTGAATGAGATTTTCCTTAACCAAGGAAAATATGTTGTGGAAATCCTGAAGAGGTTTGGAATGATGGAATGTAAAGCCATGCCTACACCGATGGTGACAAACATGAAGTTATTGAGTGATACTTCATTAGAGACAGTGGATGCCACCATGTATAGACAAATAATTGGTCCGTTGATGTACTTGACGAACATGAGGCCAGATATATGCTTTGCAGTGAACACTTTGAGTCAGTACATGGCTAAGCCAAGACGCATTCACTTGATTGCGGCAAAGCATGTGTTGAGGTACCTGAAAAGTACAGTGGATTATGGACTCAGATATGTCTCAGATTGTGAGATAAGATTGCATGGATATGTTGATTCAGATTGGGTCGATAGTGTCGCAGACCGAAAGAGTACATCAGGATGTTGCTTCAGTCTAGGGTTAGCTATGATTTCATGGCTCAACAGGAAGCAAACTAGTGTGGTACTCAATACGGCCGAGGTAGAGTATATTGCAACATGTTTAGCCAATAGCGAAGTTATGTGGCTTCGAAAGTTGCGTGTAGGGTTGTTTGATCTCGAGTTAGAGGTGACTTGTATCTTTTGTGACAACCATAGTTGCATAAAGTTGTCATGGAAACCAGTGTTTCATGATAAGTCCAAGCACGTCGAGATCAAGTACCATTATATTCGAGATATGGTACAGAAGGGAGTTGTGACACTCTAGTATGTTGCGACAGATGATCATATAGCCGATATGTTGACGAAGCCTTTGTCAAGGGTAAAGTTTGAATACTTCAGGGACAAGCTTGGAGTGGTTCAATGGGACTTCCTTCGTGAGAGGGAGTGTTGAGTTACATATGCGATTTCAGTAGGAAGTAGCACACTGAGTGTGGTAGCAGCAGGTAGTCATTCATGGACTAATCACCTAGATTTTGTGTGAGCTAGGTGAAGTCGTGTAATGACATAAAATTTCGACGGGACGCCAAGACCCATAAGGTACGAAAGGACGATGAGGCTGCACCCACTAGTGAGATGTTATGCTAAGATCCTGAATGCGTGATGAAGGGCTTGCTCGTACAAAACTTCTAGTGATAAAGAGATTCGTCAACAAGTAAATGGTCAAGTACAACTCAACAGAAGTAGTGTTGAAGATTATGTTAGAAGAATACCTTCCTTGCTGAGAGGGGGTGTTGAAATAATATGCAGCTGCCAAAGATATTCTTATTGTATTTGTCTTATATTTGATCATGTGAAAACCCTAAAAGAACAATGTTCTATTGTACTTGTAAAACATGTATGTCGGCTCAAGAAATTTCTAGAAGAAATAATAAATAAGCAATATTATGTTGCTCCCTAGACAAGTCGGTCTAGTCAAGTATACAAGTCGGCCCAACAATGAAAAAGGGCACACTGGACAAGTATAAATAAGGTGTGGCGCCTCCTCATTTGGATACCAAGCAAGTGAAGTGAGACTTCTCCATAAGTGCACATAGGAGAGTAGCTGCAGCTGGAGGAAGCTTATATTTTGGGTTCTATCTTATATTGTCTTTGTATCTTTTGTTCTTGGGGCATCTTTGTATGAAAGAGCTTTAGCTCTTCGTTGTATTGACATTGTACTTTGCTGATGGATTCATGGATTTATACTGAGAAGCTCTATTGGGTTTTCCCGGTGAAAGAGTTTTCCCAGGATAAATCAGTGTGTCTATTGTTGAATGTATTTCTTTCAGTGATCCTTGTGCATGCAATTATTATGATGTGAATGACAAATTGAATGAAAGTAACATAATTGCTCTTAAGTAAAATTCTAACAAGGACATGTCCTTTAGATAAGATGTACTATTTCCTTTATTATTAATATATTTAATTATTGTTATTATCTATTTATTTATTTATTGATGTCTAATAATATACATTTATGTTTATCACATTGCCTTGTCCTCAAAACATAAAAATGTTGTCTCTCTTTTGGCTTGTAATGCCATCTCTTGATTCTTGATTCTTAAATTGGTCATGGTTGAGGACATGAGATAGTATGATCTTCTATGCATTGAGTAGAATTGTCTTACTATGAATGGGTCACGCCACCCTAATTCATTTATCTGCAAAATTATGGCAATGACTCCTGTGATTTGGAAGATTATAAGATTCCAGACTTGAACTGCTTTTTAATATAGTAGGATCTTCACTTAGCTTTGCATATTGATTTTGTCTTTGGTTAATTCATTGATGACCTGTATAATTAGCATAACAATAAGGCATCCTTGTATCTTGTGTCATGCTTTTGGAGCCTTCGTCTTTCGATACTATAGTTGGATTTGTATTGGTTCCTTTCTCCAACATCCCATTTTTTACATATGATGACTTCTTTATTTCATTGTGATCCTTCATTTCTTTTGTTATTGATTGTTGGTTATTTGTAAGAAAGCAACCCAAGGAAGAATTGATCTCTATTGAAGGGGAAATTGATGGTGTGTTCCAAAGTAACTCTTTGGGTATATTATCAGAGCATAATAAGAATAGGGTGGTATCTTTAGAAGAACGAACAACAAAACTATTGAATTTGTAGGAGGAAACATGGTGTTTAAAAAGTAGGTCAATCTGGATATCCCGAGGAGATCAAAATTAAAAAAAAAAATCATTGTTATGCCGAGCACAGAAAGAACATTAACACTATATGGGAATTAAAGAATAGTGCTGGAGGGTGTTTGTCTTCACAGAAAGAGTTAGAGGATGCAACTATAAACCATTTTCTAAACATTTTTAAGGATCCAAGAAATTTTTCAATTGTTAGTCAAATGGAAGTCTTGCAATGCTTTCCCAAGTTCTTTTCTCTAGATGAAGCAAAGAGTATAGTTGATCCAGTTACTCTAACAGATTAAAAATATATTATCAACTTTTTCCAACTCAAAAAGTTTGGGTTTGAATGGGTGGATAGTGGAATTTTTCTTGGAATTCTTTGGTATACTTTGTCTTGAATTGCAAGCGGTGGTGGAAGAGTCAAGGATACAAGGAAAGGAGAGTGTGGCATTGAATGCTACTTTCATAGTATTGATCCCTTAAAACACAAATCCAGGATCTTTTAATGATTTTAGGCCCATTTCACATTTTAATTTGGTTTATAAAGTTATGTCCAGGGTGATAGCTAATAGAATCAAGCCATTTCTCTCCAAATTCATATCAAAAGAAAAATTTTGCTTTCTAGACAATAGATAGATTATGGATGCTATTGGGGTGGCCCAGGAGAGTCTTAACAGTATAAAAGTAAAAAAGTTGAAATCTATGGTTTAAGAGTTAGATTTAGTAAAGGCTTATGATAGAGTTAGTTGGGATTTTTTAAGATTGGTTTTACTATAGATTGGCCTTAGCTTGGAGGCTACTAATTGGATTCGATATTTTAAAACTCAGAATCGGGAGTCGAATCGGTCGAGGGTCAACTTGGATCGAAACCGGAATTGGTAATGAACTAGAGTGGTTTGATTTCAATGAATCAGACTATTCAAAAATACAAAAAATACAATTTTCATGAATTTTTTAACATTCCAAGCTATGATTTCAAACCTATGGGCTAAATCAACACTCTGAGCATTGTTGCAAATTAAACTATCCTCATTCTTCATTCTTGGCATACTTAGGGTGGTAAATAGGAGTAAATAACAATGAAACTTCATGCCGGGTAGCATTACAGACAACTTGAGTATTATCGATCATATTTGGGCTAAAGCAGGGCAACCTATGGTACTGAAGAAAATAAGAGAGAAATCGATCCCTCTTAAAGCAAGCATTTGATCTAGAATATTGTACAGTTTGGGGGAATTAATGGAGAAATTATGGGGCATGTTGTACCAATTTGCAAACACATGGCTTACTTCAACCCTAATACATCATGGTTTCCATTTGAAATCAGGTTTCACCATTGCTTTTAGTTTGTTGTTTTCCCATAATCTTGATTATAAAATGTTGCTTGTATGTCATGGATAGCAGAAGTGTCAACCTGTTTTTGTCAGGCTCAGTCGGTTCAGATCGTTTTGGTACCGAACTGGTCGGATCGGGCATTTGGCTGATCATTTCGGTACCGAACCAATCCCAATCCAGTTTTTGTCACAGTTCAATGTTCTAAGTGGTTAGACCGATCAACTCGGTCGGTTCCGCTTCCAAGTTGAACGGTTTTTAAAACTATGATTGGATTATGGGACGTGCTTGTTCTGCAAATTTTGTTGTTCTTGTTAATGGAGTACCAACAAATTCTTTTAAGAGCTCCAAAGGACTTATACAAGGTTGTCCCTTGTCCTCTCTGCTTTTCCTTTTAGTTATTGAGGGATTTAGTAGAATGATAGGGAATGTAAAGTTGGAAGGCAGATTAGAAGGTGTAAAGATCTTTATTGTTATAAGAATAACTCATCTTTTGTTTGTAGATGATGTCTTACTGTTTGGAAGAGGAACTCTGAGAGAATGGAAGGTTTTTAAGGAGCACTTGGACACATTTTGTGAAGCTATAGGTATGGTTTCAAGCGATTCTAAGTCTTGTTTTCTGGAGCGTGGGGTGGAAGAGGATACTTTAAATTAGATCAGAAGCTTGTTTCCCTTTAAGATAGATTCTCTTGATACTGGTATTAAATATTTGGGCTATTATATGAAACCCAATGACTATCTTAAAGAGGATTGGATGTCGGTTGTGAAAAAGGTGGAGAAGAGGATTGTGACTTGTTGCTACATGTGGATTTCTCTTAGAGGGAGATTGATATTGGTAAAAGCAGTTCTAGAAAATTTTCTTGTATATTGGTTATCATTGCCAAAAATTCCTATAACCATTTTGGACAAGATAAGACAACGCTGCTTTAGTTTCCTATGGACTGGGAATAAGAAAAAAGAAGGTGTTCACTTGGTAAATTGGATAAGGATAGCTAGGCCTAAACAACAAGGGGGTTGGGGGCTAAAAATATTTCTTTTTTGGTAGGGATTGATGGATCAGGTCTCGTCACTGAGAGGGGGGGGGTGAATCAGTGACACAACTTCAAATCAAATTTTGTTTACTTAGTTAATTATTGTTTGCAGATGTAACAACAAATTTGAACTCAATGATTTATCGTGGAATCCAATTGGGAAAACCAACAACACTTTTCTATTAACTGCAAAATTTGTTTTACAATTTACAATAGAAAGATGTTTTCTTCCTCTTTCGATCAACACCCACTGATCAGGATGCACCCACACCCCTATTTAGTTAGTTACAATTGACAAGGAAGCACCTACTCCCTTGCATGCACCAACCTGCCCTACCTCCTCCCAGCCACCCTATGTTCATCAATATGGAAATGGGATATGCAGTCCTATAGAGGTATTCTGTAACAGACACTGGACTTCTTAACTGTTGTTCTGTCTTCTTCTGTTCTTGGTCTTCAATAACTCTTCGACATACACTCTTTCTTCTTCACATTTATGCATTCTTATAAGTGTCTTCAACACAACTCTTCATCAAACAACATGTCTGTTCATGTAGTTTCACACCTTTTTATAAACAACACATTTCTTCATTTACAGACTAATCACCCTTTATTTTTAATAACACAGTTATTAATCTTCTTTGATTTAGTTCCATCTTTTTAATGCATGAATGATTTAACTGAGATTCAATCTAACTGTTTCTTCGCGCAGGTTATTGTCTTTGTATTTCTGCAAGGTTTTACTAAATTTGGTGATCATCTAGACATGACAGCATGTAAACCTTTCAACAGTTATGGTAGGGTTTTAATAGCCTATGCTATCTTCTTTGTGTGATCCACCTTCGCCATGACCTTTGTCATTTTACAGAAATCGTGACAGTGTGAGATCTTTGGTGTTGTGTAGGGTTTTACTGAACATGGCGAACCTCCAATTTTATCATTCCGTTACATCTTCCGACAAATTAGCAGTCTTGACATTCTGATGTATATTCAATTGGTAGCGAACTTGGTAATCCTCCAGACTTGGCATTATGCCAAACACTCCAATAAAAATGGCAGTCTTACTACCAACCGAAATAACGAACGCACCTAAGCCAACGATCACTTCATATGACCATCGTGTCAACATATATATAATAAAAAAATATTAATCCAACGGATGAGATTATCTCCTCGGTAAATGAACGAATATTGTCACTTTTTCCAAAAAGGTAGGGGGACTGATAGGTCGTCTCGGGCTCTAGGCTGGTGACTGCTCGTGGAGTCCAAGCACCTAGAGCCCCTGCCATACCTTTTCACTACGTGTCAAATAGGTATAGTGAGGACAATCTTTATAAACTCAATTGAACCTTTCCGCACTTCCAATGTGGGATAAATCCCATTGAATGAGTCAATCGACACCGTCGATCACTTGATCGGATGGTTGTTGAGTCTTCGTAATGGATTTTGCTGCAGATCTTCATCTCCTCTGCTTCTTGCATCGATTGACCGCTACCCATTGAACTTCCATGATAGCCATCGCTTTGTATCACAAAAATAGCCATTGACACCATCGAATACTCTGTTTTGTGGATATGATTGGATTTGTATTACAACAGATATCTTTCGATCTTTAACTCAACCATCGTCTCTTTGTTTCTTTTGGTTCTTCTACCATGGCCTGCCACCATCATGAGCAGCTTCAGATTGTCCCACTTCAATGATTTCATGTAATGCAAAACTTTCTTCAGGGGACCCACTTCTGATTCTCTGCTCATGGACAATGAAACTGCTTAGGGATTAACCTACTTCCAGGTATGCCAAGCATATAGAACTCTCCATCTTGGTCTTCTCATTACTATGATCAATGCACATTGCTTATCTATCACTACCAACCATCTGCTTTGTCATCGTACTACCTCATCAATGGCTTTGTTAACATAGACATGTCATCATATTCACCATAATATCAACACATTAGTATCCCTATTCCAGTCGTGATTATACAGTAGAGTCAATACTATCAATGCCATCAATGCCTATTATCATCATCACAAATCTATTGTCAATGCCAATGCCATCAATTCCAACCTGTATTTCCACATTGCCAACAATATCCCCCTTTGGCATTGATGGCAATACTATTTTCATTTCTCCCCCTTTGACATCAAGGGCAAAGGGTTGAATGACTCCCCTTGAATTTGATCACTGTCTCCCCCGAACTGATGCCAACTGATGCATTATTTTCTTGAGAGATTAGATTGGAAGAGAGACTACTCCTAATCTTTGCCTGAGATATTCAAATACATCTCTGCTAAAGGGTTTAGTAAAAATTTATGCAACCTGTTCTTGTGTTGGGACATATTCCAATTTAATGTTCTTATTTGCAGCCTAATCTCTTAGATAGTGGTAGTGGTATTTTATTGGAATGTGTTTTGCTTTGAAGAGATGGATAGGGTTCTTGGAGAGACTTATAGCACTTGTATTATCACAATAGATAATAGTGGGTTCTTCAAACACTACTTTGATGTCTTGTAAGGTTTGTTTCATCCATTCCACTTGTGTGCAACATTCTGTTGCTGCAATATACTCAGCTTCAGTGGTAGACAGAGAAATTGAGGTCCGTTTCTTGCTTGTCCAATCTACCAATGATTCTCCCAAGAAGAATGCTCCTCCACTTGTACTTTTTCTGTCATCTACACATCCTGCCCAATCTGCATCTGAATAGGCTTTTAAAGAGAATGAATTCTTTCTAGGGTACCATAATCCAAGATCTATGGTTCCTTTTAAGTACCTAAATATTATTTTCACAACTTGAACATGGCTCTCTTTTGGTGCAGCTTGGAATCTAGCCACCATTCCAACAACTTGCTTGATATCAGGTTTGGAAGCTGTTACATAGAGTAAACTCCCAATGATTGATCTGTAGTGTTTTGGATCTACAACCTTGGACTCATCTTCCTTGCTTAGTTTGCATCCTATTGTCATAGGTGTACAAACATGTTTGCAATCCTCTAACTGGAATTTCTTGAGCATATCTTTAACATACTTGGACTGATGGATAAAGATTCCCCTTTTGGACTGTATTACTTGTAATACTAGAAAGAAATTCAATTCACCAAGCAAAGACATTTCAAATTCTTGTTGCATCCTCCTAGTAAAGTCCTTACTCATTTTTTCATCATCACTCCCAAATATAATATCATCAACATTTACTTTCACAATAATCATGCTATCATCAACAATTTTAAAATAAAGATTATTGTCTGTTGAACCTCTTTTGAGGCCTTGTACTTGTAAATAAGAATCTAGCCTTGCATACCATGCTCTGGGTGCTTGTTTTAGCCCATAGAGTGCTTTCTTTAGTCTATAGACATAGTGTCCTTTATCAGTTAATTGAAATCCTTTTGGTTGTTCAATATAGACTTCCTCTTCTAAGTTTCCATTGAGAAATGTTGACTTGACATCCATCTGGTATACTTTCAATTTTTTGTAGTTGGCAAAGGCTAAGAACATCCTAATTGCCTCTAATCTGGACACAGGTGCAAAAGTTTCTTCAAAATATACTCCTTTAACATGAGCATATCCTTTACATACCAATATGGCTTTGTTCCTGATTACTTTCCCATTTTCATTTACTTTGTTTTTAAACACCCATTTAGTTCCAATGACATTCTTATTTTTTGGTCTTGGAACCAGTTCCCAAGTTTGATTCTTTTCAATTTGGTCCAATTCTTCATTCATAGCATTGACCCTATTCTCATCTTTGCATGCCTCTTTGATTGAGCTGGGCTCAATATGTGACAAGAGTACTATTTCTGTTTGATACAACAATTGTCTTCTTGTCTACACTCCTGTGCTTTTATTTCCAATGATTAGGTCTTCAAGATGATTCCTTTGAGTTATTCTTGAGGGTGTCTTTGTGTCTCTTCTTGGGGATTCTTCTTTTATCTCTTCTTCTCGAATATCTTCCTCTTCTTCTCTGGTATCCATTTCATCTTCTTGTATATCTTCATTTTCTCCTTCATCTGCTTGTGTACCAACTGCATAATCTTCGTCTTCATTGTCAATTATGGTCTCTTGATGTTTGATCTTCTCTGTTTTTAAATCATCCACTTTAACATCTGCACTCTCAACAATCTTATGTAATCTAATATTGTAGCATATGTATGCTTTCTTGGTAGAAGCATATCCAAGAAATATACCGTCATCAGATCTAGCATCAAATTTTCCGAGATTCTCATCAAGCCTTTTGATGTAACACTTACTTCCAAAGACCTTGAAGTATTTTACCGAAGGAGCTCTCCCAAACCATATCTCATAAGTAGTCTTGTTCCTATTAATCCTAAGCTGACCTCTATTTAATATGTTGTTAGCATGGGATAAGTCCATAGGAAGTGCAGAATCCGACAGGTGCAAAAGGGTCAATCCGCGAAAGAAGGACCATTCGCGGAAGCACAATAATAGTTAAATTAGTTAGAATTGGTCATGTGGACTGTTTTGTAACCAAATAGAAGCATATAAATAGAGTAGGATTGTAAGCCTAAGGGCATCCAGTTTTGGGAAGGATTCATTCCATCTGTTGATCTGTTTTTGTATCTGCGACATGGTGTATTGACGATTTCTGAAAGGTTCATTCCATAGGGTTTAATGAATGCATGAAGATGTTCGATTATGGTGCAATCTCTGTCTCTATCTTTATGCGATGATGAATGTGAATGTTTGCTACAAGTTTAGTATGATGTAGAGTATCTTTGATGCGAACATGCTATGGGTTTAAGTATTACTGTTGATGTGAATAAGTAGATTGAATATGTTGTTCAAATATTTGTTATCTGTTGAAATTTGCGAATGAATTAATGTGCGAATGATGAATTAATAATATATCGCGTAAGTTATAATCTCTGGTTTCTACAAGGGTAATGTGTGTTGGAAGCATATTCTCAACTCCACTGCGGAAACTTGGTTCCTGCAGCCCCTTTATCCATATCGAGTGAGACTGCACTTGCTCCACAAGTGTTGCTGGAAAGGGTTACACCTTTCCGGGCCGGTGTGTAAGGGAATTTGGGTTGGGAGTTTGTTGACGGCAGGGTCACACTACATCATCACTGTGACAGACTACCTGACGCGTTGGGCAGAAGCTGCACCAGTAAGAGATTGTTCCGCTGCGACTGCAGCACGGTTCCTATTCGACAATGTGGTCACCAGGATTGGGTGCCCAAAAGTATTGTTGAGTGACCAAGGGATGCACTTTGTTAACCAAACGGTTGCAGCAATGACGAAAGAATTTCAGATCCAGCACAAGAAGAGTACTCCTTACCACCCTCAGGAAAACGGGACAGTTGAGGAGTTTAACAAGGTATTGGAGCATGCACTCACCAAGGTGTGCAACGCGAATCGTGACGACTGGGACTTAAAAATTCCGGCGGCCCTTTGGGCGTATCGCACTACACGCAAACGACTGACTGGACATACTCATTTAATCTCGTTTACGAGCAGGAAGCAGTTATGCCCGTTGCACACAATGCCTCACTGAGAGGGGGGGTGAATCAGTGAGGAGCACTAGGTTCAAATTCCGTTTTTACTTCCAAAATATATCATTTACCAATTCACTTCAGTTTATACAAAACATTATTCATACTGATATGTATATATTAATAAGCATCAACACATAAGAAACAAGATATGAGCTTTGTAAAAAGTTTATAATTTGAGACTTCAATCTCCAGCTTGGGATACTACCCAAAGGTGGCACTACCCACCAGATAAAATTTGTCAGTTGCAACTGACTGATATATTACAACATTTAGGCAAGCTTCAACTTGCCAACAGACTAATTAGTCTTTCCCAGCTCCTCCCAACCTCCCTGACAGGGATTGATCTTAATCAATCAATTTACATAGATTTACAAATATAAAAATTCAACTTAGCTGATCTGTACAGGCTGCTCTCTAAGACATATTCTTTTCTGGTCATGTATCCAACATTTTGTCTTTAAATTCATGACCGCACCGATCTGTAGCCCCAAAAATCAGAAGATGATGTGTTGCTTCATTCCACTGCCCTCGGCCCTATCCTTATGCCTCCCGAACTCAGATCTTCTTTTTATTCACCGAAATTCCCACAACTATGATTTTATCCAACGAGCTCATCTCCTTTTATACTTGTTTTTGTTCATGAATTTAGGGAGGACGACTTGTTCAAATCAAACAGACAAATAATAATATTTAATCCATTTCATTTCCTGATTTCGTGGAGGCCGACTTCAACATTAACTGATGGTTTTTTCTCCACGTTTTACTTGTCTTTTTGCCGCATCATCCACATGGCCTCATGGGACTCCATCAATTCCAACAAGATCCATCAGCAAATGCCCTCGCAGGTCTTTGGTTTATGCTCGAATGGGCCATCAAATAATGCCACTGTGATGCCCGCGTTTTCTGTCAACAAGTGCCCACATTTGGTCTTTTTGTGCACTTTAACCATGCCCCATAATGGCCATCAAGCATGCTCGCATGCATTCCTTTAATATTCCCTCTACATGCCCCCATACAGCCTTAGAGGATGCTCGCAATGCATAGTAGAAATACCCGCAATTGGTTGTAGAAGATGCCCGCAGTAAGGGCTTACATAGTATTTTAGGATGCCCGCAATGAGTGCTAAATGATGCCTACTAACCATTCCAATGTCCACTTGCCATTTTCATGCCCGCAAGATTATGCTTGCTTGGCATATTTCCATGTCATCTTTGCTTATTCTTCATAAGTCATGTTGTTGCTGAGCCATGTCCTCCTTTGTCAACTTGTCCATCTTTCCTTTGTCCAATGCTATATCTTAGTCATGTGTGTGATGTCTCCAATGCTTTGTCCTCATCATCCTTATCTAGGGTATTAGGCCCAATTCCAAATGACCACAGTATGGGTCATTTGTCTCATTAGGTGTGTCAAAGCCCAACACTTTGTCTACTGTGCCTTTGTCTAGGGTATCACTTCAATCCATCCACACACTTCACCTTTGTCATTAATGTTGTCATCAATGACAACCATAGACATATTCATCAATCTCCCCCTTTGTCATTGATGGCAACCAACCAGCTTCTTCTTCTCCCCCTTTGACATTAATGACAAAGGGTTGAGTAGCCATCAAAGGCTTCACAATGTCAAAAAAAAAATGAATGCTTTCATGAGATCATTAATTGGTATCTTCATATAGACTCCCCATTTCAAGCTGAGCGCATGCTGGTTGAAATTTTTTTCTAATCTTACCATGTTCATGAGTGATCCCCCTAACTGATATAGTGTTGTGGCTGGGTACTCCCCCTATATTCTGCCTTCCTCAGCACAAGTTGATCCCTCCTTTCACTGCTGGTACCAATTGATGGCTAAAAATGTTCTCAAAATGTCTTTCTTATACCCTTGTGTTCGGGAATTATGCATGGACAATCTCTTGCTATTAAATTTAAACCAATTTTTGTCAGTTACTTCTTTTGCTCAAATACCAATCTTCCTCATGTCTTCTTCAGTTCTTTGGATGCTTGATCACTTCAATAAATTTCTTGCTCCCCCTATCATTATGCCACTTCTTTGGATCACCTCACGTGGTTCAAACTTCATCTCTGCTTGTATAAGATACGATACTTGGACCTGTTACAAGGTCTACAGGGTTAGCAATAAAAACTCTATCAAGTTTGAAACCGGATCAGGTATGTAATAAAAAACTCTTTATTCTTGGCCAACAAACTTGCAATTAGCTTCTTAGTTCAAAAATATATTCCAATCCTTTGGGAGAATTACTTTTTGTCACATCATATTACTTGGTCCAAATAACTCATTCTGCCTCATTGTCATTTTTTCTGAATGTCTAGTGAACTCAAGGATTATCTAGCAAGTGCAAGATGAATGGCAGCCTTCAACTATCTTTTGACAGTTGTTTAGAACTTTACCTGTGCTTGATTTTTGGCTGCTTTATTATATCAGGCTTTGTATACTTACTGTACTATATCTGCATCATAGATTCTTCATTAATCCTTCTTCATTGATTGAGCCATCAGTTGCTCTTTTCTCACCCTTGGAGTTCCTCATCAGACTCCATGAACTCAAGGTACATTATGTGAAATTAATCTTGAAGGGAGATAACTCTCAACTTCTGTCGGAGATACACAAATGCATCCTTAGGCAAGCGTTTGGTGAAGATGTCAGCCACCTGTTCTTTTGAGCTCACATAACTGAGTTTGACCTGCTCTCGTAGAAAGTGATACTTAACCGGGATGTGTTTGGATTTGGAATGCATCACTGCACTTTTTGACAAGCTAATTGCACTTGTATTGTCACAGTTGATTATAACTAGCCGATCAAAATGAATTTTCATGTCTGCCAAGGTTTGTTTCATCCAAAGTATTTGAGTGCAGCATTGAGCAGCTGCAATGTACTCAGCTTCTGTGGTGGATAGTGAAATTGAAGATTGTTTCCTACTCATCCAGGAGACAAGACAATCTCCTAAAAAGAAGGCATTTCCACTAGTACTCTTTCTATCATCTAGACTACCTGCCCAATCGACATCAGAGAATGCTATGAGTTGAAAATGTGAGTTCTTCGGATACCATAACCGAAGTTCCATTGTGTATATTTTTCTGGGTTTTACTGCTTGCTGGTTTATGTCAACATTTCAGTGATTTTCACCTATTGCCGGTTTTTCATAGGCTGAAGGTTACTTATGAAATTTTCAGTAACAATTAAACACGCTGTAAAATACCAATAACAGGCTGAAAATAAATATTTAACACATGCACACCATAAAATATAGACACTCAGATTTTTCGGCAACTATGCCCTGGAAAAACCCCCACGGGGAAAACCAGTTAGAAAGAGAAAGATTTTATTAATTCTTCAGTGAAAATTTCAATACAGAAATACAGTGAAAATTTTAACTTATCTCCACCATAAATTTCATCTCGAAATTCTAGAAAAACGTGCCCAGCTGATGCCTTGATTTTTGTGCCAAAAGATAGGGCTTTGGGATATGTGCCAACAGCCTCGAACTAAGTGCAGGCTGTACCTCGATTTCTGTGCAGAAATAAATGCAGTCCGTATAGCTGTACAACCCTCTATTTCTGTGCCAAAAAGTGTCTCGAAAACTGTTCAGCAAATTCCTAGATTTCTGTGCCAATATTTTGCCTCGATTTCTGTGCAACCAGCTCCTCGATTTCTGTGCACAAAACAGTGCCTCGAAAACTGTGCCTGAACCGTACTGTACGGATCCGTACACCTCGAAAACTGTGCATCAATTAATGAGTTGTACCTTGCCTCGATTTCTATGCTAGCATTAAATGCAATCCGTACTCGAAATCTTTGTAGCAATAAATGTGTTGTACCTTGCCTTGAAAATCATGCCAATAGAAAAGACTCCAAACCCTTGCCTTGATTTATGTGCCCTTCTTCTCTGCTCTCTCTTCTTCACTTTCCAAAAATGCAAAAGTGAGTTGAAATGCCTCCCTCATGCCTTTTGGTCTAACCCTAAGTGAGTTCTAATCCAACGGTGGAAAAAGATCCAATCCAATGGACAAGATTCAATGAGTAAAAATCACTTTTATTTAAATCACTTAAATAAAAAATTACTCACCCACTTAACTTTAGCAAAAAGTGACTTTCATTTTATAAAGTCTCATTAAGTGCATTTAATGTGAGGGTCACCTTTTTTTCCCCCTTCTAAGTGACATTAGGCAATTGTCACTTGGGGAACACTTCCCTAGGTACAAAACTAACACATTGTACCTTTGAGATATCTGAAAATGCGTTTAATTGCTGCTACATGTGATTCTTTCGGACTGGCTTGGTATCTTGCCACCATTCCAACAACTTGCATGATATCAGGTCTTGATGTAGTAAGATAGAGTAAACTGCCTATCATTGACCTGTAGAGTGTGGCATCAACTAAGGGAGATTCATCATCCTTGCTGAGTTTACAACCTGTTACCATAAGTGTGCCCATAGGAGAGCATTCAGCCATTCCAAACTTGCTTAGCATTTCCTTCAGATATTTGGTCTGAGATATGAAGATAAAATTTGGATTTTGCGTAATCTATCATCCAAGAAAGAAAGACAGTTCTCCTCTCATAGACATCTCAAATTCTCTGGCCATATCAGCTGCAAATGTTTGACTTAGCCTATCCAAATTGCTTCCAAAAATAAGGTCATCAACATAGACAACAATGATTAATAAATGATCTTCTTCAATCTTGAAGTAGAGATTGTTGTTAACACTTCCTCTCTTGAATCCTTGCTGAAGAAGATATGTGTCCAACCTTTCATACCAGGCTCTAGGTGCTTGTTTAAGACCATAGAGAGCCTTCTTTAGTTTCCAAACATGATCTTCTTTACTAGGCTCTTCAAAACCTTCAGGCTGTTCAGTGTATACTTCTTCCTTCAGGGTGCCATTTAAAAAGGCTGACTTTACGTCCATTTGATAGACCTTAAAATTTTTATAACATGAAAATGCTAGAAACATTCTAATCAGTTCCATTCGAGCCACGGGTGCCAAAGTCTCATCAAAATCAATTCCTTCCATTTGAGAATATCCTTTGCAAACCAATCTGGATTTGTTTCTGATGACATTTCCATTTTCATCTAATTTATTCCTATACACCCATTTAGTATCAATTATGTTTTTGTTCTCAGGCCGAGGAACTAACTCCCAGGTTTCAGTTTTTTCAATTTGACTTAATTCTTCTCTCATGGAATTATTCTAGTGTTCATCTGTGAGGGATTCACTAATGCTTCTAGGTTCAGTTGTTGAAAGTAATGCCAGATTTCTTCTCTGTGATGCATGTCTCAGCTGCATTCCTTCTTCAATATTTCCAATAATAAGTTCTTCTGGATGATCCCTTTTTACAGATCTTAGTGAAGGTTTTGTACCTTTCAAGGGGAGTTGTTTATCCTCAGCTTGTTCCTGTTTATCCTCATATTGTTGATCAGACTGCTCCTCTGTTGTTTTAATTGATGTTACTTCATCATCTATCTCCTCAGGTCCAGATTCTGGCAATTTTTGTGCTAGATCTTCATCAACAACTACATCTATACTTTCAACCATTCGCTTCAATCTCTTATTGTAGCATTTGTATGCTTTCTTTTCAGTTGAGTAGCCCAAAAATATACCTTCATCAATCCTTGAATTGAATTTTCCAAGGTTGTCATCAATGATTTTTATGTAACATTTGCTCCCAAAATTTTTAAAATAATTCACCATAGCTTTTCTTCCTGTCCATAACTCATAAGAAGTTTTATTATTATTAATTCTCAATTGTGCTCTGTTTATAATGTGAACAATTGCTCCTACTGCCTCTCTCCAGAAAGTTTCAGTCAAATCAACTTCAAGCAACATTATTCTAGCAGCCTCTTGAACAGTCCTATTTTTCCTTTCAGCTATGCCATTTTGTTGAGGTGTGTAGGTTGTGCAATACTGCCCTTTGATGCCATTTTCTTCACAAAATTTCTTGAAGTCACGTCATGTGAACTCTCCTCCATTGTTTGATCTAAGGCATTTAATTTTATGTCCACTCTCATTTTCGACCTTGGCTTTAAAAAGTTTGAATTTCTCAAAAGCCTCAGATTTATTTTTCAAAAAGGTGACCAAGTCATCCTAGAGTAGTCATCAATAAACAACATAAAATATAACTCACCTTGAAGAGTCCTGGTTCTTGCTGGTCCACATAAATCTGTATGGACAATTTCAAGAGGATGTGATGTGGACTGAAATACTTTTGTCTTGAAGTTCATTCTTACCTGTTTCCCATGTTGACATGATCCACACAACTTGTTCACAACTTTTGAAATTTTTGGCATCCCTCGAACAACTTTTGTTTGACTAATTTTTACAATGTTGTCAAAACTCAGATGAGCTAGTCTTTTATGCCAGAGCCAACTATTATCATTTTGACTAATATAGCATCTTTCTCCTTTTGTTTCTTCTAACGTGTAAACTCCCCCTGGCGATCTCGCTCCTTTACCTATGATTTGTTTAGAACCATTTCTTCGTATTTCAAAATGATGTGCGAAGAAGGTGACATTGAGATGAGCATCACAGAGCTGTCCAACACTCAGTAAGTCATGCTTCAATCCTTCAACATAGAGAACATTTTGAGCTATTGCACTTCCTTTAAGAGGCACAGTTCCTTTTCCCAAAAATTTTGTTGTCCCATTGTCACCAAAGGATACATCCCCTCCTTGATTTCTTTTGAGAGTGAGAAACTTATTTTTATTTCCAGTCATATGCTTGGTACATCCATTGTCTATGTACCATTTATTTTCATCCTTCTGAGCACAACGAGCTTGATCACAAATTTCACTTGTCCCTTCTTCACCAACAGTTTCAAGCCTGCAATTTTCAGATGTGTGGAAAATTTTTTGCACTTGGCGCATTCAAAATCTTCGTATAGTATGAAGGAGTTGTTATTTTGAGAGTGAGTCTTCTTGGGATGCTGTATCCTTGTGGGGCTTGTAAAACTCCTCTTGGGTGACCTACAATCAATGGCTTTGTGTCCAAACTTATAGTAGTTATAGCAGTGTCCAAAGAATAAATTTTGATACCTGGAAAAGATTGGTCTTCTTGAAGCCTGGAATGAGAGATTTGTTGCAACCAACTTCGTCCTGTCTTCCTGGCTCATGTTGACTTGATGATCATCTGATTTTCTTATATGAATTACTTCCTTTTGCAAATTTTTGCACTCCTTTTCCCTTAGATCTAATTGCCTTTGTGCTTCGGTCAGAGGTTCTTGAGTTTTCTGAATATTCTCCTTGAGTTTAGAGATTGCCTTACTGATTTCCTGAATTTCTTGATTCAATGGGCATTCTGCTGCAGGATTCCTTGTTAACGTGTATTCAATCCTATCTTTCTGCTGAGGCATTTGGTTTGATTTCTCAAGTTTTTTCTTAAGAGAGTTGACTTCTTCTTCTTTTCTTTGCAGTGCCAAACACAGTCTTTTGGCCCACTGATTTTTTGCAATTTGATAATCCCGTTCTTGCTTTTCATTTACATTATTTAGATTTTCAATCTCTTCCAAAGCTGCAATGAGTTCTTATTCGAGATCAACAATACCCTCATCATGTTTTGAGAAATCTTCACTGTTTTCTTGTGCTAGAAACAAGATCTCAGTTCTTTCAAAAAATTCTTCTTCGTCTTCTTCACCATTGGAAACTCCTTCATCTTCTATTTTGGTGAAAAATGTTTGTTTGTTTGCAAATCTTCTTAGGATTTAATTGCTTCTGCCTGTCCTTCAAGGGACATTTGGCTACAAAATGCCCAATTTTTCCACAATTAAAACACTTTAGTGGAAGTTTTCCTTTATATCTTCTAGTGCCTCTTTGAAGTTTATTGACAAAATTTGCCATCTCTTCATCAGACATTTCAGAATCTGGTAGACAAGGTTCACGATGTTGATCCTTGTTTTTGGCTACCTTGAATGCTACTTCATTTTGCCTAGGTTCTTGAATTCTCATCTCATATGTTGTTAGGATTCCCTGAAGTTCTTCTACCTTTAGTTCATCCAATTTTTCCCTATCTTCAATGTCAGATACCTTGGGATTGTATTTGGATGTCAAGGTTCTGAGGACCTTTTGAACCACTAACTTTGGTTCCATTATTTCACCAAGACCTCTCATGGAATTCACAACTTCTTCTACTCTCTGAAAAATGCTGCTATATCCTCTTCTTCTGTCATTTTCAGACTTTCAAATTTACTTTTGTAGGTCTAGAACTTGGCTTGTTGTACTTTAGAGTCTCCTTGATAGATGGTAGCTAATTTATCCCACATTTCCTTAGTCGTGTTGTAGTTCATAACCTTGAAAAATTCTGTCTCACTTAGCCCTGCCAGAATGGCATTCATAACTCTAGAAATTTTTCTCACAGTCTTCTATTTCGTCTTCAGAAGTGGGACCGTTGGTTGGTTCCTTATATCCTTCCTTCACAATTTTCCAAACATCAAACCCTAGTGACATTAGATATGCATTCATCCTCTTGCTCCAGTAAGCATAATTGTTCCCATCAAATATAGACACGTCCCTGCGCTTAGGTCCACCCATTGTGTGTTCTTAAGGAATTTCTTCAAGCGGTCAAGCTTTTATGAAGAAAACCTGCTCTGATACCAATTGTTGCACACAATGCCTCACTAAGGGGGGGGTGAATCAGTGAGGGAGCACTAGGTTCAAATTCTGTTTTTACTTCCAAAATATATCATTTACCAATTCACTTCAGTTTATACAAAACATTATTCATACTGATATGTATATATTAATAAGCATCGACACATAAGAAACAAGATATGAGCTTTGTAAAAACTTTATAATTTGAGACTTCAATCTCCAGCTTGGGCTACTAACCAAAGGTGGCACTACCCACCAGATAAAATTTGTTAGCTGCAACTGGCTGATATATTACAACATTCAAGCAAGCTTCAACTTGCCAAAAGACTAATTAGTCTTTCCCAGCTCCTCCCAACCTCCCTAACAGGGATTGATCTTAATTAATCAATTTACATAGATTTACAAATATAAAAATTCAACTTAGCTGATCTGTACAGGATGCTCTCTAAGACTCATTCTTTTCTGTTCATGCATCCAACATCCAACATTCTGTCTTTACATTCATGACCTCACCGATCTGTAGCCCCATAAATCAGAAGATGATGTGCTGCTTCATTCCACTGTCCTCGACCCTGTCCTTATGCCTCCCGAACTCAGATCTTCTTTTTATTCACCGAAATTCCCACAACTATGATTTTATCCAACGAGTTCATCCCCTTTTATACTTTTTTTTGTTCATGAATTTAGGGAGGCCGACTTGTTCAAATCAAACAGACAAATAATAATATTTACTCCATTTCATTTCCTGATTTCGTGGAGGCCGACTTCAACATTAACTGATGGTTTTTGCTCCACGTTTTACTTGTCTTTTTGCCACATCATCCATATGGCCTCATGGGACTCCATCAATGCCAACAAGATCCATCAGCAAATGCCCTCGGGGGTCTTTGGTTTAAGCTCGAATGGGCCATCAAATAATGCCACTGTGATGCCTGCGTTTTCTGTCAACAAGTGCCCACATTTGGTCTTTTTGTGCACTTTAACCATGCCCCATAATGGCCATCAAGCATGCCCGCATGCATGCCTTTAAGATGCCCTCTACATGCCCGCATACAGCCTTAGAGGATGCCTGTAATGCATAGTAGAAATGCCCGCAACTGGTTGTAGAAGATGCCCGCAGTAATGGTTTACATAGTATTTCAGGATGCCCACAATGAGTGCTAAATGATGCCTGCTGAACACTCCAATGTCCACTTGCCATTTTCATGCCCGCAAGATTATGCTTACTTGGCATATTGCCATGTCATCTTTGCTTATTCTTCATAAGTCATGTTGTTGCTGAGCCATGTCCTCCTTTGTCAACTCGTCCATCTTGCCTTTGTCCAATGCTATATCTTAGCCATGTGTGTGATGTCTCCAATGCTTTGTCCTCATCATCCTTATCTAGGGTATTAGGCCCAATTCCAAATGACCACAGTATGGGTCATTTGGCTCATTAGGTGTGCCAAAGCCCAACACTTTTTCCACTGTGTCTTTGTCTAGGGTATCACTTCAATCCATCCACACACTTCACCTTTGTCATTAATGTTGTCATCAATGACAACCATAGACATATTCATCAATGCCTATGGAGTACATTGTACCAAGCTTGCGCATCGCAGCAACGACAGGGATGAGCGATGACGGCGCAATGGAGGAACTGTTGGCACAACTGATACAACTCGATGAAGATCGATTCATTGCAGGGTTCCATTAGAAAGTGGAAAAAGACTGACAGAAGGCATGGCAAGATCGCCATGTCAAATCGAAGCACTTTCAGAATGGGGATAGAGCTTTGCTGTATGACAGTAAGTTTGCGAAACACCCGGGTAAGTTGCAAATGCACTTGTTATGACCATACATCATAACTTTTGTCACCGATGGAGGTGCGGTGCAGTTACAAAGTTTGGATGGAGTATTGTTACCTAAATTAGTCAATGGGAATAGGCTAAATCCCTATCGCAATGATCTAACATAGAGCGGCTGAGCACCAAAGGTGCAACAACGAAAAAAAAAATGGGCATAATGACAAATAGTGGAAGCATTCTAGATGCTTCGCACGTTTGGCACACGTAAATGGAAGCATGGCCAGCTGGACTATGATCGATGCTTCCCATGATTGGCACGTGAGGAGTCAAGTCCGACCATGAGCATTGCGGATCAGAAGATGACGGAAAGATATGATGACGGGATCAGAAGATTATGCGCAAGGATTTGTCAATGATTTTGGAGTCAGGCGTCAAGGACACAACGAACAAGCATAAAAGCAGGCACAAGAGGCTAGTTGAGCAAGGATGTATCTATCAGTCGAGAGGAACCCATGCTGCAAATTGGTTCGAAAGAGAGTTAAGTTAGGAATTCCAAGGAAGATGTGAAAATGATCCATTTCATTTCGTTTGGCAGCACCCCAAGGGCGTTGAGGGCTAGAACGATGAGTGTGCATGAACAACCACAGAAGGTAGCGGTGCAGAAACTCGGGAGGAATAGAGACGAGGTATCAACCTAGATGTCTAAGTGTGTGGTGGTAGTTAGAAGATTCACGGTCCCTGTGACCACCAGAATTCCAAGGGAGGCAGCCCCCTGGCCCTGGTAGGAGGCAATCCAGGGTGTGAAACAGATGCGCTGGAGCATTCGGCCTGTTTCCCACCTTGGCGACGTCGATGAATTTTTTCCCAGTCTGGAATAAGCGAGGAGTGAGCCAGCAAATTTCGAAGAGGTAGATGATCAAGGTTTCCATAGACTAGAGGATGAGTTCAAGAAGTACATAACAGCGAACCAGAGATCGACGGGTGAAGTTGAGAAGTAAACAACAACGAGCTCCAGATGACAAGAACAATTTCAGAAGCAAAGCACAACGAAGGATGAGTACCAACCAGCAGTGTCCAGTTGAGGTGGCTCGAGGACGAGCGACAAGTTTGTGTTGGGGGCCTGTTGGCACGAGATAAGTCTGTAGGAAGTGCGGAAGCCGACAAGTGCGAAAGTGTCAATCCACAAAAGAAGGACCATTCGCGGAGTTCGCAGAAGCACAAGAATAGTTAAATTAGTTAGAATTGGTCATGTGGACCATTTTGTAACCAAATAGAAGCATATAAATAGAGTAGGATTGTAATCCTAAGGGCATCCATTTTGGGGAAGGATTCATTCCATCTTTTGATCTGTTTTTGTATCTGCAACATGGTGTATTGACGGTTTTTGCGAGGTTCATTCCGTAGGGTTTAATGAATGCATGAAGATGTTCGATTATGGTGCAATCTCTGTCTCTATCTTTATGCGATGATGAATGCGAATGTTTGCTACAAGTTTAGTATGCTGTAGAGTATCTTTGATGCAAACATGCTACGGGTTTAAGGATTACTGTTGATGTGAATAAGTAGATTGAATATGTTGTTCGAATATTTGTTATATGTTGAAATATACGAATGAATTAATGTACGACTGATGAATTAATAATATACCGCGGAAGTTATAATCTCTGGTTTCTACAAGGGTAATGTGTGTTGGAAGCATATCCTCAACTCCACTGCGGAAACTTGGTTCTTGCGTCCCCCTTATCCATCTCAGGTGAGACTACACTTGATCCGCAAGTGTTGCTGGAAAGGGTTACACCTTTCTGGGCCGGTGTGTAAGGGAGTTTGGGTTGGTAGTTTGTTGACGACAGTGCGAAGTGAACCCCTGTCGATAGACGCTGCGTCAACATATGTGTACTGATGTGCTTACAGCTTCCCTCCAATATCCATCAGACAATCTTTCTTCATTGAGCATAGTCCTTGTAGCCTCCTGGATTGTTCTATTCCTCCTCTCATCAATCCCATTTTGTTGAGGTGTTTTGACAGCAGAGAATTGTCTCTTAATTTCATGAGTTTCACAAAAGAGATCAAACTCTTTTGAGGTGAACTCACCACCATTTTCTGATCTAAGACATTTGATTTTTGCCTCTGTTTCATTTTCAACAAGGGTTTTAAAAGCTTTGAACTTGTTAAATGCTTCGGATTTTTCCTTGAGAAAAAATACCCAAGCCATTCTAGTAAAATCATCAATGAACAACATAAAGTAGGACTCTCCTTGCAAACGTTTGGTCCTTGTAGGTCCACAGAGGTCAGTGTGAACCAACTCTAAAGGTTTTGAGGTTGAGTATTCTTTTGTTTTGAACCTTATTCTAGTTTGCTTCCCTAGTTGACAATGTCTACATATAGGATTTGAAGGTTTTGTGATCTTTGGCAAGTGTCTTACTGCACCAAGATTGTTGACTTTCACTAAATTGTCAAAGTGGGCCCAACCTCCTATGCCATAGCCAACTTTCATCCACTAAATTTATATGGCATTCCTCATTCAGTTTTGTATTTAGTATGTATAAATTCTCAGGAGTTCTAGGAACAGTACCAACCAATTTTCCTGAGTCCTTTCTCCTAATCTCACATTTCTGGGAATCAAAGATGCAAATGTGCCCCTGATCACAGGTTTGGATGACACTTAATAGGCTAGATTTTAGATTTTCAACAAGCAACACATTCTTGGCTTTGTCTTTTCCCAAATTCATAGTGCCTTTCCCAAGAATGTTACCTGAAGCATTGTCACCAAATGTAACTTTACCCTTTTGTTTCTTTAAGTTCAAAAACTTGTCCTTATCTCCCGTCATGTGTTTTGAACAACCACTGTCAACATACCAGAGATCTTCTTTATCTTGGGCTTTCAAGGCAATAAGACATTCCTCTTTTGATGTTTTTTCTTTCCAAAGCTTCTTTTGCTCTTTAATGAACTGTGTTTTTTCTAAGATTTCCATTAGTTTGCAATTACTTGTTTTATGTCCATAGTTATGAAATTTGAAGCATTCTATGTTCCTTTCTTGTAGAGGTGCAAAGGAGTTATAGTTTATGCTCTTAACTTGATCAACTGTTTGGTTGTCTTTGAGGTTATAGTTCTTAACCCTCAATTTTTTCCTTCCATATGCTCTACAATTCATAGCTTTGTGTCCGAAGTTAGAGCATGCAAAGCAATAACCAAAGAAAATGTGAGGATACTTGTTTTGATAAACCTAGGCTTTGGTGTTGTCTTGAATTCCTTCTTGATGGCTGGAAATAATCCTCTGGAGTTCTGATCATTGCTTGTCTTTTCTTCATCTTTCTTCTTGAATGTACTGAGGAGAGCAGCTGCATAAGATTTTGTGTTAACTTGGTTTTCTTCTTGAGAATAACATTTTTGTTACTTGGATCCCTTTGTGTGGTTATAATCTTATCTAAGACTTTAAAGCTATTTTCATATCTTGTTTGGATAAGTTTTGCATCAAGCTCTTTTCTTAGGTGAACTAATTCTTCCTCCATTCTTTCACAGGTTAGTTGTTTCTCTTTAAGAGCCTTCTCCAGACTTTCTTCCATCCTATTTGCATCTAGGATTTGGTTTTTCAGGTTGCTCATGATTTTTTCCATCTCTTTTTCTTTCTGTTCATGTTTTTCCTTTTGTTCAACTACAAAACTTTTCAGCTGTCTATATCTGGTTTTGTAGCTTCTTAATTCATCCAAGGCACTAAGAAGTTCTTCTTCCATATTAACCTCTGCTTCATCTTCTGGCTCTTCCTCATGCTCAATTTCTTCTATCTCATTAGACTCTTCAATACCTAGAAAAAGGACTTCATCATCACTGTCACTAAACTCAGATGAACTGTTGTTCTCTTCTTTTGAGTAGAAATTATTTTTTTCTTTGTAATACTTTTTCTTATAGTGGGATTTTCCCTTTTTCTTGTGTTGTTTATTTGTGTTATCTTCATCTTCAAAGTCTTCCTTGGGATAAGGACACTTGGCTGCAAAGTGCCCAATTTTGCCACAATTAAAACATTTGAAGGGCAACTTGCTTTTGTACTTCCCTGATCCTTTCTGAAGTTTCTTAATAAAATTGGCTTCTTCTACATTAGATTCTTCATGATGGCTGGGTTGAGGCTTTTTCTTTTGATTTTTTGTTTTCTTGAGCACCTTGAAGGCTGCCTCTCCTTTTGGGAGGTTCTCATGACCTAATCTTAACTCATAGGTTGTGAGGATTCCATACAATTCATCCATGGTGAGTTGATCTAGATTCGCTCGGTCTTCAAGAGTGGAGACTTTAGGATTATATAGCATAGGAAGTGTTCTCAGTATCTTTTCAACTAACTCATCGTCTGGTACTTCTACTCCCAAACCTTTTATTGCATTAACAATACTATCAACTCTTTCGAAGTACTCTGAGATATTTTCTTCATCCTTCATTTTTAGACCTTCTTATTGTACTTTGAAAGATTGAAGTTTGGCCCTCTTTACTTTCGAATCTCCTACATATATAGTTTCCAATTTATCCCAGACCTGTTTTGCATTTCCACAAGTTAGTACTTTAGCAAGGACCTTCTTACTCAGTCCAACTTGTAGTGTATTTAAAGCCTTTGCATGTTCCCAAAATTTCTTCTTGTCTTCTGCTTCCATGGGAGTGACTTTTGGAACATCATATCCTTCTTCAACTAATGTCCATACTTCTAGTCCAATGGACATCTGATAGCTTTTCATTCTAATCCTCTAGAAAGCATAGTCTTCACCATCAAATAGGGGGACTCTTAATGACATCTTCATCTGTTGATCCATTCTGATGTATACTTCTCTTCAAGTGATTAAATTTTCTAGTGAAGAGACCGGCTCTGATACCAATTGATGGATCAGGTCTTGTCACTGAGAGGGGGGGGTGAATCAATGACACAACTTTAAATCAATTTTCTTTTACTTAGTTAATTATAGTTTGCAGATATAACAACAAATTTGAACTCAATGATTTATCGTGGAACCCAATTGGGAAAACCACCAACACTTTTCTATTAACTGCAAAATTTGTTTTACAATTTACAATGGAAGGAAGATGTTTTCTTCCTCTTTGGATAAAAACCCATTGATTAGGATGCACCCACACCCCTATTTAGTCAGTTACAACTGACAAGGAAGCACCTACTCCCTTGCAGGAACCAACCTTCCCTAGATCCTCCTAGCCACCCTCTGTTCATCAATCTAGAAATGGGATATGCGGTCCTATAGAGGTCTTCTATATCAGACACTAGACTTCATAACTGTTGTTCTGTCTTCTTCTAATCTTGGTCTTCAATAACTCTTCGACATACTTCTTCTTCACATTTCTCCATTCTTATAAGTGTCTTCAACACAACTCTTCATCAAACAACATGTCTGTTCATGTAGTTTCACACCTTTTTATAAGAAACACATCTCTTCATTTACAGACTAATCACCCTTGATTTTTAATAACACAATTATTAATCTTCTTTGATTTAGTTCCATCTTTTTAATGCATGAATGATTTAACCGAGATTCAATCTCACTGTTTCTTCGTGCAGGTTACTGTCTTTGTATTTCTGCAGGGTTTTACTAAATTTGGTGATCATCTAGACATGACAACATGTAAACCTTTCAGCAGTTATGGTAGGGCTTTAATAGTCTTTGCTATCTTCTTTGTGAGATCCACCTTCGTCATGACCTTTGTCATTTTATAGAAATCGTGACAGTGTGAGATCTTTGGTGTTGTGCAGGGTTTTATTGAACATGGCGAACCTCCAGTTTTATCATTCTGTAATGTGGCCATAAATTATAATCATGGAATAGGCCCACTTTGTAGTGGTTGGTAATAAATAGGCCCATTAGGTAGTTAAAATAGATAATATAATACTACGGGGTAGTTGACATAGAACCCTAGGAATACTCAAGAGAAAACCCTTAAGGTAGGGTAACACCATTAATTATTCCTTATCAAAGGAATCACCTCAGAAACCATGCTTGTTAAAATAGAATATTGACATCCAAAATGTCTCAATACATTGATACTCATATGTATTTATAATTTCTCATGAATATTCTTAGGGTTCTATGCCAACCACCCCTTATTATTATATTATTTCATCTAACTACCTAGTGGACCTGTTTATTACCCGTCACTAAAAAGTGGTTTATTCAATAATTATGGCCACATTGCAATAATTATCCCCTTGGGTACCTCCCTAGGTACCCCATATGATCCTCCTTAGGTGCATTACATACAGGCAAAATTTTAAGGATCCATAATTTTATCAAAGTGTAGAAACCTTGATGAATCTTACTAATTCTTAAATTTACGACCATAAAAATTTTGGTGAATTTTATTAAAAATATTCAAATTTATGAGGACTTTATATAGTTTTTGGACAATTTTGGCGATTTTTAGAGTAGAAAAAAATTGTCCCATGGAATTTGGGCGAAACACTTTTGAAAAAAAGGGAAAGTGGCGATTTGTTTTTTGGAAAAAATGGTCGAAAAATAGCCCATGGGCTAAATTTCACCCCTAAAATTTTCCTTGATTACACATTGCCAAGGAGGTTGCTAAAGTTCCATTAGGAACAATCTGGAGTTTTTGATAAAAAGATGGCTAAGACATATTTAGGTTTCATGCATCAACCTAGAGATAAAAATTGAAGATTCCTACCAAAAACTCATGTTTTTAGTGTATATGGAGTAGGTACTATGAACAAGCACATAAACAATATTAGGGTTGTGAAGTAGCATCCAACACATCATTGAAGAATTTGTTGTGAAATATGGAGGAGCAATGATTTCCATAAACATTTTCTCTTATATTGTGAATCCTTTTTTTGATATAGGAGTTGAGCATAGAGAAGAATTTCCATGTCTTGACACCATGGACGAACAAGGGGAAGCACAACTTCAAATATTTAAATTTATAATTTGAGAAACTGATGAGGAAACGAGGATAAATAAATTTAATCCTTCTACTCTTCCTTATTTCAATGACATATCTACTAATCACCCCAATAACTTTCCTTTTATGTTTGAGGTTGTCTGTAGAACCTATGGATATGCAACATATGCCCAAAAAATCAATCTATTTTCCTCTACATTGACAGAGTTATCCCTGGGATGGTTCATGAGCTTGGAAGGAAATAGTATAAAAAATTTGGAATAGATTCAAAGCAAACCTTCATTGAAAAATATAGAGATTATTGTGAGACCAAAGATACTCAAAATTGAACAAGGAGAGAATGATCCCCTTAGAGGATTATGAGAAAAGATTCCAACTCAATTAGAAAATAGCTCATAGCTTCACATTGGATGATGAATCTCTCAAACTAGTTATCCTTATAGGTGGAAGGGAAGAATTTATGGGTATCTTGAACCTCCTTGCAAATGGGGACATATTTTAGATGGATTGTGAAGACATAAAGAAAGTATTCAAGAACTACTGTAGGGATGCAAACAAGAAGAATTAGCCTTGGTATAAATTATATCCCATAGTTATCAAAATGTGAAACTGCAAGTCTTACCATATCTTAAATTTGAAGCTCATGATTAGATATGAAAATTAACATATTTCAATAATTGGCTATGCAAATGAACACCATGTACATCAAGATGAAGCAAGAAGAGGCTGAAACATTCTTTATTATTTTATGTCCTAAGTGCAGAAGGAAACATGTCAAGACTAAATGGCCATTAAATATAGTTGAAATTTTGTGGGATTTGTGAAGAGGATCATCAAACAAGTACAATCCCTTCTTTAATTGGTTTTAAAGTAGTGTACCAAGGAGCATAAGACAACATGAAGCAAGTGTGCTTCATCAGAGGAGACAAGGGCCAGCAAGGAAATTTCAACAAGGTTTTCCTTACTCCCATCCTCAAAATTTTAATTTTACTTATGGAAATAAAATGTTTAATCCATCTTCAAATTGTTATCCCCCTAACTACACAAGTTGACAATTGAATAATAAAATGCCACAATAGTGGAAATATGCTCAAAATCAACCTTTTTCATGTCAACCTCCACAATAACCCTAAGGTCAATGCTCTAATCCTACATCATCGCAGAAACCTTAAGGATAACAACAACAATCTTTGTTTCCACCTTAACACCTCCTATATCCCTTGTAAAAAGTACTATTCAACAAGCTCATAAGCATCTGCAAATTCCTTATCAATCTACTCCAAACCCTAATAATAAATAGATTCAACATAGCTACAATAATGAGATGACAAATTATCAAGCTTACTCATTGAATTATTTAGAACTAAATGACTTAAACTTATGTCTAGGAAGAAAGGTCACAACTGCACTTCGTCTTATCACTGAATAAATAGAAAACAACAACCCGAGAAAAGAAAGAAATTCTAAGAGACAAGCAATCATCCCTATCAACAATAGACCCCCCTCTACCTTGAGAGGCTAGAGAAAAGAAAACCTACACTAATTTAGAGAATGGACTTTTGGGATAACTAAAGAATTGTGTAAATATATCTCTCCTTCAATATATTAAGGATGTTCCTATCTACAATAAATTCATCAAGAAGCTTGCATTAAGAAGCCTATGAGAAATAATGAAGATCCTCTTACAATGAATGCTATAGGGAAACTTGCTCATCTCATATTAGGCAATTTTTTCACACCCAAATACTCTAATTTGGGAAGTTTTGCAGTATATGTGTACATCAATAAGAGCTTGACCCATAATAGCTCAATCAATGTGATTCTCAAGGACACACAACTTCGTTTGAATCTAAGACATTTTTTAATACACACATCTACTATCCTTCAAGTTTTAGATAAATCAACTATTAAACCAAAATAAGTTCTATACGATGTTATAGTATTGATTAACTCATGGGAGTCCCTAACAGACTTCATAATCCCGCAAACAAGACCAAAAATTAATGGGTATCTAGTTATCTTAGGTAGATTTTTGCTATCCATGATTGATGCATATATAAGCTATAGGAAAAGCGATATGATCATCACTAATGGTCAATCACAAAAAATATTAACTCTTATCCCCTACAAAACCCTTGATGACACTACGACACCTTTATTGGTAAACCAAGAACTAGGGTAGGACATGTTTTAAACTATCATACATGTATCCTCACCATAGAAACTACATTATCACTTAAGAATATAGATGATGACACAATTATTTCCAACTACAAGCAAAATTTGCACCCTAGTTTTATCAAAATTTAAGAATACAATGGCAAAGAAGAAGAAGACAACCATGAAAAATTTGTCGAATTTGCTCTCTAAGAAAAACAATAAAAATACGAAACTAGAAATATATTACCTAATATGATTCTAAAATCAACAACCAACTAAATTTTATCCAAGAGCAACCATTATTAGATATTCTTAGAAATTATAGTTCAACCTTTTTTTGGAGCTGCAAGAAGATGAAAGGAATTCATCTTGATATTTATATCTCATACATATATATAAGATGATTCCTTACCCATAAAATAACCTCAAAGAAGAAATAATCTAACACTAAATCACATAGTGAAAACAAAGCTATTGGATGCCAATTTCATAATAGTGAGTAAGTGTCACCTTTAGTCATTATTAAAAAAAATAAAGTGGAAGATAACTTTAGATCATATTGAACTTACCAAAGATACAAGAAAATATCGTTTACCCTTTTCCTTTCATTGGTTAAGTATTACATGCATTTCTGGTCTATTTATAATACTCTAAGCCGCTATTCCCCATTATTGGATCCATTCCATTCCGTTTCCCTGAACGACGGATATGATTAAATTTCTGGTCTATTTATAATACTCTAAGCCGCTAATTCCATTGAGACACTCTCACTCCTAAAGATGGACCCGACTTTGAGGTCCTAAACGTACGTAGAGTACACTTTACCACTCGCAGGTCCTCTACACATGTCTCCAACATACTCTACCTGTGAAAACCTGAATGCAAACATTAGATCCCTCCATGGAAGGGACACGCTGGATAAGATTAGACATCTTGAACGGAAACATATCAACATTGCTCGTGGAATAACGCAACTCAATTTCTTGAAAAAATGCAAAACCGTCGGTGTCATCCCAAGTTTCGCTCAGATAAACCATCATCTTAGGAGATCTAATAAAACAATATTCCATCGTGCAGGTATGGAGCTGGTAAGAAAAGAGATTAAACACACCAGGAAGCGTCTCGACCTTCTATCAAAGGAATGCTATGACCTGCAGCTGGAACTCGCGGGATCAACTCACCATGATATTTGGACAAGGGTGAGCGCGGGTGTAGCTGCTAGGGTTTCACGAACTTCCAACGAAATTACGCAAAGCTTGATAAGGAAGTTTAATAAACTAGAAAAAGATAAATATAAAAAACAGATATGCGGACAAGAAAACCCTAATACCAAAGAAGTAAGGAGCATAATCAATATGTCAAACCATGAATTGGATGAAGACGCACGCAAAGTTCTGGAAAGAGGCTTGAATTTCTCCATTGCACCAAGGCACATCTCGGTGGAGGATTTAATATGCTCAGTTCAGGAATCCATCAATGCATTACCGAAACATGAAGTAGAAGAAGTGAGACTAGATTGCACCTTGGTGTTGAGAAATGCCACTCCACCGAAACCTAATATCAACAAGAATGAATTACGAGCATTGAAAAACCTTAGATCAAACAAGGAAATAATAATAGTAAAAGAAGACAAAGGGAATGCAATGGTTGTGATGAATACGTTGGACTACGAAGACAAAATGTACGAGCACCTTGCCACAGGTGGCAGCTACATAAAACTGAAGAAGGATCCCACGGCAAAGATTATAAAAGAACTTAAAAATGCCATTGAGAAATCCACGATTGATGAAAACATAAAGAAGAAACTCATTCCAAAAGACACGATCATCCCAAGGATATATGTTCTCCCCAAAATCCATAAAGAAGGCACACCTTTACGACCAATTGTAAACACAATTGGGTCACCAACCTACCAGCTAGAAACATTCTTGGCAAAAACCCTAAAACTGCTGGTCGGCCAGACATTCGCCTACATCAGAAATTCTCCCCAGTTCGGTGAAGGCATCAAGAATCTTCGTGTGGAAGAAAATGACTTATTGGTAAGTTTTGATATGGTCTCTCTTTATACAAAAGTTCCGGTTGATGAGGCCATTAAAGTCATAAAGGAAATCACAAATGAAGAAACAACCAACCTAGTCAAGATTTGTCTGAAATCAACATATTTCATTTTTTGTGGAGAAATATATGAACAATTAGATGGTGTTGCAATGGGATCTCCGCTCTCACCTATAGTTGCTAATCTGTATATGGAGAGGTTTGAACAATTGGTCATTGACTCCTTCCCTTTAAAACCGAAGGAGTGGAAAAGATTCGTTGATGATACAAATATTATATGGCCACATGGTAGGGATAATCTAGAGAAATTTCTCACATTTAAATAGCCAGTCAGATCACATAAAGTTCACAATGGAAATTCAAGAGAATAATTGTCTACCATTCTTAGATGTCTTAATCATGAAAAAGTTAGACGGTTCTCTTGCACATCAGGTATATCGTAAGAAGACTCACACCGACAAATACTTACATGTTGAATCACACCATCACCCTTCCCAAAAGATCGGTATTCTGCATACTCTTGCTAAAAGAGCAGTTAGAGTCTCTGATGAAGACCATCTTAATGAAGAATTGCAACACCTCTCAAAGATTCTACAAGAGAATGGTTATGCCAAGGACATTAACAAGGCAATTAGGAAGGCGCAAAGTTTTGAAATTAGAAACCGAGCAAATGAAGATGAAGAAGGAAATAAGGGATTGGTGATACTTCCATATATCCAGGGGACAACAAACAAAATAGCCAAAATCTTGAGAAAGAAGAATATCAAGACTATTTTCTCGCCTCCAAATTCCTTACAAAATCTACTGGATAGGACCAAAGACCCCATCGATCCAAAGCTAAAGAAAGGCATCTACTCTGTCCCATGCTCGTGTGAGGATGTGTACATAGGAGAAACAGGTCGCTCAATAAAGACCAGAATAAAAGAACATTGCGCGGACATCACTCATGGAAGGATCAAGAACTCGACGGTTGCTGAGCACTCCCATATAAGTAACCACCAGATATGCATAGAAGACACAAAAGTAATCGCGATTGATGAACATTACAATAGAAGGCGGATTCGAGAAGCGATCGAGATTGGGAAGAACCCTTAAAACTTCAATAGAGATGATGGTTTAATTCTGAGCACAGCATGGAAACCGATTATACACAACCTAAGAAATAAGAACATCCATAAATAGCCAGAAATATTAACCTTGGCCGACATTGACTACACTATAATGATTAAATTTCTGGTCTATTTATACTACTCTAAGCCGCTAATTCCATTGAGACACTCTCAATCTTGAAGATGGGCCCGACTCTGAGGTCCGAAACGTACGTAGAGTACACTTTACCACTCGCAGGTCCTCCACACATGTCTCCAACATACTCTACTTGTGAAAACCTGAATGCAAATATTACATGCATTGTTTGGTAAAAAACACTTTTCCATTAGGATTGATGGATATAGTTAGATACAAATCAACATAGAAGATCAAAATAATACAACTTTTACTTATCCTTGGATGACATTTTCCATTTTCCTATAGGGTACTCCCATTTGGCTTATGCAATGCCCCTACATCCTTTCAAAGTTATGTGTTAAGTTCTTTTCATATTTATTACATGACAATGTCGATAGTTCGCTTGGAATGGCCCAACGGTTAGATGGTGGAGGACTCGACCCGGGCTCCATTCCGAGGGACAAAGCAAGTCCCTTAATTCCCAAAGGAATATCAAAGGCCGTACATTTCCAAAAATAAAATGTCGATATATTTACATGAAAACACATTTTAGAAGCCTTAACAAACTTAAATAATGTCTCGAAAAGATGTCGGGAAGGGAGGTAAAAGACAATTGTTTAAATAATGTCTCGAAAAGATGTCGGGAAGGGAGGTAAAAGACAATTGTTAGAATATAACTTGCTTTAATCCACAGTGGAATATAACTTGTAAGGGTTGTCGAAGGCTAAGTTGCCTTAATTAATATGCATAGGAAGTGACGTGAAAGATAAATGTAGGTTATGTGAAACTTACCACCGAAAATAAAATCGTGACCCTAAATTAAGACGTGGCTCTCTAGAATTAAACAAAGGGATAAATATATTTTATATTTCCATTAAAAAAGGGAATTATTAATAGAGTTTGATCTTTTTACAGTGCAAGGGTCATAAAACTAGCATTTGCCCCTGGAGGGGCAAAAGAAACGACGAGGTATAAAAGTCAGCAATGAAAAGTCTAAATGTCTTTTTTTTTAATTCATAAAGGTTTAGGTTTGATTTTACTTTAATGCTACCACCTTGCGGAAAAGATAAACGAATTTATCCGGGGCTGCCGGCGATTTTATGTAACTTAAGCGATCATTTGCCCTTTTGTGGAAGAGTTGATTGGAAATGTCCGCCATTGCGGAAAAAATAGGCGAATTCCTCCGCCATTTTCGAAAAAAAAAACCTTAACACTTCCGTCGGGCCAGACTTGTTCGTCAAAAAGGCCGTTGCGGTAGACTTACGCAAGTTTCTCCGACGTTGCGGAGGATTTAATGAACTCATAACTATTTCAGCTCGCGAAAAGCTTTGATGTTTGGCTTTCACAGTAGTGCTAATGGCGGCATCAGATCCGATGTTCGAATCTCTCCAGCGCCTTCGGGCATTGATGACATCCTTCCATGAGTCTCTCTCCCAACTTTGCAAAGACAACAGCAACGAGCCAGCCCTCGACCTGCGGAAGACCCTGATGGTGTATTATCACGACCTCCACAAAGCCCTGCAAACGTGGTACGAAACCCTAAATATAAAGGAGGAAAAACCAGAAGAATCCGCAACCCTGGGCAAAAACAAAGAGAACGAAACATCAATGGTCCCAGTCCAAAATGATCTGCGATAATGCCGACAGCGGGGTCTCATAAAATACATCGTGCAGAACATGAAAGACGAGAAAATCGAACAGAGAGCTAGTAGTTCCAAAATAGATAGCAGAGATGAGCAACAACAGTAGCTTCATTGATGCAAGAATGTGAGTAAAGTGGGAATAGGGTATGGAATATCCATTGCAGTTGGGATTTTGATACTGGTTTCTACGATCATCTTGGCATCTTATTTGTGCGTGAGAGTGCAGGGAAGAGGTCATAGAATGGCAATGGGATGGCCAACAGTGCAACTATAGTTCCTCATTCCTACTCTTCCTTTATTCTTGAAGAAACTGCCATTAATATCAGAGAAATTAGTTACAGTGGAGAATGGAGCTCTCCATATATGGGAGCAGGGTCTGGTCTGGACCAGAAGACAATAGATTAGTATCCGAAGATGGTATTCTCCAGACACCAGAAGCTACCTCATACTTGTTGGGATACATGGTGTTCTATTTGCTTGGGAGAGTATAAATATAAGGAAGTCTTGCATTTAATGCCCGACTGCCGCCATTGCTTCCATGCGTCCTGTATCGATGCCTGGCTCAAGCTGAATGCCTCCTGCCCTCTCTGCAGAACGTCGCCATTGCCGACTCCTCTTCCCACACCCCTTTTCGAGCTCGTTCCCCTTGCCCGCTGATATAAGAAACACAGCGACAATTAATAATGCACGTAAGTTAGTAATCTAGTAGAGTTTATTAAGGTTTATGTTCAAATTTCTACACAAGTTGGGGATGAAAGGGGTGTCATCTAGGAGAGTTTATTGGGGTTTCTGTTCAAATTTCTGGGATGAAAGGTGCGTCTATTGATGCACAGACTGTACATGACAAACAAAGTTAAGCTGTGGGCGTGGGCCTCGGATAAATCAGTAAAATCTCATATATTTTCTGGCCTTAATATGCCTTAGAATAGTTTTTGTCTCTTCAGTATTACATTAGTTGCCTCATATTGGCGATAGTCCATCTTAACTGGGAATTATGAATCATCATCTCACATTGACATGGACGATAACTAATTCTGGAGAGTGGTATTAAAATAAACCAGCTGTAAAGATTCTGACTGAAGATAAATTTACTCATTTTTTACATTAGCCAGAGACTTTTTTTATATTGTTTATATGTTGGTTTTTACTATATAAGATAGAATGCATAGGAGACATGGATAATATTTTTTGGAATGCACAGGAGACAGAATTTTTTGTTTTGTTTTTACTTTATAGCAGTATATAATGCACAGGAGACCCGGAGAATATTTTTGGAATGCACAGGAGACCCGGAGAATATTTTTGGAATGCACAGGAGATGGAGAATTTTTTTATTTCGTTTATAGCAGTATATACATGAATTTTATTAGTTGTCTCTTATCGGTGATGGTCCATTTTAATTGGGATTGAATCGTCATCTATAACCAGTAAAGAAGATATCAGCACATAAGCAAGGACAGTTACACCATAAGCACCAGTAGCAGGTTATCCACCAGTTGCATATCTAGTATAACAACAACACCATAGGTGTAAAAGATAATTAAAGATAATTTTATTTATTTTGAATATTAGCTAGAAATTTGTTTTTAAATAATTTTTGGTTTTTACTTTATAATTTTATATTCATTAGCATGTACCAAAAGAACCACCACCTGTGCTCTACAACCTGTGTTATCGGTGAGAATATAATACAAAATAATATGAATAACTGTTTCGGTCAGTCTGTGATTGCAACTATCATTTCTCTTGTGTTAATATATATTCTATTAGAAGTTAGATGCTCTACTGTCTGTATGGTGAGTTGTTTGCACATTTATATAATTGTGTATTATATAATTGTATATTTGTGAATATATATATTATTTTGGGTATATATATATATTTTTTTATGTTATTATGTAATTTGTTAATTGTATATGTAAGGATAATCTTAAAAGAGGCCAGATGTTCTACTTCTGTATTGTTTGCTAAAAGAAATTAGATGTTTTATATCTTGTATTGTGAGTTGTTTGTTAAACGAAGTTTGATGTTCTATAGTCTGTATGGTGAGCTGTTTGTTTAAAAAAAGTTAGATATTTTACAACCTGTATGGTGAGTTGTTTATATATATATATATATATATTTTCTTATGTTATTATGTAATTTGTTAACTTTATATGCAAGGATAGTGTTAAAAGAGGCCAGATGTTCTACTTCTGTATTGTTTGCTAAAAGAAGTTAGATGTTTAAAATCTTGTTGTGAGTTGTTTGTTAAATGAAGTTAGATGTTCTATAGTCTGTATATGTAAGGATAGTGTTAAAAGAGGCCAGATGTTCTACTTCTGTATTGTTTGCTAAAAGAAGTTAGATGTTTAAAATCTTGTATTGTGAGTTGTTTGTTAAATTAAGTTAGATGTTCTATAGTCTGTATGATGAGCTGTTTGTTTAAAAAAAAGTTAGATATTCTACAACCTGTATGGTGAGTTGTTTACATGTTTTTGTAATTTTGTGTATTTGTGGACATATATATATGTCACAAAAAGGTGAGTTGCTTACATGCTTTTTTAATTGTGTGTATTTGTGGACAATGGATATATATATATATATATATATATATATATATATATATATATATATATAAAACAAGAAGGTTGTTAAGTTTATAAGTTGATAGTTTTTTAAGTTCATCATGTAATGCAATTATCATTTTTCTTTTTTGTTACTATATATTCTTATAACTTTAATTCTATAGATTTTAAGTTCATCATATGATTGCAACTATCATTTCTCCTTAGTGATATTATATTTTTTTTAACTTAGTAAAAAGAAGTTAGATACACGACATAAACATAACCTCTCACTTGTTGGTGGATGCTTAATACTCAAAGAAATATAGACACTTCTATTTATATATAAATCCAAGATCACAGGTATCGATCAATATCTAAAAATCCAAGATCTGTTACCTTTCAATGTGGAGGTCTTTAATTTCATTAAGTATTGATATATAGGAATTAAGTATTAATATATAGGAAGTATTAATATATATAGGAGAGTATACTTTTCAAAATGTTAATTCGATGAATATGGATGTTCTCATTGAGCGTTATGGTTCCAGACCGAGCTCTATCTAAACCGTCATCAAAATCCCTTTATCATTTTGATAAATTCCTATCTTTTTGAAATCACCAAAGTCTCTTACTAGGTTTGCAATCGATATAGTTAACAAGTCTCTTGCTACTTTGCTCTTCTTTTTAGTAAAAATTTCACGCTGAAATCATGTACTGTTTTGCTGTCATGTTTAAAGCATATTGCTAATAAATATTTCAAATCGTTCCATTGTAATGTCCCCAGTTTGGCCCCATGGCATTAACATTATAAATGATGTAATCTTGTTATGAACTCATGGTGAGGAGCTCAAGGCCAAGGCCCCGCTATCGATTTCGTGATGCATATGGTTTGCGTGCTAGCAATGCACATTGGAAATTCAAATATCATGTAAATGCATTTTAATAAAAATACCCACAACTAGCTATGCAACGCAACAAAGAGATGGGGGCATGATTTCACAAGGAATTGGGAGGGAAAACATTCAAACCATTGAGCCACTAGAGTCAAGCCAAGTGTCAATGAGAGAACCCATCAAACCCTCAACTACCCATGTTGACTTTTGTACCCAACCATTGATTTCTCCCAAGAGTTGGTTGGGGTAGTTAATGCCTTGGGAATGGGGAGGTATGGCTGTCCAAAATCGGGTATGGGCAAGCCACCCTTCATGGAAAATCGTGTTGGTCTCCTTGGACAAGAATAGAGCCACGAAATTGCTCCCTAAGCCATTATTCACCATGGCCTTGCTCTCTCACGCAGCTCTAGCTGCCTGGGCGTTTTCCTCCCTCAGTTTTCTGTGTTCCCCTTCATCTTTTAGCTAGGAAGGGGCGTTTTTGGGTGGGTTACCAGTGGGGAAAGAGAGCAGAACGTTTTGGGTCTTCCTGGAGGTTGTTTAGGCCATTGGAAAGGATCCTAACCAGTGGAGAGAAATCGGTTTTGCTCCCTGGGGTTGAAATCGAAATTCCACAGTTCGTTTGGGTGAACCACGAGTTGGGAGAACCAATGTGGACCCTGTTTTGTGAATACCTCTGTTGTAAATGTGTAACCCTGCCAATAATCGTTTTGCTGTGAGAAGAAAGAGTATGTCGGGGTGTGGGTAATGGGTAATCCATTGTTCTGGCTTGAGATTGAGAATGAGCACCCACTGTTCCCTTGTAGCCTGATAAACCCAGATGGACTGGCTTGGCTGAGATGAAATGGTTAATGGGCTGTGGTTGAGCTGGAATGTTCCCTTTCCTTTGTGAGAATCATGCCCAGCTCAGGGGTGGCCTTCGGACGGACTCAGTATAAGTTGTCGAAGAGCCTATGGCTGGGTGGAACGTTGCAGCGACATAGATAGTTGCTTGGGTAGTTGCAAAAATGAAGATAAGTGTTTTGATGTCTATGTATTTACTTCTGCATTGTTTTAATTAATTGATGACTGATATTGAGATACTGAGTGCATATGAGGATATGTGTGTGGATGAATTTGTTTCCGCTGTGCATATTTCTATGTATTTACATCTGCACACTTTGTTTTAACTGTATGCCTCTAATGAATGGGCTGAGCCTTATGAAAAGCCCCATAGATTGGTGGCATGTTCCCTGCCTTGCATTGGTTCCAAGGGTGGGTACATGAGATCCATGCAATGATAAGATGATCTGTTGGTTTCCATGCATGGCAATGGCTGTTTTATAAATCATGTTAAAAACTTAAATATAAAATGAACGACTACACAGGGAACACAACAATATAAATCTGCAAAATTTGTTGCTGAGGACTGTATATCACATATTTATACAAGACAATTATTGCACAGTGAAAGGATGACTATCCCAAGGGACTGAAAATACAGTCATTTGCACTAAGTCACACTTGCAGTTATGGTTATTAACATGACAGCTACCATTCTATTGTTGATTGTTATAGCTGTCATACTTAACACACTCTCTACGTCCAACCGTGATGGAAACATTTACAGCGCAAGCTTCTTGTGTATCACTTATAGTCCTTAATGCTGGCCACAACTATTAACATATAGTACTGGTTACTAGGAAACTAGTGGTTATCACGGTAATAAAAGGTTCTTGTTGTTAAGCTTTATTCTAGTTAAACAGGTTGTCAGTAAAGTCCCCAATGCGGCGACGCTAACGATCAAGACTCTACAATGCTATAATTTCTCAAAATTTGGAATCAGATGGACTTGCATTTTGATCTTCGAATCCCTTTACCCCATTTTTGGTAGTGACGACAGCGTTGATGTTCCATTGCATGTCAAGAATTCGGCCGAGGAGATTGCTAAGGTTTGGAGAAATCAGATGAATAGGAAATATAAATGCTTGCTCCGATACTGGTCGAAATGGGAAACAAAATTGGCACATGGAATCCAATAAACCAGATGCAGAACAGATTGAAGCGTATAGGGCATCATTTGGGTTCTGTGTTGATGAAGTTACGACTTCTAATTGTGAGCTTTCAGAAGTTCTGGGGGACAGCCTTGTGATATCTCCCTTTGGAGCACAGAAATCATACAGTGGAGAATTTGCCCCGTTTGACAAGAGAAGTATGAAGTCAGAAATGCAGACAGTATGGTTAGATTTATTTGATTATGCAAATATAGCTTCATCAACGGATTGCAGAGCACATGGTATAAATTTTAAAATATAAATTTTAAAATAGTTTCTATAACACTTTGTAACATAAAATTTTCCTTTTCTTACTGTAGATGATATTGATAGTAGTGATAGTGGTAGATCAGAAAATACATTCAATTATGAATTGGTACCCAAGGTTACACATGCTACAGTGTATGGCTTGGACCTACAAAATAAGATGAGCCATATTAAAATGGTTAGTAAATTCCTATTTTGTAAGAAACCCTATGAACATAATACAATAGTTATATTTTTTTATATTTGAAATTTAACCTTGAAACAAAAATTAGAAATAAAAATATCACAAGCTGTGGGCGGATGTGGGCTATGGTGCAGCCAGGCCATGGGCCGAGGGCACCAGTAGGAGAAGGGGAAAGGAGCGCACACCGCAGGCCAGGCAGGCCATGTAGGCCGCAGACATGCCGAGGAAACTTGCCGGCAGTGATGAAATGGACAAGAAGAGGGGGTCACATCCTCATTTGATTCGTAAACCCTAGATAGATAAGCAATTCAAGCAAAGAAAATGTCCAATAATACCATTTGTATATTTGAGAATTCATATTCTGAAACTTAGACATAAAGAATAAGTTAACGTTACCATGCTTACGATTCCCCTGTGGAAACTGCAACTCGACCTGTTGCAACAACCGTTGGTTTTCCCTCTTTCTTCAACTCGGAAAACCCCTCCATAATAGAACTATTAAATATCACCGTAAAAAAAACCAAAGGAATGTATTGCCCTGCTATTGTTGTGCGCTTATTGCAAAATGAAACTCTCCCAAGGAATACCAATGTTCCCATACTTGATATCTCATGTACTAAGAAAAACCAGGCACGACCTGCCGCCATGGAGAGTGTACCCTGACTCAATTGACAACAAAAAGAAGGCTACGAGGGTGAGTGTTTCCAGCAAAAGAGAGAGCCACCCGGTGGAGCAACTAATAAAAAAAACAAAGAGAAAAGAAATCAACTTGAAACATGAATCGCATGCAGAAGGGGTGATACTTTGTTTGTCCTTCAGTCCTATTAATTAATTAATTAATTTTATTTGTGTTGCTTGGAGATGGCGCGTGGCCTACATGCACCACGCCTTCCTCAGCCTTCGTAAAATTTGAAGGATGTAGAATGCTTTAAAAAAATTGAGGGTAAGGGACCGTGCCCACTGTTCACACCAGAACAAGATATAGAATCTTGAAGATTCGGGAGTGCACATTTGTCACGTTGAGAGGTGGATAACCATTAATAAACAAACGAGAGAGCTTAATAGGTGGGTGGTAACAGTAGGGTTTCCTATAAGAATAGGATAGTCGAGAGATAAATGTTGGCCAAGTGTCCATGCTTTGTTTGTCTGTTAGTTGACATGAGATGAGAAGTCCGTTGAGTTTTTTTAGGTATCTTCATTGTAGCTACAAACTTATCGGAGGGGCTTACACCGTAGATTCGAATTTCTGAGTTCTTACGGAAATTTTAGGTCCGTTTATTGTCGTGAAGTACGGAATCCTCTGTTTTATTAAGGAATAGCTGGAAATTGTTCTTGGCGGAACGTGATTTGAATTTCTTGAGAAGAGAAAGGTCCAGGAGGCGGGGATTTGGCCTCAGAAAGGGATGATAAATGAGTTGTACTGGACAGGAATGCTTTAATCCCAAAATTTGCAGGCATTATTTGCAGAAATCGGCACTGAATCATTTAGAATGCTTATAGTGAGGTGTTATTGGCAGAAGTCCGCCCTGAGTCATTTATCTTACTTATAAATGCAAAATTTTCTTTGGAGGCTCTAAGTTCACAAGTCTCCATATAAATGCTGGTTTATTTGTATAGGGATAGTTTATTTGTTTAAATTCTGTGATTTGCGAGGATTTCCATTGTAATCTACGAGGGTATTGTACATAAATCTCTGCATAGATGAATACATTCGTTTGAAAGAAGTTCGTTTTTTCTGTTTGTTTTTTCGGTACAAGTTAAATTAAGTGCATATTTTGCTTGGTAGAGGAATCGTCCATTGAATTTAAATTTCTGGTTTGTTCCACAGTTTAGTTTACCAGAATCAAAACATTTTTGGTTTAGGGCATACGTTCAGAATTTCGAGCTTACAGAATGATCAGTTATTGCAACTGGAGACATCTTGTGGGTCACTTCTTTACGAGTTCCAGGTAATTTTCAATGTTTCTTGTATTTATTTCAGCCAACACTGAAAATTAATGCCCGGATTGTATAGGATCGTATAGCGGGATTGGGGGCTAAAAATATGATTAATTACAATTAATATGGGATGAAATGGGGGAGCCGGATGAGGAAAGAGATAAAATGTTTCATCAAAATTTGTGCGATCAAAAGCTGCAAAAGCTGCGAGATTTCTGGACAGAGCGCAGCGACGCCATTTGCTTCTGCGTCATCGGTCGGAGCTCGGCGATGGGTAGGAGCTTGGAGCTCGGCGATCGGAGAGCGCTGGTCGGAGTTCGGGGATGGGGCGGTCGGAGCTTGGGAGCTTTCTAGTCGGAACTTGGAGCTCCGCGATGGATGTTGCTACAGTTCCGTCGGGCCTCACGAAATTGGGAACCTCAAAACCAGTGACCGTGTGGCATGTTTTTGGTGTGTTCACTGTTTCGCAGTTTTTTAGGCAGGGGAGCAAGTAGCAAGCGACCAACGACGGAAACCAGGTAAAACTCGCCATTTTTTAGTGACACAGCGACGTGTTCGCGAAAGGCAGGTCGCGGAGAAGCACAACCATCCAAGTGGCACAATTCCATTTGCTCCATGAGCGAGGAATCTAATGACGCGGAGGTAGTGCTTCTCCATGGTGAAACGCCTACGGCGTAAAAATAGTTAAGTTCTCGTTGAAGGCCACATAGGGGTTATTCATATATATCCAATATCACTTTGAAGTATTAAAAGGAAAGCATAGCTATTAAAGAAAGGGAAGATTAAAGTTAAATAAAGGTTTTCATATTACATTGTTATTTAATACTAAAAATACTAATTGAAAAGATACCACATCTAAGTTTTTAAAAGGGAATATAATTAATATTTCAAATAAAGTAGATAACCTAAGTTATAAGTTATAAGGTAATTTTGGAGGAAAATAAATATAAAGGGTATTTAAAAAAAAATTGAGTATATTTTAAAAGAAGAAGTAATTAAGGTAAAAAAATATCGGATTTTCTGTATTAACTACATTTACTTATTGTCGAAGAAGCACATCAAAGAATCAGAAGTCACGAATTATGGAAATTATCGATTCACAAATGCATTGGAAATTACAGGTATTGATGAGCGAGTTATTTTTATGAGTTATCGCAGAAAGAGAATTATCACCTAAAAATTCAAAATCGAAAGTTAGATCAAGGAAATCAAGAGTTTGAGAAGAAATTATCATAGAAGGATGAAGAAATAGCATGCTTAAAAAATCATAGTCTAAATTTACTAGCAAAAATCAATAAGTCAAAAGACAAAAAGAAAGACAATGAAAGTTTAGAACATGAAAAAATCAAGATCTCAAAAAGAAATTATCCAAAAACTATGAAGATCTCTTGGTTGTTCTTTTATACAACAGGTTTGGGCAGACCTACGACAAAAACTACAGATGGTCTAGGTGGAAGATGGTGATTCTTTTGAGAACTTCTTGAAGTCTTGGTTGCAGAGCCTAGTTTGAAAAGTATAAGATGTTTGGCATTCTTGATTCCTTGGTACATGTGGATTTCTATAAATCTATCCATATTCGAAGATGTTAACCTGCCTAGATTTTATGTAATGTCACAAATTCTCTCGATATATCGATTATTTCAAGGTCAGGAGAAAAAGGTACAGGATAGAGTGCCAAAAGCTATGAACATCGTTGAGGGGGAGGTAGTAGGATTTTTCGATGGAGCATGTACTAACTACTGTTGTGGCTTGGGTGGAGTTCTAAGGCTCTCGCAGACAGAGAATTATAGTTTCCAAGCGAATGGTGGCTATGGTTCCAACAACAGAGCAGAAGGTCTAGCTTTGTGCACTGTCCTACTTATTGCAAAAGAAAAGAAGGTAGAATATCTTAAAGTCTACGGAGATTCAAAGATATGGATAAGATATATGAACAATGACAATATTTTCAATAATCATTATCTTCAGAACCTAGGCAACAATGTGGATCAACAGGCCACACTATTCCAGTAGGTTACATTTGCACATGTTTACAGAGATCAAAACCAACAGGAATATTCCCTATCAAAAGTTGGACTACTCATGGAAGAAGGCACATGCAAGATTATTAGTCACCGGCAGGCTATTCAGGAAATAAGCACGATATTTTTAAATATTTTGAACTAGATTAAATATCTAAGTTTTGAACAAATATGATAGTTTTTTTATAATTTTGCTAAATCGCAGCATTCATACATGCAAGTGTAAAATCTCTAGGAGATATTTCATACAAAGGTTTTAATTTTTGGACAAAATCGTGCTATCTAAGCACTTGTGGAATGCATTTTTGCTCTTACAAGATCAATGAATACGATTTTTTCTTTGGAAAAAAAAACTCCCACCTAAGGAACCTTAATCAGAGATTGCTTGATCAAATTAAAATATTAAGTGACACACCTGTGGAATCTAAGCAAGTTAACTAAGTGACACACCCCTTCATGAACAATTGATATAAATGCCTTTAGGATTTGTATTTATACAACACTATCATTATATCTTCAAGCATCTCAAAATTTTATCATATTATATATATTTATATGTATGGATTATTTTATATTGTCATATCTATTTTGGATATTTATTGTTTGAATAAGATTGGTTTGCCTCACTCATGCTCATGAGTGAAGGCATAGTCCTAGGACACCACATTTTTCATAATGGCATTAAGCAAGATCCTTCCAAAGTGATTATCATTCAACACCTACCAATGCCTAAAAAGGATGTTTGAAGTTTTTTATGGCATGCAAGCTACTATAGAATACTTATAAAATATTTGAACAATTTAGGTAAGACCTTTGTTTTGTTGGTATACATGCACAACCATTTTGCATCTCTTTTGCATTTCTAGGGGAAAATATTACTCCTACTAGAGTTCTCCCACTATTGTTAGGGTCAATCGTTAACTTGCATGGTCAATCCCCTTTTTTAGGATCAAATGCACCCGTTCAACTAGTTAACCCTATTTTTTAGGGATTAGGGAGCTCTTGCATGTGTTTTCCCACTTTTTTGGGTTTAGTTCACTTTCGTTAGTAGTTTCGACCTAGTTAACCGCCTAATGCACCCTAGTTGGTTATTTAGGTCTAGTTACAGTCCAGTTTCACATGCATGTCTAGTTAAACATTAGTTTATCATGCATGGATGAGCTAACTACCTCGTGAAATATTTATATGACCAATTAACCCTAGCAACACATGCATAAACTAGTTTACTTCCTAAAGAGAGCATGCTTGTCTAATTTGGCGCAAAAGCATCTCACTTATCAGTTCTAGGCCTAGTTAAACCCTAACAACACTTGCATGGTCAACATGACTCGTTAGGGAGGGTGCATTTGACCATTTATGGTTATTTCTCTTAAGTTTAACTAAATTTATGCTTGTGTATGTACTTAATCATAGATTAGTTACCTATATATGTAATCTTGCATCTCATTCATCAAGCACTTCTACAAGAAAATCAGTGATGTATTATATTGAGCATTCTATTGATTAATAAAGACTAAATAACATAGATATTTACTTGAATTCTCTCTTGACTTCTATGCAATCGTATTGAGTCTCACCTCTGATGAGCTCTCTTTGTTAGTTTATTGAAGATCATGTTATTCTAATACCTTATTCTTCTCTTCTATGGATTGCTAACTATTTAACTACTCCATTTAGCTTATAGATCCGTTGGTTCAAACAATACAAGGAAAAGAGTCTACAGTGGAGGTCATAACGGAGGTTTTTAGTGTTATAAGATTGGCCAAAAAAATTCAAAAAAACATCTGCTACCACCTCCACAAATGGTACCAAATGTTTTAGCGGAATTTTTATGGAAATTAATTATAACTAAAAAACAATTGTGGCCGGAGGCTTTAGTGGAGATTTTTTTATTGGTGCACTTCATTCAAGCAAATGCACATACGCTAACAAATGCAAAACTCACGTGTGCTTTTAAAAGAAACATATGCACTGATGTGCACAAATATTTGAAACCATTATATGCAATGGTGCTTGATAATACATATAGCACCATCCTGCACCAAAAATTTAAACCGAATGGGTGCTTTATTTCAATATATGCATCGTTGCATTAGACCAAAAATAGCACTGGTGTGTAACTATTAAAACACATTGGTGATTACAAACTGTTAAAAAACACCAATGCTTACTAACTATTACAAAGCATTGGTGCAATAATTGAAGGAAAATGCATCGGTAAAGTTGAATGAGACATTGATTGTCACTATATTTTTAAAATTTAACGGCACGGTTAATATATAGTAGTGCACTAGGGCGTAATAAGAAAAAAATCACCGGGGCATTGAACGAGTATTATGTTACACCGGGTCTTTGTTATTTTGAGCACACCAGTGCTACATTGCATCAAACGCACTGGTGCAATTGGAATGATCGAAAGCACTCAGAGATTATTCTCTATTTGGTGAATAGTGACTACTGACATCGTACTGGAATATCTATATTTTATTTTTATTTTGTTACTTCCATTATTCATAAAAAATTGAATTATTTTTTATAGTAGTATTCATTTTAATTCTAATTATTTTGTTTGGAGTAATGGATTAATTCAAGGAGCTAAACAGGAAGCAAAATGTGGCGCTAGTGTGGGAGTAAAACTGGATGCTAAATTGGTAGCAAAACATGGTGCTAATGTTGACATAAATAGAGATGCAAAACTAGGCATTAAAAATGATGCAACACTTGACGCAAATAAGGAAGCCAAAAATGGCGTTGATATGGTAGAAAAATAAGATGTTACTTTGGATGCAAAACATGGCGCTACATAGGAAGAAAAATATGGTGCAACAATAGAAGAAAAAATTGGCACCATTTTGGTAGCAAAACACGATGCAAAAAAGGAAGCAAAAATTGGTGCATATTGGAAGCAAAAATTGGTGCAAAATTAGAAGCGAAAATTGGTGCATATTGGAAGTAAAACGTGCTGCAAAATGGGATGCTTAATTGGTAGCACATATGGATTCAATATTGGATGGAAATATGGCGCGAATGTAGATGCAAACATAAATGCTAACATGGCGCTTTTAAGGATGCAAATAGAGCGCTAATGGGGACGTCATTTAGGAAATAAAAGAGGATGATATCTAGGAAGCAAAATAGGATGTTATTTAGGAAGCAAAACTCCACGTCGTTTAGGAAGCAAAATTGGACGCTATTCTGGAAGCTAAAAAATGGGCGCTATTTTAGACATCAGAAAGGATGCTATTTAGGAAGAAAAAAAAGACGCTATTTTAGACTCTTTAAGTTTTGTCCATGACGCGTCCCATTTAGCGTCTACTTTGACCACTCAATGATAAAAAATTTACACTAAAAAGGGACGCTAAATGGGACGCTAATTCCAGGATTTGTTGTAGTGCTAGATGTTTGTAGGGGTGCAAAATCCCACTACCATGTATTCAACCCAAGGACCTAGTTGGATGCAATGCCATTCTACTTTTCTTTCCATTCCAATTACATTTGACGTGTCTCCCAATTGAAGTTATCATTTTTTTCATGTGCATATTAATTGACATGATGACATGGATTCTGATGAGAATCGCAATGTTATTGTTGAATATTGGTTGTCATTGATGTCAACTAAAATATTATTTCAAGTGTTGAATGTCATCTAATGTCAAAGAGGATGCCAATTGATTCAGTATGAGTCATTGATATCAGCCTAAGTCAAAGTGGATACATCATTCCAGTAGAAGTATGAAGAATCCACTTTGAGGTAGTCTATGTGAATGATGAAGAAAGCATGAACACTAGAAGTATATGCGCAAATGGTGAAGGTGACACATATGTATGAAAATTTGGAGTATATATAAGAGTGCATTCTGTCTGAAGATGTTATTAAGGATACAACACTCAAGCAACTTTGGAGTATATCTAAGAGTGCATCAAGGATACATCTTGCAGGTCAAGTTTGAAGAAGTACATAAGATGATACATCATGCAGATCCAGAAGATACTTCATGAATATCTAGTTCAAGAAGAAACACAAGTAATGGATCCTACATCGTGTGGCCCTTGCGCATAAATCAAGGCCACCAATTCATACTCTCTCATGCTAGCAAATTGAAGAAGTTGGTTGGACAATGGTACAAGTGCTCAAACTGCCAATAAGTTGGTTGAACAAATGGGACAAGTAAGAAAGCAAGCCTAAGCATTTCTTGATTGATAGTTGGGAGTGAGAAGGAAGAAATGAACAACAGATGGTCGGACAATCCTGAAAGCGCGCAAGCATAGACAATCAGAAGATGCTTTCATTTAGTGGAAAGCACACAAGTTCCTAGGATGATACAACAGTTGAAGACTATCTATGACCATATTCCACAGCCGACGGAACAATAGGTGCACAAGTCCCACAAGTGATGACAAGGAAGAAGTCAAAGTCACACCAAGTAAAATTCGGAGTATGCGCAGATTCTGTAAAATATCACTACATCAAGGGCACATCGCCCAAATGCAAGGATGATAATCCCACTAAGCATAATTTGGAGAATGCGCATATTACGCAGAGTATTGATATCACAAGGGCGCATTACCCACAAAGGATAGTATAGAAAAGTTCATGGACATATCAAGATAAAGTGGAAGATTGCGTGCAATGGTACACCACCAAGGTGTAAAGTCCCACTAAGGTGCGGATCTTGAGGGCGCTTAATACATCAAAGATGACACATTAATAGCGAAGATGATGAAACGTGGCATATGCACAATCCATGAAGTATGGAAGAAGGGATGCCATGACCAACTTGAAACATGAAGTATAAATAGAAATGCAAGTTGAAAATTTGAAGCAAGCTCGATAGTAGGATCATAATTTTTTGTGTGAAAATTTCAGTTTATTTTTTGTGGCATCAAGGGGCTCGTGGACAGAACATAATGATCTAGCAAAGATTCAAATGCACACATGCAATGGAACAAAGTTTTGATGATGCGCAGAAAGATGATGTAGACTCGTGACAATTGCGCAAACAATGAAATAAAGAGATAACGAAGAATGCACAAGTGTTGGATATCTCAAAGGATAGTATCACACTCAGCATGTTGATAGTCACAGAATTTGAAGAGATAGAAGCGTAGAGACAAAACCGAATTTTATCAGATATTGCGTTGATTTCTAGATGATGCATATGAACATAAGTGAAAGTGTGCAAATTTGAAGACTCCATCCGATGCGCAACAACAAAACAACATCAACACTCGATAAGCGCATCACGATGCAGATGATCTGAGACAAGTGTGTTAAACTGAACGTGCCAACTATTTGATGCACAGGATGTCCCATATTATCTGATAAACTATAGCACTTAATGAAAATGGACACATAAGAAAGTGTGCAGTTACTTATGTTACTAGTGCTTCATTTCTGAACAACAAACTATCAATTGAAAGCACAATATCAGTTGATCATTGCAATCACGTAGAAGAGAACGTTAAATCGATTGCGATCGATATTAAATCGATTGCGATCAATATTAAATCGATTCCAACAGTTATATGATAGATGTTGGAGCTTTTCCTGGGGATCTTCCTCCTTTGGAACATGCTCAATTGGTTTACAACTTTCCAGCTGGAGATTTGAAAGGTTTGAAATATGACATGTGATTTCAATTCTTTAACATATCATCTATGATATCTATGCTCTCAATCTCCTCTTATGAGTTTCATAGAGTGAGGAGATCAATGTGTTTATATTAGTGTAGATAAACACTTGACTATTTTTTTACTTGTAGTGTGTGGATGTTTGCAGGGGTGCAATAGTCCACTACTATGGATTCAACCCAAGGATTTAGATGGATGCAATGTCGTTCTAGTTTTCCTCTCATTCCAAGTACATTTGATGGGGCTCCAATTTAATGTAATCCTAGTTTTCATGTGTGTATTACTTCATATGTTGGTATGGGTTCTAAAGAGAGTTTCATTTCATATTTGATGTCATTAATCTATTTTCATTGTGTTGACTATGTATATGTTAGGTAAATATAGAATGAGAGGAGAAGTATCATCTTCTTCGATACAAAGCTCCCCATAAGAGGGATTCAACTCTAATATTGCTCAATTATCTAGTGACATACCTTGTCATCCCAAGTAACCCATTTCACCCAAGGATATTAACTCATGGGAAGGTAACACTATCAACACATTCCAAGAGATGATAATGGTAATGGTTCAAAACACCAGCATGATTTGCAACATCCAATTATTTTCGATATCTTGTATTTTTGCTAGAAATGAAAAGAGATTGGAGGTTAACAAATTTTTTATAGGTTATAATTTAGGGACTAGATTCTATATTTTATGTATGTTGCATCATTTATTTTTTGTATACTGATTGAAATTATTCTTCTTAATGCAGTTGGATGATTGGTTTCTCTATAAATTATATAACAAAAATATAAGTGCTAAGAAGTTAGTGCTAGAGCTTAGAAGATCTACATCCTTTCTAAGTGTTATTTGTTAATGTTATTGTATAAATCAATCTTATTCTAGATTTTTTTCCTTATCAACTCTAAATTTTTATCATACCTCACAAAGGGACTAATTTAATGGAAAATCCCAACCGAGAGCTAGTTGTTGGACAATTTTTGAAAATATCTAAAGAAGAATGATTTGTTGCACAATTTTCAATTTGACTTATTGGCATAGTGAACGTGATGGTCTAACAAAGTAGATGTGTGCAAACTATCATATGCTCTTATACTTTGCAATGTTCTTAATATGTTTCATAGATCACATATAGTGCACTTAAGAGTATTTATTTGTTTGTTATATACAAATTTTGTCTTAAAAATTTTTAAAATAATATAGGTTACTATTTGGTATACTTACAAAATTAAACAAACAAAAATGTAACGAGCAGGCTACAAAATTTGAGAAAAAAATTTAAGTACATTGTATCTAATAAAGGCATAAATTAAGTATTTCCAACCATAAAAAAAGTTAAATACCCCAAACATTATAACATTTTAATAAGAATGTGCACCTCCAAAAATATTTCATTAAATACTTTAACATATAGCATATTTGGGCCCATTGTGAAATTGCTTAAGTAAATTACCCCATACTTTAAGAAAGAAAAAAATCTCATTATTTAAATAAACTTAGAAAGTGATAAGTAACTAAAAAAAATCTTTCTTGATTCAAGGAATTTTCATGATGGAGGGTTTAGGGTTAGCGAGGAGGCTTTTTTCTGCAGGGCTTTTGGGGTTTTTGGAGTTTTTTTATTGGTTTTCATGATTTTTTTTCGGCTACTTGGATTCAAGTTGGTTCACTGAACCATCCCAGTACCAACCAAGTCTAAAAAAGTGGGAACTTTTTCGTTTTTTTTCCTAGACTGGTTTTCGGTGCCCTAGTTTTTCTTTTCAGTTTTTTATGGTTTCCTTCCTAGGCTTAAGGGTTTTTTTTTTCTTTTTTTCATTTATTTTATTGTCTTTTTTCTTTTTCTTTTGGTTCCATCTTTCTTTCACTTCAGTTGATGTGCTAGTGTTCTGACATCCGGTCTACTGGCTCTCTACCGGTGTCGATTGCCTTTACCATCTCTTTAGGGTTTCACCTTTACATGGATATGTCTATCCCTTTACCCTTTTCCGGTTTTTTCCCTAAGTCTGTAGTTCCTGGGAGTCTTGATAACCCCTACAGTAAGTTTTCTGGTGACCTTTGTTCACCTGGGAAGGATGGTTTTGTTTGTTCTGTTGATATATTTCCATATTTACATTATGTAGATGGGAGGGTAGGTGGTGATCGTCCTTACAAACTCAAGGGGAGAAGGATCGTTAGCGGAAAAGGTGAAGGAAGCCAAGGAGAAGCAGGGTTTAGACCGTTATTGTATTTCTCAGGAGACAAATCTTGATAGGATTGAGATGTTATCAACTCGGTCCGTGGTTGGTAGGTTCGAGTTTACCTCTGGTAATCGGGGCGAATTATTGGAGTGGGTGAAGAAATTTTGGGTCCCGATTGTTGGTAGCATCCCACGGATTAATCTCCTACTAAATGGCTAGATAATTTTCATTTTCTCTAGTCCAGAGTATGTGGGAGATATTTTGAAGGGGACCTGGTCAATTAAAGAAGGCTCGTTATGTTTAAAGAGATGACATTTATCCTTTGACCCTGTCAGTGAAAAAAAAAATCACTGACACCTTTGGATGATTATTCCAAGGCTGCCGATAGAGCTTTGGAAGGAGAATATCTTAGTGGGGATTGAAAATACGGTGGGAAGGTTTATTAGGGTTGATAATAACTCATTGTATGGAATTGACAGGCGATTTGCCAGGGTTATGGTGGAATTTGAGATGAGTAAAGGGGGTTACCCACTGAGGTCGAATTAATTTGGCGTTCGCGAGTTTGGAAGCAAAGACTGGATTACTTTAAAATACATTTCATATGTTTTGTTTGCCGGAACACTGGCCATACTCGAGAAAATTTCCATGACATTCGGGGTTACAAGCAGGGGAAGTCCGATATTCTGAAGGAAGGATCATTGTCTTCTGGCGGTCTGCTATCGGACTTTGGTGTTGGTATGGTGGCTCGTTCTCCAAGTAATTTTTCCACCTCCTCCGAAACTCCTTACAAATATGTTTCAAGAGCGGAGCTGGATTTTATTTTAGAAGCTGAAAAATCCCTTAACAAATGCATATCAACTAGTGAGGTGGTTTTAAACGTGGGAAAGACCATTGTTTCTGACTCAATACCTTCTCAGTTGGAAAAGTCTCCCTTTGTTCTCTTTACTGTTGAGGGAACACACAAACCTTCGGTTAGGCAAGACTTAATAGATGGTTTTGACAAGGTAGTTAGGGGTGAGGCTCTCCACTCTACTGTACTGGTTGATTCTCCCTCTTTGTTGGTTGAAATCCCTAGGATTGGAAGTAATAAGGGGGTTGGTATTACTTCACCTGATGGCTTCGAGGAAGATAAGGTTAATCAATCCAATATAATCCCTGGGGTTTTTTTGCCAGAGAAAATAGATATCCTTAATTTTTCTGGCTATAATTCGAGTACAGTGGTAGATTGTCTCACTCCTTTTCCAGTCTTCTCTAAGAACCCATCATCCAATCCAGATGTGCGTTCTATCCATTCCTTAAGATTTCAAAATATTACTATAAGGCGAAATAAGAAGAAACTTGGGGGGAAAATTAATTCACAAGGGGTTGAGCCTTATCAGACCATTACTTCAAGAATTGAGGAGGCTGACTTGTTGGGTTATAAGTCTGATTCGTCTGGGGTATTAGAGAATTGAAGCCCCATAATATGGGTTCTTAATGTCTTTTTGTTCCTTGAATGTTAGGGGTTTGGGTAAGGCTTTGCGGGTCAGGGCCTTATCCAACCTTATAAATTCTACTGGCCTGAGAATTATCCTTCTTCAAGAAACTATGTGTGAGGATGTTGCCGCTATGACAAAAAAATTTGGTATCCTTCCTGGTTGGGAGATCTCGGCTTTAACTTCTATGGGCTTGTCTGGAGGGTTACTGGTGGCTTGGAATCCAATCCTTTACTCTTTCAGGGTTTTTAAAACACGTTAGGGTATATTGATGGATGGGAGGATCAAGTCCAAAAATACTAATCTTACAATCTTAAATTGTTATGGCCCCTATAGAGAGAGGTAATTTTTTGGAATGCTTTGAAAGATTTTGGTATTTGGAATATTGGCAATCTTATTATTGCAGGTGACTTTAATTTTACTCGACTAGCTTCGGAGATTTGGGGTTATAATTCCAGAATGGATGATATGGCAAACTACTTCTCAGATTTGATTGAATCTTTTGATTTGGTGGATGTATTCCCTAGTGTCCTTGTTCCAACTTGGACAAATGGCATATTTGGGGATGATGGAATTCATAAGAGACTGGATAAATTCCTTGTAAAATATTCTCTTCTTGATTCTTGTTAGAAGTATCAAACTTGGGTGGGAAATACTAAGTTCTCGGACCATTGGATGATTTTTCTCCAATTAGATGATGATGTTCTCTCTTTAAAGTATCTGTTTAAATTTAATTGTTCATGGTTAAAGAATGATGATTTTTGCTCTATGATTCGGGACTTCTGGAGAAATTTTGTTGTGGATTCAGATATGAATCCCTTGGATTCATTTTGCTTTAAATTAAGGGTGCTTAAATATAAGGTTACTAAATGGATTATTTTACAGAAGAGGAAGGATCAGCTATAAATCAAAGGGTTGGAATATCATATTTCATCCCTACATTCCAAGAATTTTGAAGACCCTTTAAAAGCTGATGCCTTTACATTTCTAAAGTTATTGGAGGAAAAGAAAGAAAATATTTTAGTTCAAGAAGAAATGGAATGGCGGCTAAAAAGCATAGCTTTGTCGATTGAGCTTGGTGACAAAAATACCACATTCTTGCATTCATCCGCCTCTTTCAGAAGAAACAATAATGCGATCTGGGAGCTTAATGATGAGTATGGAAATCGGGTTTCTGGTTTGCAAAATCTTCAGGAGAAAGCTAAAGATTTTTTTGGTAATATATATACAGATCCTGCGCAATGTAATTTGGGCTCTCAGATTAAGGTTGCTAAACTATATCCTAAATTTTTAGACATTCTTAGGGCCAGGGAACTTGGCAAGGAGGTGTCTCTAGAAGAAATTGAAGAAATTTTAAAGTTTTTTGCAAAAGAGAAGAGTCGGGTGGGCAGTGGAGTTGTTTATTCATTTCTATGACATTATGGGAAATGATATTCTGAAAATGGTAGAATTCTCTAGGAAAGGTGGATACATGTCGGGGGATCTGAATTCAACTTTCATCACTTTGATTCCAAAGTGCAACAATCCAAATACCTTTGGGGACTTTAGGCCAATTGCATTATGCAATTTGGCGTACAAAATAATAACCAATATTATTTCTATGCGCTTGAAGCCAGTTTTGTCAAAATTTATCTCGACTGAACAATTTGGTTTTCTACAGGATCGTTAGATACAGGATGTTGTTGGGATCTCTCAGGAACTCTTACATTCAATTAAGAAAAGGAAGATGAAAGTTGTCCTTCTCAAGATGGACTTGGAAAAAGCTTATGATAGAGTTAATTGGGATTTCTTGAGAATTAATGGCATCTTGTGGAGAATCTGCGGTAGGTAAATTCATGTTGTCAACGTTTCGAGCCATTCTTGGCTCATCATCAAGAGTCCCGATGATGAGCCAAGAATGGCTCGAAACGTTGACAACATGAATTTACCTACCGTAAATTCTCCACAAGATGCCATTAATTCCCACTGCGGATTCTCAACCATTTCAATTTCTTGAGAATTGTTTTGATACAAATTGGGGTTCCTCCACTGGTTATAAACTAGATTATGGATTGTGTATCAACTACGAATTTTGTAGTTCTGATTAATGGTGATCCTACAGGTTTTTTCAGTTGTTCAAGAGTAATTCGACAGGGATGCCCATTATCCCCACTCTTATTTCTGCTAGTAATTGAAGGATTAAGTAGATTGTTCATTCAAGCTAAAAATGAAGGTGCTGTCAAGGGTATAAAAATCACTAAAGGATTATATATGTCCCACTTATTATTTGTGGATGATGTGTTATTAGATGGGAATGACACTGTGGCAAAATGCAGCAGCTATAAGGAAATCATCAAAACATTCTATAGCGTAGCGCTTCTAGGATGATGGTCAGTCTTTCAAAATCTTTTTTTTTCCAAAACAGAGTTGAGGAAAGTCGGATTGGGGATATTTTGAGGTTGATTCCCTATAAATGTAATGCTCCAGTGGATGGTTTTAAGTACTTAGGTTACTTCCTAAAACCTAACGGGTGCCTTATAAAAGATTGGAATTGGTTACTGAGGAAGGTTGAAGCTAGAATATCTCAGTGGAATTATAGATTGTTATCAATCGGGGGAAAACTTACACTTGTTAAAGTTGTGCTGACAAGTATCCTTGTCTATTGGTTCACTCCTACCTGTTCCAAGCTATATCATCAATTCTCTTAGGATATTATTTATAACTTTTTTGTGGACAGGAGGATTGGATAGATCCAAGTTAGCTATGACAGGTTGGGAAAGGATCTCTCTTCCATAAAGTTTAGGTGGTTGGGGGATTAAATATTTGGCCTCCTTTAGTGAAGCAATGCGATTAAAAATTTTCTGGAGAGGCTTATTTGGTAATACATTATGGTCTAAAGTTATTCAGTCGAAGTATATTAAGGAGAAGGTCAGCAATTGGTTCAGAAATCTGAGAAAGAATATCCGTGGTGCTTCTCCAATTTGGAATGGGTTCCTTAAGGTTTATACTTTGTTAGCAAAAGATTTAGTTTGGCAAGTTGGGACTGGTAAAGATATCCTAATTGGGGTGGATCCAATTTTGGGCCTTGAGGAATCTTGTTGTCTTTCTGATGAGATTTTGTTTTTATTAAAAGTTTACAGTTATTTAACTCTTGATAGCATTAAGAAAACTGGTGGTAGTGCTTATTGGATGAGCGCTAAATATTTTGGTATGTCTAGAGCTGCGGCCTTTGAATGGGACATATATACCTAGTCATTGAATTCTGCAGGATGCATATTGTGACAGGAGGATGATAAAATCATTTGGACCGGTAATGAAAGTACATGAATGGTGACTGCAAAAACTGATTACAAAGCAATTATTAAAAGAAAGTGTATTTTTCCAAATCATTGGTGGTACAAGGGTTTGTGGCAGTGGAAGATTCCACTGAAATATAAGTGTTTCATGTGGTTTTCTATTTAGGATCGTTTGAAGACATGAGATAATCTATTGAATACAGGATGGTATGGGCCAAGTCACTGTGGGTTATGCAAAAATAGTATTGAAACATCCTTCCATCTCTTAGTGGAGTGCGTGTTTACAAAAAACTTGTGGAACATGTTTGGTTTTAAATTTAACATTGATAAGAGATGGGGAGATGGAAACTTTGAATCAAGCCTGCAAAATTGGATCATAAACTGTAAACCGTTTGCTACTCTCCCGGTCTTTATCTCCTGGACTATCTGACGTATTAGAAATCTATCAGTTTTTGAAGATTACATTCCAAATGTTCAATTGGATTATAATATGGCTTTAAATTTACATTTAACATATAAGCAGGAGAAGGATCCTTCAAATATCAGGAAAGTTGGTTTGTTTTCATTTCAGGTTTCTTGTCCGATTCTTCTCTTTGATGGGGGTACATCTAATGGGATCTGTGCTGCGGGTGGTATTATTTTTCTAAATCACAATCATTATTACACCCTTCGTCTCAGCTATGGGAGGGGTACAAACATGAAGTCATAACTTCTTGCCTTATGGTGTGTTACTAAAGTGGCTAACAACTTTGGTCTGGCAGATTTAAAAGTCTTCGGTGACTCTAGAGTTACTATAAAATGGGAAAGGGGCGAATATAACTTGAAAGTGACTTCTTTAACGCATTGGTGCATCCGGCTATGGCAGTAAATCACTCATTTCAGTAGGATTTCTTTTGAACATATCTATCGGGAACACAATTCTATGGTAGACAAACTGTCGAAGCAGGGTTTGGAAGGTGAAGAGGGTTACTTAATTTGGGAGGAATTCCTGGATTCCTTTTGCCAGGATATGGGTAATCTTTACTTTTTTTTAAAAAGCTCAGAAGTTAGTAAGTTGGTACTTATCAATTGTATTTTTTTGGTTTTTTGAGTGGTTGGTATATCTCTTGGGTTATGTTTTATGGAGGATGTAATCGATCTTTTATAGCTAATATGTCACTATGACAAGATTATCGTTGTACTGTTTGATTCATTTTAATGAATATCAATGATATGTTTTTTTTGCTGAACAAAACTTAGAAAGTGATAAATACTTCACAATTTGCAATTTAATGAACAAAATCTAGTGTAAATGTTGAAATTGGTAGTTGGATTAAAATTATCTAAATGAAATAAAAAGTTCTTTATTTTTTTTATTTTAAATACAAAAAATCCTAATACATATATTATTAAATAAAAAAATAAAAACAAAACATCAACAAAATAAAATAATAAAAAGATAATTTAACATTCAACTTTAAAAAAATAAAAATAAAAAATAAATCCCTAGCAACAACCATATTCCAGTGTAACAACTTAACAACTATATAGTTTTATATTGTATTCCACTTTCATTTTGGTCACTATCATGTTTTAGTTTAATGATTCATTTTGGTAAATATTAAATATCAATCCATCAATATTTTAATTCAATGATAAAGTGGATAAAATGTTAAGTTGTCCCATAAAGGAACGAAAACAAAAATATCTCTTTATTGTATCATACAATCTTCTCAAAATTCATAAATAATTTATATTTGAATATAATGTAATTGAAAATGTTAATTTTATAAATTAACAAAAAAATATATGGTATAGAGATAATATATAATATAAAGGTTTAAATATAAATTACAAGATTATATTCTTCTTCTTATGAAGCATATATCAAGATGTCATATCTCCTTATTATAATATATAATCTTTTCAAAATTCACAAGCCATTTATATTTGAATATAATGTAATTGAAAATTTCATAATCCAATTTAAAAATTGTTAATTTTACAAATTAACAAAAAAATATGGTGTAGAGATAATATATAATGTGTGAGAGTTTATCTAAATTAGAAGATTATATGTTTTTTTTTCTACTTCATTTTAATTGAAAAAGTTCTCAAAAAAAATGGTGTATAGGTAATATATAAAGTGTGAGAGCTTATCTAAATTAAAAGATTAGATTTAGCTCAAACATTCAAAAGAATAAAGTTTCAAAAAATAAAATATCAAATTTATAGATGCCATAATGTCAAACATCTCTAATACAAATAAAATACCAAATTTATAGATGCCATAATGTTAAACACCTCTAATACAACTCTAATACAATGCCAAACACTTCTCAAATGGAAAAGTCTAATAAAGTTAACATTACTTAATAAAACATCTTTTAAGAAATTATTATTGAAAAAGAGACAATCTCATGTATCCTAAGCAAAATTCATTCAATCACTCTATAATTACAATTCTTAAACATGTGTGAGATAGTCTTAACCTCTCTACAACGTAAGAATATATCATCTTTAAAGCCTAATTGAGATAGTCATCCCTTAAAGGGTAACCCCTTGTCAATCAACAAGAAAAACACTCTTAGTATAAATGAATGTATAAAGGCCCAAACTATTATGATGTGATTCATCCACTTTTCTTCTCCATTTGAAAGATACAAACACTTATTCAATTTTCCATGGAAAGACTATTGTGTAGGAATTTGGTACAATTGCTTAGGTTTCTAGATCTAGATAGACTTCCCATATCTCCAAACACAATTTTACCAAATAAATTTAAGGTTATTGAAATATTAACTTATAAAATTCTTTCGAATTAATTTTTTGGAAAATATCATATTAATTTATATAAATTTTCTAGAAACAAGATCAAAACCATTTCAACAGATCTAACCCATTAATAAATAAACATTAATAATAATCTTATTTACTCTTCATACCATTAAACCTACACTTGCCAAAAATATACTCAAACACACTTGCCAAAAATATTCATTATACATGCAAAATCCTACAATGTAGCTAGAGGACACATGATAGAAGTTAAAGACATCCTAACTAGTAATATTTCCATTGTAAGCATAAAATTCCTAAGCTAGAAGAAACTGCCAATCAAACTAAGATATGTCGCAAGGACCCATCTTTTGAACACATGCAACAAGGGCACACTAAAAAAACATTTAAAAAAAGGTTTGGAATTTCATTGAGGATAAAAAAAATGTGCACTTGAATCTACACAGCAAAACAGCTTCGGCTCCGTAGAAAAATATCTTCGTCAGCAGTCTTCTTGAAAGAGGCAGAGAAATAACAAGGCCCCTCATGAGATTATCGTCCAAAAGAGGAACTACACTGACCTGGATGACTGCATTAATTGGAGGATGACTTTCCACATAAACATATAAGATATTTTCCCTTCACGGCAACCACTATTCAGCCTGTGGCAGAGCCTTTAAGACTCTGCCAGGCTACCGTTTACCCTCAACCTAGTGCGCATATTATTTCTCGGGAAACACTATTCCGCGTTGTCAGATGGATCCATGGTACATGGCATACAAACCCATCAGCTATCGATTGCGATTAATCCATTACCATATGATATGCATGGATGCAACCATGCCTATGAGCCCATATTGACGGGCCCATATGAGATGCATGGATGCCATCTTGATGGTATTCTTTTTCCAGTTCTTTGTTCTAAACTAACTTCATACATGATTTACATGAATCTGGCTTATATACGATTTCCAACTCTTCTAGTTATTGCAGTTAATTCTTCTACGTCTACCTGGTACAACGTGTTAATGCTGTTGTGTGTTTAGTTCTTTGACTCCTTGAGTCCTTTGGTTTTGTAGCAGATGTGTTGTGGTTAGAATTTAGGCAGTATACCAGGGGTTCAAGGTGGAGGCAAGTTCCAATCAAAAGGAGGACTCGTGAAGATAGCAATGGGTTAGATGGATTCTATGGAGGCATCCAGAAATTGTATAGCGAAGATGAGATCTCTACATGGTTAGAGTTGTGGCCCAAACAATCTCTCCTGTAGTGAACTGTAACGATTCCTCTTCAAAAATACTCATCAGGTTCCTATTTATTATTTCAAGATTACAATCATATTAGGCATGATTAGAGCATGTTCCTGGCACATTGATGCCATTAAGTTTCAGTATATTTGGGTTTGCATTGGAATCACTGGTGTGAATTAGTAATAATAAAATATCCTGAAGCTCAAAATTTTGAGGTTTGATGCACATAATTGATTGCGATTAGAAGTGTTGGTTTGCAGAGAGTTTATATCTCCAGATAAATTTTATATTAAAATAGTTTTCTACATATGTCTGCATTTGGACAGCCATCTGCAAAATCCTTTAGCTAGATTCGGAGATACTAAGATAGTTTGACTTTATATAAATCGGTGGCTACAGAAATAAAGTTTAGCTTAACTTAGAGCGGTGGAAACTGACCTTGCATTCAAACGAACTATTTCCCTTGTTCTTTTTAGTGCTTCAGACCAAACCTCACATGAAATATGTTTTCTCTTTCAGTTATCTCGAAGAACGAATTGATCTGAAAAAAATATGAATTTGATCCAGAAACTTGAGGGACAAAACCCACCGAGTGAGTCAGACTGAATCTTCATAGATTGTAGGAAGGAAATCTATATATTTCCCTTGCTATGGGTTTTCCATTTGTGCTTCTTCATTGAGCTGTGCTTGGAAATTTCAAATAGAGTAAAATTGGAAAAGACAAATAGAAAGAACATTCACACTACACACTTTCCTGTGCTTTGGGTTCGACTGCGGAATCTAAGGCAACTGTGCCATTTATTTGTGCACAAAAACTCTGCCAACTCTGCCGCACAACAGTGAAAAATTCATAAAAGAAAAAGCAAAACCCTTTTACAAAAATTTAAATAAATTATAATAAACTTAAAGAAATTTAAAAAAAAAAAATCTTCTTTTATTAACATAAGAGTTCCATAGTCTCAACATAAATTTCACTATACAAAACTCTAAATCTTTTTACAATTCCTTTCTACCATAATATATTTATAATATTGGTTAAACTAGGGAGATATCTATAATTAAATGGAGAATTTTATTGAACATTTTATCACTTCAACTTATTTCCTAAGGTAAACACTAACCAACTGATTAGATAATAACAATGAAGTGCTATTGATTAACATTGTAATAACAATGAAGTGTTATTCTTAATATTGTTAAACATTTCGATTTCATTGTGAAAACCACATTTTATCAATATGATCCTATTTAAGTAGATGCTTTGAAATGCAGGAATATTCTTGATTGTTGTTTTTATAATTCATTGTAATGTTAGATGTTAAGTGACCAACATAATTTATTCCTTTCAAGGGGCTTTAAGTAAAGCAATTTGCTATATTAATATGCAGAAATAATAAATAAATGTAAAAATAGTAAAATAAATAAAGAAATTCGCTATCTTAATATGCATTTTTTTATTTTTATTTACGTTATATGTGATTTAGCTTATGATTAATTAAATAATTTATGGTAATAATGCACTTTTGATTTCTGATTTTTATTTATATCTTATGTGACTTAGGTTTATGATTGATTAACAATTAAATAATTTGGATTGAATTTCTTTTAAAAAGTTAAATAATTTGGATTGAATTTTTTATGTGACTTAGGGTTTATGTTGAGAGAATCTAGGGTTAAATTAGGTAAACATTTCTCCAAAAGGACACTACCACATGTAGAGATTGAATCAGAACTATGAACTCAATCGAGTTGAATAGATTTGATATTGAATTGATCAATTTGTACATCGAATCGGTTGGTTTAGCACTAAACCAATCCATCGAGTTGGTACCTTGGAGTGTCAATGCTCTCAACTTATCTAAGTTCTAGTTGTCTGGTTTTAAAACATTGGTGCCATCTATTTAATGTGTATATTATGGAGAAATCAAAGGGGGTTTCAATAATGGAGGCAACTAAAGAAATAAGTTCTTGATTCCTTTCATATGGAATCCAAGACTGTAATATGTTGGTTTAATGACTTTTAGCCTCCTACATCATATTTGTGTTTGTGGCTATTCAAATTTGACAAATGATTGTGGGGTATCTCTTATTTACAAAGGGTTGTTTTACGGTCCAATTTTACAGTTTTTGGCTAGGCTCCTTGGTTATAGGATTGGTCCCTATAATTTAACCCGTCCAATATGCTTGTCATCAAAATCCTTGTTTTGGTTTGGCTCCCAAATATGTGAATACACTTTTACTTTAGAAATTCAACATTTGTTGAAAATATCATATATACTTTAGGTAGATATTTGAAAACAAAATATAGATCGGATTAATTTTGTATTTTTACATATGCTTGTATATGTGAGGAATTTGACCTTAGGAGTTGGATTATGAAAACAAGGTGTTGCAATTCTAAAGTTGTCAACGAGTACAACATTGTAGGATTCACATTCTCAAGCACAAGTTTATCCTAAAAGGAAAGAAAGTCATAAAATCAAATCCAAAGGATGACAATTTGATGAGCAATTTTGTCACATGAAGAAGAGGATCATAAAACAAAGAAAAACATTAGACTGAAAAGTTAGAGAAAGCTACCAATGGATTTTGTTGAATAAGTGTAACCTATGGTGAATAGAGAAGAAGACCATAATACTTGGATGGTGGTAGTTGCAAATAAAGTCTTATTTAGAGGGAATAAAGAGACTTCATGAATTTGACAACTCTATTTTTTAATAAAAAGTTAGCTTGACATATATTTATTTGATTTCTCATAAACTCTTAACATCCAATTTTTGAATTATCCTTGGTCAATATAGAATAAAAATAACTTCTTTTAAAAAAAAAACTTAGAATATTTTACTTAACTAATCAATGCAAAGCCTTAGGATACTTTATTAAAATAAGACTAGACAATTTAAGATTCTAACTCTGACTTTTCTGCTTGCTATAATAAGACTAGAGAATTTAAGATTCTAACTCTGACTTTTCCTGCTTGTTATAATCATAATATGCCTAAATTATTTTCTAAGAATTTTAATTGTAAATTGTTAAAAATTTTACTTTTAATATTAAATAAATCCAATATTTAATTTTACAATATTAAATATCAATATTTACAATTTTATCAATTTAAAATAATTTTTATTAAATTTTAGACAAAATAAATTAATTTTAATTATTTAAAAATAACCATTAACAAACTCTTTAAATTATTGTTAAAATAACCATTAACAAACTCTTTAAATTATTGTTAAAATAACCATTAACAAACTCCAAATTCCAATGCTTATAGTATTGTCATATTATTATTAAATACCTAAGGTGAACACATCATATACACATATGAATGGAATAGTTTAAAGTGAAGGCTAGTAAAAAACTAAAATATTCAACATGTTTCAAAATTGAAGATGTTCCCAAGGTTTCCAATTTTACTCCACATGTTTCAAACTTGAAGATGATCCCAATGTTTCCAATTTTACTCTGAGCCTTCTAAATATTTTACTTAAACAACATAAATGCAAGCCTTTAATATATTTTCACTCCTATGCTAGTGTTAAACACATCACGCTTGGACAAATTCCTTTGCATTGGCATGTGATAATTCAAATTTCAAAGTTGAAATATTTTAGGGAGAAGGGCATGTACAATAAGCAATTAAGAATAATCCATGATTCATTAAATATATTGTTATTTTATAATAAAATAAAGGTTATACAAGGCAATTTTCATTATTGTTATATTATTGTCATATTGATTGATTAACTATATAATAAATAATAATGGTATGCGTATTATGTTATTAAATAATATAATTTTAGCACTTGCTTTAAAAATGTAAAGGTGTGTTGAATGAAAAAAAGTCAAATGGAAAAAAAATGAAAATTAAAGAAGATCCGATGAAATGAAAAAGGAGAGTAATAAAATAGATGCCATGAAGAACTTGCTCCTAAATAAAAATGTCCCTTTTCATTTGCTAAAGTATCATGGAAAAAACAAAATAATGAGTAAAATTGACAATATGCAGAGTCAAAATTAACTTATTGGGATTCTTGAGGCCCAAGTGAATATGGATTCATATTATTTCAAATAGAACACTAGAATTCGTCACAACCATGTTATTTGGTTAGTATTTCTAAAAACATTAGAGCACCATTTTACATAATCCTTTCTAGAAATGTGAGTTATAAAGTTTAACAGAAATTGACTTAATTTCAAAATACTCCACGATCCAATTCAATAAGATATTTTTATCCCAATTTTCAGTTAGCAAATATTGAAGCTCAAAGATATTTGATAATGATTTTAAATAATATACAATAACAGTCCATTAGAAGTGGCTCTTAATTAGTTGTAATGGCCAATATGAAGCAACTCTTAAGTAAATGACACACATGTTTACAAAAAACAATTAAATATTCCAAATTGTTGCTACAACTTCGCATGGTATGTTGTTAAAAGATTTAGTAATATATGAAGTTTAAAAAATTGTGTATAAGTTATGATTAGGAGCATTCTTATCAAGCAACTTTAAAAACTCCAAAAGGATGGGAGGACAGTAGCAAGGAATATGATTAGGTAAATATTCCTTGTTATCTGAAGAAAAAGTTTAATAGCTTCTTCTCCACACTTGTGATATCTTTCCACTGGATAAAGCATTGACATAAAAAAAACTAAATTTTCCCATGGTCCTACAAACTGAAAGACTTGCATATGTTCTAAATAAGGGATTGACTTTGCAGGCATCTTCAAAAACTCTTTTACTTGGGAACAAGATTTCCACAATATATGAGATGTTGATCCCTTTGCAGTGTATGAGTCTTTTTATAGGTCCACACTATTTCACAAGCAGTCAATGAGTAGAAAATGGAGACTCAAGTTATCAATGAAGCTTAGATGTCCTTTAACATTGAAGAAAGATGTCCAAGTTCAATCAAATAGCTTGAGCCTTTACACAATGTATAGATTCATATGGTGTTTCCTAGATTGACCCTAAGAGTATGGAAAACCACCCACAAGGAGCGCATGATTTATCCTTGCCAATGTAGAAGCAGAGGCTCTCTAAGAGGGGTCAAAATACTTGATGGTATTCTCCAATTCATAGGTTTTGACGAAGCAGATTCATTCCCGATTCAACAGTGTGGGAAGAATAACAAACTAGATACAAGTAACTATAACTATCTTATGGGTGTTTTTCTTAAATCAGGTGAATGGAAAGAAGTAGGTAATATTTTGATGGAAAATTAGAAATTTAAGGGATATGGAGCTTCTTATGATGATAGTATAATAGTCAAGGAATATGTACATGAATCAATCAAGCAAATGAGACATAGTACTATCATTCATACACTAGTAGAAAATGAGAGATAAATGACCAGGTGACCAAAAAAATTGGCCACCACAGTTTTTTCAAGGTATAAATGACCAAACTTGAGTGATCCAACTAAACATTACCAAAGGAATGACCAATTGGGTCACGGGATAAAATATATGACTAGATAACAAGTAACTAGAAACTAAAAATGACCACATAACAATAACATTGAGCATATGAATTGGTCGTTTATTTGGTCATTTTTAGTCGTGTCACTTCGACAATGGGAAATTACAATTTTGACAATGAATTTGTATAATTTAATACTAAATTTTAACACTGCAGAGGGGCAGTGTTAAAATTTAGTAAATTGTATATAACATTGTAGATGGATTCATATAATATCCAGTTCAATGTGCTTATGATGTCCATATATTGTTTCACCAATTTTGTTTATGTATTATCCCTTCGATAGATCCACCAAGTTGCATCATGGGCGTCGTCATAGTGTGTCGATTGAGTTGAGTCTTGGATATTTGTCATCTTTCTCATTGGGAATTGTCATGTTGTAAAGTTTATTCTGTTATGTTCGCTTGTCGTACTGGTCTAATTCATATTTTGTTTGAACAAAACCGTGGTCATTTGACCCTCTCGGAAGCTTTTGTATATACGTAGCTACTTCCATATATGCGCAACTTCCGTATATGCGCAAGGAAAATAGGGAAGTTGTTGCACATATACGGAAGCAGTTGCGCATATACGGAAGCTTCCGTATATGACTACATTGGGATGCACAAAAGAGTGCATGTGCTTTGTTATCCTTAGCTTTCTAGTTGAAAATTATTAAATTTCCCTTGGTCCGACATCAAAAGCATATGAAGTTAAACTACTACATGAGATTGTTTCTCAACAATAAGCTTATCCATATGTATTGGAACCTTTACCACATTATCAATTCGATCTAGTAAAGAAATAAAATGAGGTAATGTACTTCAGAGCAATACCAAAGTTGATGCAGTTTCTTGTTCTTATTTTCGTTGGCTCTCCCAATTAACCTTTGAAGCTTGTAATGCTTTTAGTACATTCATTGAATAATTGTAGAATATAAGAATAGTTGTGAATAGATTTGTTGAATCCATTGTGATAGTTGTAAACAACTTCCTCAATAATATCATACTGTCAATGCACTAATTCATTGAATTGTTATGGATAAGCAGTGGTTATCTTCATTTCCAACGTGGTCACAAAGTATAAAAAAATGCTAATCTAATGTTTTGTGTTAGTTGGACTTGGTAGGCTTCAATGAAAAACTTATATTTCCCTATTTCCCTTGAAGCTAAGACATTAACACTACTTTAATAACCATGAAGTCATATTATTGGGTAGTTAGGAGGAACATAACAATGTCATATTATATGGGAGTAGTTCATATCGAGGTACATTCCATATCAAGGAAAAGTTCATGTCGAATAGATTTCTTGCTGGGAAGAGTTCCTGTAGAGTCCATAACAAGGCAAAGTTCCTATCGAACAAAGTTTTTGTCGAGAAAAGGTCTCATCGGGCAGAGTTCCCGCTGGGGTAGAGTTCCCATTGAGGTAGAGATCTTGTCAAAGTCTATATTGGGGTTGAATTCCTGTGGAGCAAAGTTCTCGCCGAGCAGAGTTCCTGTCGGGAAGAGTTCCTGTAGAGTCCATAATGCGGCAAAGTTCCTATTGAACAGATTTTTTGCTAAGCATAGTTCCCACCGGGCAGAGTTCCTATCGGGCAGAGTTCTCGTCGGGGCAAAGTTCCCATTGAGGTAGAGTTCCTATCAAAGTCTATATTGTGGCCGAGTTCCTGCGGAGCAAAGTTATCATCAGGCAGAGTTCCTGCTGGGAAGAGATCCTGTAGAGTTCATAACGAGGCAAAGTTCCTATCGAATAAAGTTTTTGCTGGGAAGAGTTCTCGCAGGGGCAAAGTTCCTGTTGTGTTGGAGTTCTTGTCGGGGCAGAGTTCCTGTCAAAGTCTATATCAGGGTTGAGTTCTCATTGAGGTAGATTTCTTGTCAAATTCTATATATCGAGGCTCAATTCATGTGGAGCAAAGTTCTCATCGGGAAGAGTTCTTGCTAGGAAGAGTTCCTATAGAGTCCATAACGAGGCAAAGTTCCTATCGAACAAATTTTTTGTTGAGCAGAGTTCCTATCGGGCAGAGTTCCCGTCGGGGCAAAGTTCCCATTGAGGTAGAGTTCCTATCAAAGTCTATATTGGGGTTGAGTTCCTGCGGAGCAAAGTTATCGTCGGGCAGAGTTCCTGATGGGAAGAGATCATGTAGAGTCAGTGGAGGAAGTATATGTTAATGCAAGGAGAATATGGACTTGTTAAAAAAAACATATGCAAGGAACTTATTGTATATCAACTTTAAGTGGGAGAATGCTAGGAGGTGAAGTTATACTTGCATCTCTAACATTTTCCTGTATAGTTGTTGCGCCGAGAGGTGCTCTACACCCCAGTATGGGGGAGATCTTGTTAGTCGAGTGTTTGTCGAGTTTGTGGAGTGTTTGTCGAGTAACAAAATAATACAAAGTAAACAAACAAAGAATAATACAAAGTAAAAAGTAATAAATATTATGTCGGCCATAAACAAAAAAGAATAATACAAAGTAAAAAGTAAATATGAGACTTAAACTAGAGACTTTACTTTTTACTTTTAATACATAGTAAAAAGTAAATATGAGACTTTAGAGTGTTTGTCGAGTAACAAAATAATACAAAGTAAACAAAAAATAATAATACAAAGTAAAAAGTAATAAATATTATGTCGGCCATAAACAAAAAAGAATAATACAAAGTAAAAAGTAAATATGAGACTTAAACTAGAGACTTTAGAGCTTAGGATTAGGTGGCTCACGTATTGCACTCAAGGAGCTATTCAAGGAGAGGTTTAAACCTTGGGAGATTTGATTCCTCTCGGCACTTGATAGAGCATAGGATTTGGATCTAGGCTGGTATATGACCATCCCATTTCACAATTCGCATGCATTATACGTGCAAGGTCGGTCACAAGGGTGGATTCTAAGTTGCCCTTATCAAGGGGCGCAAGGGCAGGGCCCCCACATTCTAAGGGTTCAAGGAAAGATCCCGTGAGGAAATATTTATTGACCCTTCTACTATATTTCAGTTCATTTTGGAACCCACATATGTATTTTATAAAAGGGGAGTGATCACTACAATTGTATCAGAAAAGAAGAAAGTATTGTATTTTTTTTGCAGATTAATAATAGAGGATTGAAGCTGACAGTTCCCTATTGTTTTAAATACACAAAAGAAGGTTTATATCTGCCCAGCATCCGTATATGCGCTGCGCATATACGGAAGCTTATGTATATGCATATATGGAAGCTTCCGTATATGCGCATTTACGGAAGCTTCTGTATATGCGTTGCGCATATACGGAAGCTTCATTATATACGCAGCTGCCTCCGTATATGCGAAGCGCATATACGGAAGCTTCTGTATATGCGTATGCATATACGAAAGCTGTACATATACGGAAGCTACGTATATACAGAAGCTTCTGTATATGCACACTGCATATACGGAAGCTGCACATATACGAAAGCTTCCGTATATACGCAGTCGCTTACGTATATGCGCAGATTCCATATATGCACAAGGCATATACAGAAGCTATTGCGCATAAATGGAAGCTTTCGTATATGCACAACGCATATACAGAAGCTTCCGTATATGTGCAATATACGAAAGCTTCTGTATATGCGTTGTGCATATACGAAAGCTTCCATTTATGCGAAATAGCTTCCGTATATGCCTTGCGCATATACGGAAGCTGCACATATGCGGCAGTAGCAGCTGCGTATATATGGAAGCTTTCGTATATGTGCAAATGCGTATATACGGAAGCTTCCGTATATGCACAACTACGTATATACAAAAGTTGTTGCGCATATATGGAAACTTCCGTATATGCATTGTACATTTACGGAAGCTTCTGTATATGCGCAATAGCTTATGTATATGCCTTGTGCATATATGGAAGCTACGCATATACAGAAGCAGCTGCGTATATACATAAGCTTTTGTATATGCGCAACGCTGATGTATATGGGCAACACATATTTGAAAGCTTCTGTATATGCACAGCTACTTCTGTATATGCGCAAGGCATATACGGAAGCTATTACGCATATACTGAAGCTTCTGTATATGCGCAGTGCATATACGGAAGCTTCTGTATATGCGCAGTGCATATACGGAAGCTGTGCATATACGGGAGCTTCCGCATATGTGTAGCTTGAACCGTATATGCCTTGCGCATATACGGAAGATTTCGTATATGTGCAACATCTTCTGTATATGCCTTACGCATATACGAAAGCAACTGCGTATACAGAAGCTTCCGCATATGCGTTGTGCATATAAAGAAGCTTCTGTATATACGCATATACAGAAACTTTCGTATATGCGCATATACGGAAGCTTGCATATACAGAAGCTCTGTATATGCGCATATACAGAAGCTTCCATGTACGAAAGCTTTGTATATGCGCAGTGCATATACGGACACTAGCCATATACGGAAGATGTTGCGCATATACGGAAGCTGCGCATAATCATGGCCTAGATGCAACTTACTAATCATTAATGACTTGTAGCCAATCAAGATCTAAATCTCAACCTCTAAATGTATGCGATTTTCTCTCTGAAGCTGTGCATATACAGAAGCTTCCGTATATGCGCAACACATATAGAGAAGCTTCCGTATATGGCCAGTGTCCGTATATGCACTGTGCATATACGGAAGCTTCTGTATATGCGCATATACAAAAGCTTCTGTATATGCGCATATACAGAAGCTTCCGTATATGCACAGTGCATATACGGACACTGGCCATATACGGAAGCTTCTGTATATGTGTTGCGCATATACGGAAGCTTCTGTATATGCACAGCTTCAAAGAGAAAATCACATACATTTAGAGGTTGAGATCCAGATCTTGATTGGCTGCAAGTCATTAATGATTAGTAAGCTACATCTAGGCCATGATTATGCGCAAATTTCGTATATGCACAACGCATATATGGAAGCTTCCGTATATGCGCAACATCTTCCGTATATGCATTGCGCATATACGGAAGTTGTGCATATACGGAAGTAGGTTTGTATACATACAGAAGCTTACATATATGCGTTGCGCATATACAAAAGTTTCTGTATATGTGCAAGGCATATACGGAAGTTGTTGCGCATATACAGAAGCTTCCGTAAATGTGTAGCGCATATAGACGGAAGGTTCCGTATATGCACTGCACATATATAGAAGATGCACATATACGAAAGTTTCCATATATGCGCAACAACTTTCGTATATACGAAAGCTTCTGTATATACGCAGCTACGCATATACAGAAGCTTCTGTATATACGCAGTTGCGCATATACGGAAGCTTTGCTTGTGGATTTGATTTAGGGTCTTTTTTCATTGTAATCAAATACAAATAATTTGCATGTAAAAACAATAATTCCTTTAAAATTGCGATTTTTTAATTAAATTAAACAAGCATATAATAGAAAAAAAATGAAGAGTTAAAGGAATACATGGATGAGTGGCAATGGGATTTGTTTGAAGTTGGTTTTGGGTGGCACCAAGACATGCTCGCATTGTTACACTAGAAGAAGCCGATCACGGATGAAGAGTGGAGAGAATGAGGCCCATGGACCCTTTTATTTATTTTATTAACAAAGGAATGCATGTGTGTTATAGAAATGTGCACATGTTATTTTAACTCACATGCATTCCTATTCAATATATGCGCAACTCATTATACATAAGCTTCTGTATATGCGCAACGCATATACGAAATTTGTTGTCCATATACGGAAGATTTTGTATATATGCAACGCATATACGGAAGCTGCGCATATATGAAAAACTTTCGTATATGTGCAGTGCATATATAGAAGCTGCAAATATACGAAAGTTTTCCATATATGCGCAGCTTCTTCTGTATATGAGCAGCTTCCGTATATGCGCAAGGCATATACAGAAGTTGTTGCGCATATACGGAAGCTTCCGTATATGCGCAACTCATATACGGAAGCTTCCGTATATACACAGCTGCTTCTGTATATGCGCAATGCATATACGGAAGCTGTTGCGCATATATGGAAGTTTTTGTATATGCACAATGCATATACGGAAGCAGCTACGCATATACGGAAGCTTCCATATATGCGCAGCTGCTTCTGTATATGCGCAGCGCATATATATGGAAGCTTATGTATATGTGCAAGGCATATAAGGAAGTTGTTGTGCATATACGGAAGCTTCCGTATATACGCAACTTCTTCCGTATATGCGTAGATTTTGTATATGCGCAAGCCATATACGGAAGATGTTGGGCATATACGGAAGCTTCCGTATATGCGCAACTTCCGTATATGCACAAGTCATATACGGAAGCTGTTGCACATATACGGAAGCAACTGCGCATATACAGAAGCTTCCGTATATGCGCAGCTTCCGTATATGCACAAGGCATATACGAAAATTATAGTATCAATTCTAAAAAAATACGAAGTATATGGTCATGACCATTCAATATATCAAAACAAATTCACTTGACAACTGTTTGCTACAAGATGAGGCTCTGCATATAAGGAAGTTGTTGTGCATATATGGAAGTTGTTACGCATATACAGAAGCTTCTGTATGAGCAACGCATATACGAAAGCTTCTGTATATGCACAGCGCATGTACGGAAGTTGCGCATATACGGAAGCTTCCGTATATGTGCAACTTCTGTATATGCGCAACAACTTCCGTATATGTGCAACTTCTGTATATGCGCAACAGCTTCCGTATATATGCAAGGCATATCCAGAAGCTCTTGCGCATATACGAAAGCTTCCGTATATGCGCAGCGCATATACGGAAGCTGCACATATACGAAAGTTTCCGTATATGCCTTGCGCATATACGAAAGCTTTCGTATATGTTCTATGCATATACAGATGCTTTTGTATATGCGTTGCGCATATAAAGAAGCTTCCGTATATGCGCAACAACTTCCATATATTCCTTGTGCATATATGGAAGCAGCTGCGTATATACGGAAGCTTCCGTATATACACAACTGCTTCAGTACATGCACAGCTTCCGTATATGCGCAAGGCATATACAGAAGATGTTGTGCATATACGGAAGCTTTTGTAAATGAACAACGCATATATGGAAGTTGCGCATATACGGATGTTTCCATATATGCGCAACAACTTTCATATATACGAAAGCTTTCGTATATACTGTTACTGTTATTAGTACAACTGAGAGGGGGGGTGAATCAGTGGTATTATGCTTAAACAATTTTAGTCCCTTTTATAACTTTATTACCACTAAAAATGATTGTCAAGATAATGAACAAGATAAGCAATAGAACAAGTAATCATCAATCACTCATATGATGTACACAGACACAAATATTCATGAGGAAACCCATAAAGGGAAAAAACCTCTTCTTCTTAGAATGATAAGTAGTCTTTTAACGCCTATACATCATTTAATTTTTAGCACCAACTCAAGATGAGGCTACAACCTCTGTTTAGCAAGCTGCAACTTGTTGAGAGCAGCAACTCTCATGTTTTTCTAGCACCCACTAGAGGGAAGCATCCACTCTCAATATTCAGGAATCAACCTAATTTACAGAGGAAATCAATCCTCCCTAGCACCTCCCTTCCACCCTAGCAATATTTTTTCAGTCGATTATATAACACGGGTTTAGATATATCAGTACATACTCTTTTCATTTTTGTTCTGTGCTACTACAACTTGGGTTTCTGGGCATTCTATTTTTCATTAAATCGAGCCACACATTTTTCTTCTGAATTGTTAAGAATTTTTCAGTCAATTATATCACACTGGTTCAGATATATCATTACATACCCTTTTCGTTTTTGTTTTGTGCTGCTACAACTTGAGTTTCTGGGCATTCTATTCTTCATTAAATCGAGCCATATATTTTGTTCTGAATTTTTTTCTTCGAATCATAGCTTCATCAGCAACCACTCCTCTTCATCCTCTCAATTCTCACGCTAATTTTGTTCTCATCAATTGTTTTTTTTTATAAATGTTGAAGTTATATGCCTCGGTCTCTTTAACTTCCAGATATTCCAATTCTAAAACTGAAACTGTCTCTTTAACTCCCAATTCGAAAATTGAACTGTCTCTTTGACTTCCAGAACTTACAGGTTGTAACTGACTAATTAATAAATAAATAAATGTTTGTGAGTCGCAGCTTGTCTGAGTCACGGCTGATTGAGTCACGACCATCTGATTCTCAGTCATCTGAGTCGCAGCTTTCTGAGTCACGACTGTCTGAGTCTCAACCGTCTGAGTCACGGCCGTCTGAGTCGCAGCCGTCTAAGTTGCAGCCGTCTAAGTCACAGCTTGTATGAGTTACATCTGTCTGAGTTGCATCCGTCTGAGTCACAGCTTGTCTGAGTCGCAGCCGTCTGAGTCACAGTTGTCTGAGTTACAGCTTGTCTAACAACATTCTTTTCTTGTATTTCAATCTCAGTCGCAGCTTTAGTAAACTGAAGTTGGTATGGTCTGAGTCACCCGCCTTGTCTGCTTTCCAACCATCAATGAAAACTGAATCAAAGTGCCAACAATATCCCCCTTTGGAATTGATGGAAACATAAAATTTATGATGTTGCAAATGTAATCACCAACTACTTATCATCTGCAACTACCTGAATTTTTCCCCCTTTGACATCAATGTCAAAGAAAACATGACAATACATCTCCCCCTATCAAGATTAACTCAGAAACCAGCAAAGAAAACATTCTGGAAACAACTCAGAATTACATCAAATATGCAATAAGCACAAACTCCCCCTACCAAAGTGAACAAGTTAGTTGGAACAAGATATGACACCCAACTTCTGGCGTAGATATTCAAACTAGATTTTGGATAAGGGTTTAGTAAAGATATCAACAATCTGTTCTTTAGAAGGAATGAAATGTAATTGGACAACTCTGTTTGTAACCCACTCCCTTAAAAAATGATACTTGATTGGAATGTGTTTGGTCTTGGAATGAAGAACAAGGTTCTTTGACACACTAATGGCACTTGTGTTATCACAGTGGATAGGAATAGGTTCAGAATATTTCACCTCAAAATCAACAAGAGTTTGTATCATCCATAATACCTATGTACATCATGTTGCAGCACCTATGTATTCAGCCTCAGTAGTAGATAGAGAGATAGAACCTTGCTTTTTACTCATCCATGCTACTAATGAATCGCCTAAGAAGAATGCACCTCCACTAGTGCTCTTTCTTTCATCCAAACAGTTTTCCCAGTCAGCATCTGAATATGCAATCAACTGAAAGTTTTGATTCCTAGGATACTAGAGACCATAAGTCATTGTGCCTTTCAAGTATTTGAAAATTCTCTTCATAGCTACCAAGTGACTTTGTTTGGGAGCATACTGAAATCTTCCTACCATTCCAACAGCATGCATGATATCAGGAGGAGTTGCTTTAATATATAGAAGATTGCCTATCATTAACCTGTATGTTCTTTGATCAACATCTGGTGAGATATCATCTTTGCTAAGCTTGCAGCCAACAATCATAGGGGTACTAACAAGTGAAGAATCCTCCATTTGAAACTTTTTCAACATCTCCTTCAGATACTTCTCTTGAGAGATAAATAGACCTTCAGAATTCTGATTGATTTGAAGACCAAGAAAGTATGATAATTCTCCAATCATTGACATTTAAAACTCAGATTGCATGGAATTAGCAAACCATTGGACAGAAGATGCATTAGTACATCCAAAGATAATGTCATCAACATAAACTAGAACAATTAATAAATCATCACCTTCAGTTTTGATGTACAGATTGCTATCAGCAATGCCTTTCTTGAATCCTTTTTATTGTAAATATTTATCCAATCTATAGTACCAGGCTCTTGGTGCTTGTTTCAATCCATATAGTGCCTTCTTCACTTTGCAGACATAATCAGGATTGTCTGTCAGTGAAAAACCTTCGGGTTGCTCCATATACACTTCTTCTTCTTCTAGATCTCCATTTAGAAAAGTTGATTTAACATCCATCTGATAAACTTTGAAATTTTTGTGACAGGCATAAGCAAGAAACATTCTTACAGCTTCCATTCTTGCCATTGGTGCAAAAGTCTCATCAAAATCTTGTCCCTCAACTTGTGCATACCCCTTGCAAACCAATATAGCTTTATTTCTCACAATTTGTCCTTTTTCATTTATCTTATTCTTAAATACCCATTTGGTACCTATCACATTCTTATCTGCTCGTCTAGGAACAAGTTCTCAAGTATTATTCTTTTCAATCTGATCAAGCTCTTCATTCATGGCTTTTATCCAATCTTCATCTTCACTAGCTTCATAAAAATTCTTGGGTTCTATTATAGATAAAAAGGCAATGTGAGACTGTTCTGTATCTTTGAGTAACTTTCTTCTTGTCTGCACACCTTCATTCTTGTAACCAATTATTTGACTTTCGAGATGATTTTTCTGAATAATTCTTGAAGGAGGTTTTACTGATTGTTGCTGTGAGTCTGCATCTTCATTCTCTGATTCAGATTCTTCCTTTTCTGATTCTTGGACCTATTCTTCTTCATCTTCAGCTATATCCTCTGTACATGATTCATCACAGTTTATCTGAGTGTCTTTTACATGACTCCCTTCATCTACTTTAATATCAATGCAATCAACCATTTTATGCAACCTCTTATTATAGCATCTGTATCCTTTGTTGTTTGTAGCATAACCTAAGAAAACACCTTCATCAACCATGTCATCATATTTACCAAGATGCTCATCATTGTTCTTGATATAACACTTACTCCCAAAGACTTTGAAATGCTTGATTGTAGCAGGTCTCCCAAACCATAATTCGACATAAGGAGTTTTATCACTATTTGGCCTTAAGTGAGCTTTGTTAAGTATATGAACAGCTATATGAATTGCCTCTACCCAAAAACCTTGAGAAATATTATTTTCTTTTATCATTGATCTTGCCATCTGCTGAACTGATCTATTCTGTCTCCCAACCACTCCATTTTGCTGTGGAGTCCCTGGAATTGTATACTCTCTTTTGATACGTTGTTCATCACAAAATTCCTTGAAATGCCTTGAACTGAACTCTCCTCCTCTATCGGACCTAACTGCCTTTAGTGTTCTTCCTGTTTGATTCTCAGTCAGAGCTTTAAATACTTTAAATTTTTCAAATGCTTCAGATTTTTCTTTCAAAAACGCAACCCAAGTAACTCTAGAATAATCATCAATAACTAGCATAAAATAGTTTTCTTTTCCTGTACCTTCCTTCCTTGATGGTCCACACAAATCCATATGCACTAATTGTAGAGGTTTATCTGAAGAAGGGAAACTCTTGGATTTGAACTGTGTTCGAGTCAGTTTTCCCATTTGACAAGGTTTACATACAACATCATCCAGTTTTGATATCTTTGGAAAGTATTTCACTGCTCCATTGTTTCTAAGCTTGATTATATGATCAAAATTTAAATTTCCAAGTCTTCTATGCCATAGCCAGCTCTGATCATACTTGCTTAGATGACATTCCTCGTTTTCTTCTTTCAAGACATAAACATTGTTTTCTGTTCTTATACCTTTGGCAATCAATTGTACTGAAGAAACAAATTTAATTTTGCATTCCTTAGAATTGAAAACAACTTCACATCCTTTGTCACATACCTGACTGACACTAAGAAGATTGTGCTTCAGGCCATCTACAAACATAACATCTTGAACCTTTCCTTTACCATTATTCAGACTTACCATTCCTTTACCTCTGATTTTTCCCGGAGCATCATTTCCAAATGTTACATTTCCTGATTTGTGTTCTCTTAGAGACACAAATTTACTTTTATCCCTAGTCATGTGTTTGGAGCATCCACTGTTAATATACCAGAGATTTTTTTTTTCTTTGGGCAGAAAGTACCAAACCACACTGATTACTTTCTTTCTTCTTCCATACTTTTGCCTTTTCTTCTGAATAGTCTATTCTTGATTTTGATTTATAATTTTTCACATAACATTATGCTACCTTGTGTCCAAAGTTATGGCAAATATAACATTCTGGTTCATTGTACAAAAGTTCAAAAGAATTGACATTTCTAGCATGATCTCTTCTTTTATATGGTGGTAGAATAGAATGATGTTCATGCTTATTCATTGACCGTTTCATTCTATGTTGTAGCATTTGATTCATCCTTTGTTGTATGCTTCTAAAATTAAAGTCACAATTTGCAGCTTTATGACCAAAATTAGAGCAACAAAAATAGTAGCCATTGAAGAAGTTTTGGTACCTGAATCTTAGCTGTCCTCTTGGAATTGATTGCCTTATCATTCTCTATTGTATATCTTCTTCATGCTTTCTTGACTACAGAATATTGCTTTTTGTTCCTGTAGCTCTATCCCTTTTATCATTCATTAGATTGTCATTATTGTTGGTGTTATTTGCTTCAGCTTTGATGGAGGTTGCAGACTTTGTGAATTCTGCTTGCTTACTGCTTTGAAAGTTGATCACCTTAGTTATTTCTTTGTTCTCTGAGTGACTGCTGCTTGAACCTTGTTCATAGCCTAAACCAAATTTAATCAAAGGAGATCTTTACTTACTCAAGATATTATTTAACTCTTCTGAGGCTTTAATACTTGAAAAATTCTGATGATACAAAGTTTGGAATTTCTCTAATTTTTTCTTAACAGTCACCACTTCTTCCTCTAACTTTTCACATCTTGTTTTACTTTCATCCAGCTATCGTTTAAGAATGTCTTCTATTTTCTTTGCCTCTTCTAGTTCTATTTTTACCAAAATACAGTCTGTACTAGGTTCTTTGTCATTCTTTTCATATTGTATCAATAATTGTTTTTGTTTTTTCTTCTTTAGTCTAAGTCTGTCAATTTCTTACAATGCACTAATCAATTCTCCTTCCATGTCAACTACAACATCTTCATAATTCATGTTACTTTCTGTATAATCAAGGTCTTCTATGGCCATAAGCATAAACTCATTCTTTTTATCTTCACATGATGTTTCACTGTCTGCAACTTCTGAGGAATCAACATCATTTGCACACAAACCTTTCTTTTTATGTTTATCATCTTTATTATATCTTTTAAAAAAAAATTTCTCTTCATCTATATGATTCTGATATTTTTTATTATAAGGGCATTTAGATGCAAAATGTCCTACTTTACCGCAGTTGAAGCATTTAAGAGGCAACTTCCCTTTATATTTTCCTGATCCAGTCTCCAGTCTTCTTACAAATGTTGATTCAATCTCATCCATTTCAAAATCAGTATTCTTGTCTACTTTGAAAGAGGATTCTCTAGTGGTATTTTTATCTTTGCTAATCCTCATTTCATAGGAAGTTAGAGTTCCTAGGAGTTGATTAATACCCAGACTTTTAAGATCATTTAACTCTTCTATTGCTGAAACTTTGGGTTTAAATTATCAGGCAAAGATCTTAAAATTTTCTGAACTAAGGATGCTTCTTCAATTGTTTCATCAAGGTCGTTCATAGCATTCACAAGCTCTTCAACCCTTAGAAAATATTTACTAACACTCTCATCCTCATTCATCTTTAGTTGTTCAAATTTCAGCCTGTATGTTTGCAGTTTGGCATCTTTTACTTTCTCATTCCCTTCATAGCTGCTTATAAGTTTGTCCCACATTCCTTTGGCAGATTCAAGATGCATCACTTTTACAAATTCATCTTCTGCAAGACCACTAAGAATAGCATTCATTGCTTTTGCATTAAAAGTAAATTCCAATTTGTCATCTTTGGAGGCTAGTACAATGGGATTTACATATCCATTTTCAACTACATCCCATACATCAGCACCTAAGGACATTAGATATGTTCTCATTCTAACCTTCCAGAAAGCAAAATTTGTTCCATCAAACAGAGGAGCCTTATTGGTTGAATTTCCTTCATGACTAGTCATGTTTAAGCTTACAGATCTACCTTTAAATAAAAGGAACTGGCTCTGATACCAATTGTTACTGTTATTAGTACAACTGAGAGGGGGGGTGAATCAGTTGTATTATGCTTAAACAATTTTAGTCCCTTTTATAACTTTATTACCATTAAAAATGATTGTCAAGATAATGAACAAGATAGGCAATAGAACAAGTAATCATCAATAAATCATATGATGTACACAGACACAAATATTCATGAGGAAACCCATAAAGGGAAAAAACCTCTTCTTCTTAGAATGATAAGCAGTCTTTTAACTCCTGTACATCATTTATTTTTTAGCACCAACTCAAGATGAGGCTACAACCTCTGTTTAACAAGCTGCAACTTGTTGAGAGCAGCAACTCTCATGTTTTTCGAGCACCCACTAGAGGGAAGCATCCACTCCCAATATCCAGGCATCAACTTGATTTACAGAGGAAATCAATCCTCCCTAGCACCACCTCCCTTCCACCCTAGCAAGAATTTTTTAGTCGATTATATCACACTGGTTCAGATATATCAGTACATACTCTTTTCATTTTTGTTCTGTGCTGCTACAGCTTGGGTTTCTGGGCATTCTATTTTTCATTAAATCGAGCCACACATTTTTCTTCTGAATTGTTAAGAATTTTTCAGTCAATTATATCACACTGGTTCAGACATATCAGTACATACCCTTTTCATTTTTGTTCTGTGCTGCTACAGCTTGAGTTTTTGGGCATTCTGTTCTTCATTAAATCGAGCCATATATTTTGTTCTGAATTGTTTTTTTTGAATCATAGCTTCATCAACAACCACTCCTCTTCATCCTCTCAATTCTCATGCTAATTTTGTTCTCATCAATTGTTTTTTTTTATAGATGATGAAGTTATATGCCTCAGTCTCTTTAACTTCCAGATATTCCAATTCTAAAACTGAAATTGTCTCTTTAACTCCCAATTCAAAAATTGAACTGTCTCTTTGAATTCCAAAACTTACACGTTGTAACTGACTAATTAATAAATAAATAAATGTTTGTGAGTCGCAACTTGTCTGAGTCGCAGCTGTCTGAGTCACGACCATCTGAGTCTCAGTCGTCTAAATCGCAACTGTCTGAGTCACGGCCGTCTGAGTCTCAGCCATCTGAGTCACGGCCGTCTGAGTCGTAGCCGTCTGAGTCACAGCTTGTTTGAGTTACAGCTGTCTGACTTGTAGTCATCTGAGTCACAGCTTGTCTGAGTTGCAGTCGTCTGAGTCGCAGCTGTCTGAGTTGCAGCTTGTCTAACAACATTCTTTTCTTGTATTTCAATCTCAGTCGTAGCTTTCAGTAAACTGAAGTTGGTATGGTCTGAGTCACCCGCCTTGTCTTCTTTCCAACCATCAATGACAACTGAATCAAAGTGCCAACATATACGCAGCTGCTACCGCTGTATATGCGCAAGGCATATACGGAAGCTATTACACATATACAGAAGCTTCCATATATGCGCTGCGCATATACAGAAGCTTTTGTATATGCACAACAGCTTCCGTATATGCCTTGCGCATATACAAAAACTTTTGTATATGCGCAGCGCATATACGGAAGCTTTCGTATATATGCAGGTGCTTCCTTATATGGACTTCCATATATGCGCAATAGCTTCCGTATATGCCTTGTGCATATATGGAAGCTGCACATATATGGAAGCAGCTGCGTATATACGGAAGCTTCCGTATATACCCATGGGTAGGACTCATGTCAAAAATTAATACATATATATATATATATATAAATTGACTTGAGAAATAATTCAAAGAAAATTTCATAAATACTTTGAATGTATGCACCGAATAATTTTGTCATAATAATTTGAATGTAAAAAAATCACAAAAAAATAAATCTTGGATCTCTCACTCATGATCCCTCACAAAAATAATAATAATATCATCATAGGTTCATACCATTAAATTGATTTATTCTTGATTATTTCATGGGAATGACCTTATTGATTGAGTGGCAAATGTCCATTTCGCTTCTTGTCTTAGGTCATAGATTATTTGCATGAGATGATGAGTATGGAAGATACTACATTTGTTCAAATGTCCTAACTTAATATTGTATTGTTTTATGCTCATAGATGTTTTCTACAATACTCACCCTCAATTAGGTTTGACAGAGATACCATCACATGCATCTTTCCTTAAGGAGAGTTCTTACTAAACTTACATAGTTATTGAATGCACTTGTTTTGTTCACTCATGTTGTGGTTGTAAGTGAATGCTTATATTAATGGTTGTTTTAGATTGTTTTGGATGAAAAGCTAAGTTTAATGGCATATGAGATTCATTTAGATTTTAAGTGAATTGGCATAGATGGTGCATTCAAAGTTCTTGTTGCCTACAAAGATATTATCATAATATCCTTATTATGATGCTTTGATTATGGTATTTTCTTTGATCATTATGGATCGCTAGTCCAAAAATGATGTCAATCAATGGCATATTAATCACATGCATTGGCAAAAATATTTTTCTTAAGTATTCAAATGCATTGTAAAACATGAACTTCTTTGATGGATTCAATGCACTAACCCTATTGCATGAATTGCACATAAATTCTTATAACTTGGTGCTTTATCTCTTCCTTGAATTGAGGATTTGATTGATAACCATGCAGGTTCTTTGCTTGATTTATGAACTTGAAGATGTGAGGATTTCAAATTCTCCTTGTCTTTGTTGAATTATGATAGCTTCATTGAAGGTTCTTGCTTATTTATGAATGAGCTATGAATTTTTTATAACGATAACATGTATATGGTGTACAAGAATAGTAAGCTTATCATGATTAGAATACATAAAATAAAATAAAATGATTATCATGATTAGATGTTTTATCTAAAATAAAATGGCACAAAACACCATAAAAATAATGTTTAGCTTGGTTATTCTCAAGAAGTTGGTGTACCTATGGATTAGCTTCTAGCATCTTATCGAAGATTGGAAATTAGTAAGGTTTATCATTCTTAACTTACAACAATAATTTTAAACTATGGGTATTGTTTATAGAACTTGGATAAATGTTTATAGAATTATGAATAATATTGTTGGAACCATAAACAAACTTTGTGGTATCATGAGCATTTGATGGAACTGTGCATTTGTCGATGGAACTATGAACAATGTTTATGGAATCATAACTAACAAGTTGCAATGACCATGAACATTTGGCATAGCTATGAATATTTGGTTGTGGAAACATGAGAAAAGTTTATAGGCTTAAACAAAGTTAGTGGAACTATGGGTAATTATGGTGGAACAATGAATAATGCATATAAGACCATGACGTGGAATAATGAGTATTGCATATAGAACCAAGTAGCATTGTTTATAAAACAATGAACAATGTGGGTGGAACCATGAAAAATTGTTTTGGTGGAATCATGAATAATTTTTACAAGACCATAAAAAATGTCGGTGGAAGCACAAACATTAGTAAAATTGTGAACAATGCTAATAGAATTGTGAACATTTAGTAATTGAACCATAAACAATTTTGATGAAACCATGAGAAATATTTCTATAATTAATGCCCATAAACAAAGTTAATGAAACTATAAACATTAGGTAATAAAACTATAAATAATATTTATAAAAAATTCAATGCATAATATTGAATCTAGGCGTAATTGGTTTTTCTTTGAATTTAAGATTAAGTTTATTTTGATTAAACCACCAATGTAGTCTTTATTCTTGTGCGGCTTATTCATAAAGTGTAAGATTATTTTATCATCTTAATTACAAAGTAACAAATATTACAAAGTAACAAATAGTAAACAGTAAATAGTAAACAGTAATACTTTGTAAATTTCATAATTTTTATAATTTATTAAAAAAATATTTTATATTTAAAATCTTGTATGTGTTTATAAAGTCTTTTCATCAAGAGGAACGAGGTGGAAATTCATGTCAAAATAAAAATTATGAAAATTAATTAAAAAAATTCATGTGGCTCATCAAATTAAAAAATATATATATGTGAAAAATATTAAAAAAAAATTGTGTCCAAAACAAAAAATTAATTTACTTAAGATAAATAAATATTAAAAGTTATAGAAAAATTATTTTACTTAAGATGGATCATATGCTGGATCTATATGGATCTATGCTGGTACATATTGAAAGTTTTAGATATTTATGGATTTTTTTTAATATTGTAAGTTATAGAAAAATTTTAACGACAATTTGATTATCAATCTATTTTTAAGAGTTTTTAACATGGTGGCATGTCTAAGTTAAGTAATAATAATCAATAGTCTCAGTCATAGTGGAGACTTGAGGATGGTTGAGGATAAATAATAAATAACACAAAAGGATTTGATCTGATGAGAAATGTAATAGTGAAGGTTTTCAACAATTGCATAATAATGTATGAGTGGTTTAAACTTGTCAAGTAATGTATGTTTATATTGTCATGGGTATTTTCTATTTATTGTCAATTTGCAAAGAACTATGTCTTATAATTACACTTACACAATGCAAGGAGGCCACAATTATGATGCCAAACAAGATCCCAATATTTTTTGAAGCTCATGCTAAGCAATAATGCAAATTATCATTCACTCTCATCTTCATCTTGTGAATCTGAAAAACAACTTCTTTACTTAGACCAATTCTAGCTTTTGAATATGAAAAACAACTTCACTACTGAGACCAAATCTATCTTTTGAACCATGATTAGATTTCACTATTTTAGACTTGTTAAAATTCCTCAAATCCTTCAAAATAAATAACTAGTATGAAACTATGTAACCAAATGTTCACATTTCCACCAAATGCTCATGGTTCCAACACCATTATTCATGGTTTTGCGACACTGCACATGGTTCCACCAACATTTGTTCATGGTTCCATCAACCTTATTCATGGTTCCACCAACATTTGTTCATTGTTCCATCAACCTTATTCATGGTTCCACCAACCTTTTTCATGGTTCCATTAACATTGTTCATAAACTTTCCATCACTAATTTTCAAAGATCCACCAACTTTGTTCATGGTTCATTAACTCCCATAATTTCATATGCATTTTTTGTAGTGAGACCACATAATCTTCATCATTCCACCAACAATGTTTATGATTTCATAAACATTTATCTTGGTTCCACCAACATCTCATAATAAAACTCTTCATCTCTAATATTATCCACTTTGATTATTTTTTAATATATTATTAAAAGTAACATAAATATTTATAATTAAAATATTTAAATAAATAAAAAATATATAATTTTTTCATAATTCAAATATACCTTATTTTAATTTCTAATAACATTCCATAATAAGCCTCTTCATATGTAATGTAATGTTGTAAACTATGATTATTTTCTAATTATAATATCAAAAAAATAACATATATATTTATAATTAAAATATTATAAATACATAAAATAACATAGGTATTTATAATTGAAATGTTATAAATAAATAAAAAATATAGATTTATTTTTGTAATTCCTAAAAAGTATAGCTTATCTTAATTTCTATTATCTAATACAATCTATTTTTAAATCAAAACCAGTGATAAATTTTATTTATGGATTATAACAGTTTTCTAATGTATAATATATAATATTTTTTAAGGAAATTATATAGTTAAACATGTTCATTGAAACATGTAAATTTCATTTACCAAAGTCTCTGGTATATTTTTTTCAAATATTTCGCTCAAATTATTTGAAAAATCAAATAGTTTTCTTAATTTTTGTATGTTGAAATGTTGAAATGTTTTGAAAATGACTTCGATTAATAATTTCGGGTGGTAGTTGTTTGCTACCTTCTCGCTTTCTTACTCTTAAAATATTTTGAAAAGTCGAATATTATTTTTAAAATTTTGGTAGGCTAAAAATATTTTGAAAATGAATTTGATTTATGGTTTCAAGTGGTTTCTTGCTGCAAGGACACCGGTTTCAAAATCTGTTAACTTTTCTCTCAAGCATTTTGGATATTATGCAATCTTCTTTTAACAATTTTCAGCACTCCAGTACCAGACCACCACCACGTTTTTGAGGAGCTGCTTTGCGCTAGATTAGAGGAGAAGGTTGCAGAGTTAGGAGACCGCTTCAAGGCACTGCAAGATATCTGTCTTCACACTAAAAAACCAAACATGAAAAGTGGTTGAACAAGGCAACAATACAGTAAAAAACAATAAGAATAATCTCTAAACTGTAGAGCAATATATAATATAAGTTTTTATTTATCTTTATCAATAATCCTAAATAAAAACAAATAAAGCAGATAATATCTATTGCCGATTTGCATCTTTGAAGTTTTAATGGCATTTAACTTCCTCTGTTATATAGCCCTTTAGAAACAGTAACTAATTGAAGACATAAAGTATGCATTTTTTTAGAACTCTCACTCTTATAAACGGTAACTAATTGAAGACAGAAGCTATGCATTTTTGGATATTTAGGTTGTGAGCCTCTTTCTGTTCACTCTGCAAAATGCCGAAATAAAGTGCAAACAATAGGGATGGGAATGTATATTAATGAAAAATCTGATAACTGACAGGGATGGGGCTTCTTCTGCAACGGGGAGGAGATGAAATCAATAGAAAAAGACTGAATTGAATAAACTGAAATCTTGAGCTCTATGTGACGACGAAGCTTCGCGGTTGGACGAGGAGTGAGATTACAGATAGGGAAATATCCTAGAATCTCTGAGAAACGCCCGGTATCTCTAAACGTTGTTGTAGCATTTATCCAGCCGGAGCAACCATGGCGTCTCCATTTTGGCTGGAGGTCGCAATTTCCTATAGAGAGATTGACATCTCAAACAGGTCGACCATTCACCAGTTAAAAACCAACGATTGTCCGGTTCAGATTTACTCAATTTGAATTCCTCCCCTTCATCATTTATGATAGTAGGCAACATAGGTGATCCCCAAATTCAGTAATTTTGAATTTAAATTTATGTGATGCGAAGGAACAACATGATATGAATGAATCAAATAAAGAAGTATCATCTTTCTTTCTTCCAAGAAGCTAATGGAAAAACAATGTTCTTCAGAACTGGAGAATGGCCATTTTCCACCCGCAGATACCAATCATAATTGTTTGAAAAGACCAATGATGCCTGCCTCCTTGAAGCACCATAAATCCCAAATTGATTTGCTACGCGGTCAACCCAAACAAAAAAAACTATGTGCTGTACTGGTGTTCGCATATCAAGCTTCTATATTAACAAACTTGACAATAACGCCCTTGGCTGCAAGCTTCTTTGTGAAATTAAACATGAGAGTAATATGCCCCTGAGCCGGAAGTGGAAATGCAACATGCGGAGGCCTGCAAGATAAGCCATTAACGCTTTCTGATTCCATTGACATTATCTGGAAGCCTCTGATTCTTTGCATTGGCGTTATCCGGTGATCAACGCTCCATTTTGTCTTCATATTATTATGCAGGGACATAGAACTGACGAAATATGAGCTTGGCTATGGCACTAGAGCTAGACGCAGGCAAATTCAAATTCAAATTTAAATTTAGAGCGGGCAGAAATTCAAATTATGTACCGCCTTTACTAAATTCAAAAAGTCCTCACATGGGTGCGGTTGCATCCATGTATATCATATCATATGGAGTAATTGAAATAGATGGGCTCATGGGTCTGAGTGCATCCATGCATATGATATGTAGATGCACCATTCAGGATCCTTGGTTGAGAGACGACGCGGATACATAGATTTTCACTACCGGAAAGTCTTTCCCGAGAAAGAATATGTTGACGGTAAACCGTAGCCTGGCAGAGTCTTAAAGGCTCTGCCGCAGGCTCATTAACGCTCGCCTTCACTTGTTGCATGGACGAAATCTTGAATTCAAACAATCACAATTTACAACATAAAGCTTTTGACAAACACAAACTATGCCTTCACTTGGAAAATTAAATGTTTGCCACTGCTATGGGTTAAAATCATTTTGTTCATGGATAATCATGATGTTTTAACTGCGTTTATAAACGAATCCTGGCGGCCCTCGTTGTCGAATCGGAAGAGAAATTCGTGAAGAAAGAGAAATAGTTCACAGAGTTTATAAGACCAGCGAGAGCTTAATGTGTTGATTCAGTGAACACGCAGGTGCCATGAACCGGGGATCGCTGGCTTTACTTCTGTAGCTGAGACGAGAATTGCGCCGAAACGATGATATATGATGGAGCTACGGCATTTCAGTATCTGTTCCACTGATGTGCGATGGCATGAACTCTATGGATGTTGGAGGTTAATCAATTGGTCATGGATAATCATGATGTTCAACCTAAAAGCCAACCTTAGGGACTATGTGCATAAAATTTCAAAATTCGAACTAGGAGAAAGGGAGGAGGATCAGCCTATCACTGAATTTTTCCGAGCATTTCGATTTTTAAAATGGGGTACAAAACCTAATCACCTGTTGCTTTACATTACAGATTGTGTGTGCATATGACGCCCCCGCAGAGATGGAACCGAGGAATTACCTAAATCTTCTGGACCAAACAAAAATAAAAATCCATATTCGGGAAAGAATTTACGTTACTGGTGTTGACCCTGCATTTCACAAGAAATTTGGTAGCCTTGGCGGTCTACTGTTGGTTGTAGTCTCAATAAGAGGGATGGTGTACTAGCATGTTGGATCGTTAGGAGGACCAAGGAGGATGATGCGAAGAATCCCTAGCTTGTGCAAGCATAACACTCGGTTAGAACAATACCTGTTGATGGAGGCTACACGGACACATCAATATGTTAGCATGTGGTTGGATGTGGTAGGCTGCAAGGACAACATCCTAGAGGCATCCTCAAGGATTGATATTATCTGAGCTTGCCTTGCATTAGGCAGATTGTCATTGTCAAAACGTTGGCTCGGGGAAAACATGCGACGAGACTGATCCTCTACTGTGAAACGAGCATTTACATTCCGCACATCTAGATAGTGTCATGTCTAAGGCAGGTTGGTCAGGCTTGTTTGGGTAAGGCGTAGTCCAAGTGATACTTACGGTTGATGGCCAAGCCCACTAGCAATATCACCCTGGTGCTGAGGGTGCCTAGACTTTTGGACAGTATGGGAGGCTGGAGAGGGATAGAAAAAAGCCTAGGCCCATGACAACCTGTACACATAGGCCGCTGAAGGTGGACAGTGTACGAGTTTACTGAAACTAGAAAATAGGAGTGTAGAGGATACCGTGGAGGTTTGAACACTGGGCGGGAACTATTTAGCGCCAAATTAGGTGGAATGGGTTTGAAACGAGTGATAGCTATGGTGGTCGGGAGTCGGGACTCGCGGCGATCGCCAAATTAAGTGGAATGGGTTTGAAACGAGTGGTAGATATGGTGGTCGGGAGTCGGGGCTCGCGGCGATCGAACTGGAAGCCGAAGCGGAAGGAGTGAATCCTTTTTTTTTCAATAACGAAAACGCAGTAAGTTGATATTTCATTTGAAATCAAAGTTAGAAAGACGCAGAAGGAGTGAATGTTGCTATTGAACTTATCCCCTTACTAACTTACTCACTTGACAATATTGTACTTATCCGCTTACTAACTCACTCCACCATTATTTGCTCGACAATATTGTATTGAATGCACCAGCAACAAATGCAGCACTACCGCAGTACTCGCGACTTATTTATTGCCGAATAGAAAGCAAGAATATGGACCTCACGAAGTATTCATGTGCAACAAGTATTTAACGCAGTGTTGCCAACAAAGAATGCATTGCCACCATTGATACTAGAGTTCTCTTTTCATTGCAAAATTGTTGAATCCATCCATTCGTGAATCTCTCTTTTTTCTTGCGAGTCTCATTTATGGCCAATCCCAGAGGGTTGCTCGCTATCTGTTTATTTGTCTCAGAGCTGCACTTGATTTTTATACAGCCTGCCTACGGCATTGACGGGATATCTCAACACCATCTAGTACGTAACACTAACTGGGATAATAATAATGTAAATTTTTATGAACATTAATTTCTGAAAGTCATTTTTTTGAAGTTTTTTTTGTTGCTCAACAGCAACATTTAGTCTTGTCCTAAATATTCTCTGTTCATATAGACATTCCACTTACTCCTCTATTGTCCTTAGAGTGTCATTTTTCCTTAGTGAAGTATATTCTGAGAAGAATACTTTGGTGTCTTCCCATGAACGATAACATGTAAATAACCAAAGAAACATTCCCAAAGAGGGATTTGGGTCAGTCTTCCCTCCAATGTTATTTCCAACCAAATATAAATCAATATAACTAATGAAATCCAATGTACACCCTGAGGAGTTGTGGATGATGCACAAAGAGTTCGTATGCATGCAGTGAGCTCCCTGTCCATTGGTTCATTAGGTGATTCCAGTGTCTTAACGCTTGGATGGTTCTTATCCCTCCAATTAATCAACTAAGATTTCTGGTGTGGTAAGATCAATCAGACTATCAATTGCTTGACCACCGCCCGTTCATTTTGTTGAACCCTTCATACCCCATACACGTTGTGGTGGGAAGGAGATTAAAGACGTTTAGCTCTTCCTCACTTCAAGTGTCCTCCATACTTGTTATGCCATCATTATGCAATTATTTTTCATTTTATTGTTCAGATTCGTATGCCACGTTATACTCCTGGTCTTAGAGTTCTATGAGGAGATCGTCTCTCTTCATATTGTCAATTTTTATGAACATTAATTCATGAAATTCGATTTTATAATTTCCATTTTTTATTAATATTAATTCTTCATATTCGTATACCACGTTATATTTAGAGTTATACGAAGAAACTAGCTCTCTTCAGTTAATGCAATTAAAAAAACTAAATTGTTTTGAACTTTAAAATTATTATATTTTAGATGAATGATATGTATATAGCACGATCAAACTCTCGAAAATGAAATTAATTTTCAACTCGAAAATTAATGATGTAATTGTATGAGACTCATCAAGAACTTAATTTTTCAAAGAGCTTAGCTTAACACTGAGGGAAGGCAGGGGGGTGTTGCATCTGCTCACAACAACACACACAAATCACTAAACTCAGAAATTTCAACCTACAGAACAGTCATAGCTGACTGTAATCTTCAGCACAGTCACAGCTAACAGTAACAGTTGACTATTACAGCGAACAATAATCTACAGGACTGTCTCAACTGTCTGTTTCAGCTAACAGTCATCTACAGGACTATTGTAGCTAACTGTATTCTACATGACTGTTTCAGCTAACAGTAAACTACACGACTGTTTCAGCTATGTTTAGATAACCCCTGCGTTCATAACACTTGACTGTTTCAACATACTATGTTTCAATAATCAATCACATTTAACATCTCTATACTCTGTTTCAACAAATTCTGAAATCTAATTTGCTACAACAAAACTAAACATTCCACACTCAATCATATACGCTTAGAAAATTACCATGCTACAGCAAAAAATATCATTTAAACATTCAATCGTGATTTTACGAACTCATAAAGACAGAGAGGAATATTAGAGCAAAATTACAGAGCTAAAACTCTGTTTCATATTCATATCAGAATTCACACTCCTCACCATTGTCACTCTCTGTTTCTTCCATTTCTCTCTATCACTCTCTTCATCACACAAAACCCAGATTACATCGATATTTATACATCAGAAATATAGTCGATCATTTAATTAGCTTGACCTTTCATAAAATTTGTCTGTTCAGAATTTATGTGGATACTCTGCCCTTTCATGCGTTGTAACAGGAATGGTGGATGTCCCTTCAATCTTTGACAGGCTGCAACAGAGCTGGATGTGCTGCAACAGTGAACACGCAGCTCCTTTTAACATCTGATCATCTGAGTTCATGTCAGTGAATGCCTCTTCAAAAACGGCTCTTCAAAGATCAATGTCATACTCAACCCTAATATTTATTCGATAAACTGTGGCAGATGGTTGCAACTGCTTCTTCAAAAATCATTGTGGTGTGCTGCCCATACAAAACTGTGACAACATGACAAAATCAAATGGTGTGGCGGTGGTTTGGATTTTCATCATTTTGGCGGTCACTCAGCAAGGCGGTGGTTGTCTTTTCCATACTATGGCGGTGAAGGAATCAACGGCTGCCAACAAACACTATGAAGGATGAAAATAGTCACGTTAAAGACACCATCGCTTGGACACTTAGCGAGATTTTGAGTTTTTGCATGGTCCAGCGGTAGAGACTCTATAATCACACAATCAAATCTACCACCCATTTTTCTGTCTTACTCGAGAGTATGAAAGATGCTCCTAATGTGGAAGAGAAATTATGGGGTGATTTGTATTTTCAGGCTCAGGGATACGAAAGTTCATGTACCTTTTCTATGAATTTTTGTTGTTGTTTGTCGTATGAAATCAGGTGTAATGAAAGTGAAAACATGACAAAATTGTTAAGATTCTTCTTGAATCTGCTATCTCCCGTTGCTTATCTTAGATTTGGTATTTGATTTGATTTTGGACTTTGTAAAATCAATGTCCCAATGAGCCTTCTTTTTTAGTTTAATTTAAATTAGAACTAGATTAATGCTTCTATGATTTTGACCTTTCCTGGAGACATATCTTCATCTAATTCTGGAAATGGTTGCTACTTGTGGGTGTTGCCCTGATTTCACAATGGTTTTGAACCTCCATCACAAAGAAGTTAAGGCACATTGATTTCTGAGATGACCAAGGCCTCCATTTAATGCAGCTTACCCATGCCATATTCAAATTCAATCGCTTCCATGTCCTTACTCATTCAACCCCTCATCCCTATATTGTGTTCTTGAGGAGAATGAACCAATGCATTTAGAAACCTGTTAACACGATTTGCTTCCCTAAACTATTGTTGAAATCATAATATGAATCCCTTTTTTATGCAAGTTCAATCTCCATCTTCCACGTAATCCATATCAAACTGAAATCCCTCAAATTCAACAATAGACAAATATTGACCAATATCTCCCTTAGATTCTCTTAATCAACCTTGAACTCAAATATCTCCCTTAGATTCAACAACGGGCATCTCTCAATTTGACCTCTCACAAATGACCATCAATAGATAACGATATGTATGTCTCTTCGAGATGGGTTCCTTCTCCAGTGCATAAAACACAAAACTCATCATTGCATCGATTTCTACAAGATCATTGCACTGAGAGGTAGATATAATATGCAAACGTGATCTGATCGGTGAGCTATTTGATTTCTGAAAGGCTAACTAAGATATTCTATGAAATGGGGTGACTCAACCAGCTTAGAATTAACTCTATCTCTTATTCCCTAGCCATTTTGCGGAGTTGTTTCTTCAGAACTCACTTATGGACAGAATCTACAAGTTTGTTCTATTTATTTATCTTTTCTCTGACAAGCACGATTATCGGATCTTTGCTAGAAGTGTAATTATAGAAATGGTCTTCCATTTTTCCATAACATTGTACACTCTCTTCTTGCGGCAACCCATAGGGAAGATGCGCTTGATTCTGCAGTATTCTGATCGGATGATGAATATATTCTTGTAAGAATGCCATGGTTTATGAGGAATCAATGTTAGCCATTGGGGTGTTATGCATTCCCTACTACATTTTCCACGTTTCCCTCTTGACCCGCCTCCACTTTTGGCATCAGGTCCGGTCATTTTCCAATGTCCGGTCATTTGCCATCCCTTTGGCAGGGACTTAGCTGCAACGCAGCTTTTACCCTTGTTTTTAAACTTTTTCAATAATTATATTAACATTGGAATAAAATTATTGTTCGATTTAAACATATAGGAGCATTGGCGACGGTGATGAGAGAACAGTCTAACTGAACCAGAGGTTTCAACAATCAAAACCTAGATCCGGCACCCCTAGAGGGGCAGGTGGATTACCATGGAAGCGAAAGGGAGGGGGGAACCTCGACCCCCGAATCCTGTAGTATTGGATAGTAGAGGAAAAGGAATTTTAGATGAACCCAAGAACCTGGAAGGTCAGGACAATGCGAGCCATAGTGGAGTAAGAGAAGAAAACAAACAAGCCCCTGAGCCACGAAAACCAGGGCAATGTATGCCAAAAGCAAGAAAGATTCCAAAACTGTAGATAAAGTCTGAGTAGATCAGGGAGGATATCCAGTATATGAAAGAGCACGCCCTGGTGGGAAAATTTGTGGGAATTTGGCCACCTGAGAAAGCATTATTATGGTGGATAAACATAACATGGAAACCCCAGGGCCATTTCGATCTCCAGCTTGGAGCTAAGGGATTCTTTACGGTAGTATTCTTTAACGAAGCCGACTGAACAAGAATTTTCGATAATGGCCCATATTTCTTTCATTCAGCAGGCTTATATCTACGACCCTGGAAGGAACACTTTAATCTGGACAAGGAGAATCTAACTATTGCACCAATATGGATACGTTTATATTCCCTCCCAACGGAATATTGGAAAGAGGAAATCCTCACAGAAATTGGAAATATGCTGGGGGTATTCGTAAAGGTATCCAAACAAACTAAACTGATGAGATATACCTCATATGCTAGGATATGTCTGTATATGGACATTTCTCAAGATCTTCCCGAAGGAATCGACATCTCATGGGATGAGGAGGATTGGTTCCAGCCCATTGATTACAAGCAAATACCCTTCAGATGCAGAAGGTGTCACGAACATGGTCACCTATTCCGGGATTGCCCTATTAATAAGAATCCAAGTAAGACTAGTAACCAGGAGAAGAAACAAGAAGATGGATTTACCAAAGTAGTAACCAAGAAAAGATCAGCCAAGAAGACAGGTGGACCAAAGGTGAACAAAAAAGCACTAACCATAACAGATTTGTGGTACTGCAGAATGAAAAGGACAATGTAGACCCACAAGGCGATCATAAGTCAGAAAACCCGGGAACCAAAGTAGATAAACCTCAAGAAATAGTTCCGGAGGAAGAAATAGAGGAAGGAGAGCAAAAAGAGGAAGAAGGAGAGGAAATGATTTTTGAAGGACTAGATCTGGAATCTCTAGAGGTAGTAGTCTCGATCAAGACTCCAAACCCACTCACGCAAAATCAAATCTCCTTGTTAGAAAAGGCGATACTCAAAACCAAGCAACACAAAGGATTGGGAGTCATGATGGACCCTATGAAAGAATCGGAAGGAGGTAAAAAGAAAGGAAAGAAGGATAAAAGAGGAAGACACAGCAATGCGTAGAGGATTCAGCTTCTTGGATCGCAGCTGGTGAACTTAGGTCAGTATCCTACCATAGTCACAGCTTTAGCGACGATTCCTAAAATTGTTTAATAATGCGGATCACAACCTGGAATATAAGAGGCTGCAAGAGTCCTCTCAAAATCCGGCTTCTGAAAAGGAAAATAGAGATGGAGAAACCCATAATAGTATTTCTCCAAGAAACCAAGTGTTCGATAGAGGAACTAAAGGAAATAGGCAGGAAGGTATGGCGCAATTGTGAAGTTATGGTGTCAGGAGCAAGAGGATCAGCAGGAGGCATCGAGATCCTTTGGAACCCTGAAAAGGTTGCGTTGTTTGGGTTCTTTGCCTCTTTGTTCTATCTCACAGCTGAGTTTTAGTTCTTGGGCACAAATACCAGGGGATTCCTCTCTAATGTGTATGGCCCCTAAAATTTCAATTTGAAGCAAGCTTTCTTGATTTCTTTGCAGTCCCTTAAAGATCAGGTGGGACCTTCACCTTGGATCTTGGGAGGTGACTTCAACCTGATCTGTCATTTGGACGAGAAAAAAGGTGGTTTACTTCAGCTGAGTCCCATCAATGAACATTTCAATAATACTATTGAAACCCTGGGGCTAGTGGATATCAGAACCTCGAATGGTACTTTCACTTGGAATAATAGGAGAACAGGGGACAGGAGCATAGCTTGTCGGTTAGACCGGTTCCTGATCACTGAATCGATCATGTTGGCTGGGGGAGACATAACAGCGGTGATTCTTCCGTCGACGGGCTCTGATCATTGGCCAGTCAGTCTGGAATGGTCGCGCATCAGGGAAAATCTTCGCAAACCCTTCAAATTCGAGTAGTTCTAGTTGCTCAATAAGGAATTCCCGGACAAGCTCAAACAGTGGTGGTTGGACAGTCCGGACTTTAAGGGTACGTTGATGTACAAATTCCAGCAAAAGCTGAAAGCTCTGAAAAGTAATATAAAACGCTGGAACCAGGAATCCTTTGGGAACATTTTCCAAGAAAAAATGCGTATTGATATAAAAATGAAAGAAGTTCAGATGAAAGGTATTTCCCGGGGTTTTCAGAGGAAGTTAAACATGAAGAACAATTGCTTCTCCAAGAATTCAATGATAGGGAGAGATAGGAGGAACTCCTGTGGAAGCAGAAATCCAGGAACCGTTGGTTGAAGGAAGGGGATTGGAACACCAAATTCTTTCACAGAGCGGCCATTCAACATCGTCATTCGAACAGGGTGATGCATCTCAAAAGAAGGAATGGAACGATTGTGGAAACTCAGGAAGAGCTAGAAGAAACTCTGAACGAGTTCTTCAGAGACCTTCTGGATGAATCGGATATCGCGCGGGGAGAGGCCCAAGCCCAAATCCTACAGGTCATCCCTAGGGTGATTAATGAAGATCATAATGCACTACTTATGAAACCTATTGGGATGGAAGAGCTAGAGGAATCAGTGAAACAGATGGTAGGGGATAAAGCCCCTGGCCCGGATGGGTTCACCACAAATTTCTTTCATGTCTGCTGGTCTTGGATTAAGGAGGAAGTTTTAGCACTAGTGGAGAATTCTAGAAAGTCGAAGACTATCCTTAAAGCCCTCAATGCTACCCACTTGTCTCTCATTCCAAAGGAGTCTGGATCGGAAGACCCGGGGAAATTCAGACCGATAGCTCTCTGCAATGTTATCTACAAGACTATATCGAAAGTAATAGCGAATAGATTACGACCGCTTCTCCAGCTAGTCATTTCCCCAGAGCAAGAAGGCTTTGTGGAAGGCCGCCAAATAATGGATGGGATAATCCTCATACATGAGATTATCCACTCCCTCAAAACTGAGAAAATCCCTGGTATGTTACTCAAACTTGACCTCTCCAAAGCTTATGATAGAGTGAATTGGTTATTTCTTGAAAATATTCTGAGGAAATTTGGGTTCAGTAAGGATTGGACTAGCTGGGTTATGAGCTTGGTATCCTCAGCCTTTTTTTCTATTCTGGTTAACGAAACCCCTTCCAAGCCCTTCAAGGCCTCAAGAGGAATTAGCCAGGGGGACCCCCTCTCTCCTTTCTTATTTATCATTGTGGCCAAAGGATTGGGCCGATGGCTGAAGCATTTGAAAGAGAGAAACAGAATCAGGGGTCTGACACTTTGTGAAGGTCTGGATCCTCAAACCCACCAGCATTTTGTGGACGACATGATGCTTATGGGACCCCCCAGTGTTCAGGAAGCTAGGGGGATTAAAGAGGGGATGGAGTTATTTCTGCTAGCGAGTGGTTTGGAAATTAACAAGGATAAGTCGCAAGTTTACTTTTTTAACACCCCTAGAATAACCAGAAGGAATGTTATTCGGATTCTGGAATTTTCGGAAGGGTCCTTACCCTCCAAGTACCTGGGATCTCCTCTAGCGGAATCCACCATCAGGCAGATCTCATGGAAAGGTCTTTTGGACAAAATGAAAGCTAAATTGGAGCAATGGACCTTCCGTTTGTTGAACCTTCCGAGCCATACTACCTTGGTGAAGTTTGTTCTCCAGGCCATGCTTGTCTACCTGTTCTCGGTTTTGGTAGCCTCGAAGTCGGTTCTTAAGCAAATTCATAACTGTCAAAGAAATTTTCTCTGGGGAGGATCTGAGAATCAAAGGAAATGGGCTCTGATAGATTGGGAAACCTTATGTAGACCGAAATTAAATGGAGGACTAGGCCTTAGGGACCCAGTTAATTCTAACAAGATCATGGGAAGCAAAATATGGTGGAAATGGGTAAACCACACAAAGGAACCTTGGGGAAGATTATGGCATATGAAATATGCTTCACAATGGGATAAGACCCAACTTATCCGTTTCAACACTGAAGGTCCGGGATCAAGTATATGGAAAGCAGCATTGGAAAACAGAGACATTGTCCAGAAACATAGTTTTTGGGAGATTAAAGATGGGGCAATAGCTCGGTTTAAGGAAGATGCATGGCAACAGATGCCGAGTCTCGAAAGTACGATAATGGACCCGACCCTCAAGCTTATTCTGGAGGCTAACCAGCCGAAGATGGTGCGAGAATTCTGGGGAATGCAGAATGAAGATGACCATTTCTGGGTATGGAAGAACAAGGATTGGTGGCAAGCTCTAGTGCCAGAAATGAACATGGAGGAGTTTTATATTGAGCTAACAAAACATAAAATTCCTATCCAGGAGGGTAATGACAATATTAGATGGGGTTATTCATCGTCTGGGAATTTTAATGTAAAATAAGCCTTGAAAATCTCGTTGGGTATCCACCTAATGAATGAAGAAGAAAGATGGAAGAAAATATGGAAAGGACAACTATGGCCAAAAGTGGAAACTTTCTGCTGGCTCTTGTTGCACCGAAGGATTCTAACGTGGGATAATCTGATAAGAAGGGGTTTCGTCGGACCTTCTATATGCCCATTATGCAAGCAAAATCCTGAAACTATCAATCACCTGCTAGATTCTTGCCAGTTTGCTTCCTTTTTATGGGACAAAGGAAAGCAATGGTTCGGGAAGATAGCCAGGGTAAATGACCGGCCAAATTTATCAGTGGCAAATTGGCCGGCCAAAGTCTATAAAAATGATATTTTGAATAGGTTGTGGGAGTTATTCCCGGGGTTTGTGGTATGGACAACATGGAAGGAACGTAATAAAATAATCTTCGAAGGCAAGCAAAATACGCTAATGGAAGTCTGGAAAATTTTTGTAAGTTATCTCTAGGAATCCCTCACCCTGACACATTGGAACCAGGAAGTCATGAGTAACGATGTGCAGGAAAGAATTATTTTGAATGCGTGGGGAATTGTAAGTATACCTGTGTGTATAAACAATCCACGTCTTTCGTCCTTGCATCCTGTTAGTCCAGAACGGTGGATTCAGCCTCCTGCCGGAGTGTTCAAACTCAACTTTGACGGGACGACTAAGGGAAACCCGAGAGATGCAGGTTTCGAGGGGGTGATTCGTGACAGTGATGGAAATATTCTCGGTGTCTTCTGGGGAGACCTGGGGGAAAATACAAACAATGTAGCGGAGTTAGAAGGTTTAATCAGTGGGTGTAGATGGGCGATCCAGAAGGGGTGGCTGCCACTGGAAGTAGAGGGAGATTCGCTTATCATTATAGCCATGGTGAAGAGGGTGCAATGTGGATCAACAATGGAGAAAGTTGTGCAGAACTGGAGGTGGGAGAGTCGCCTAAGTATTTTTCGATTGATGGTGCACAGGAGCTCAGCTCTGCAATTTCTGCACGTAAGAAGAAACGGCAACAAGGTGGCGGATGCCTTAGCTAACAAAGGGGTGAAGGCCGGAAGTTCTTTTTGCGGGTGCCCTTTACCGGAGTTAGAAGACTGCCAGGAGTTTAGGGGGAAGTGCCTCAGGCTTGCCATGGAAGATAGAAGACACGTGGTGGTAGTACTAGCCATGTGGAGGGCAACATGGATGAGGGACAGGGTCACAGTACAGGCCATGTGGACCGCCGATCTCTTCAGGCTCTGAATATCACCTCGCATAATGATCCTTCCATAATGAGGATCGTCACTCCCGATGGCTCACTTCATAGATGATCAGGAGTGTGTCAGGAGGGAAGCGATCACGAGAATGGGAGAAGCGCGGTGGAACGATCTGAGTGGGACACGTCTCTTCCTGCTCATCGGTGATAACCGAAATTTGATAGGCGGGGACGGAGTTGATCTTAAGGGGGAATTTGCCGGCGGTTTGGGGCAGGCCAACGCATCGTGGTAGCTGTTTGCAGCATGATTGACAGGAGTAGGGATGAGTGCACATCAAGTGTAATCTCCTCCCGTACCCTGGACAGATGGTGGAGCAGTCCCTCGAATAAATGGAGGGAGGATACGTGGAGAGTGAGGTTACGGGGTAGTACTTCCAGCGGTGATTTCGTGGTATGTTGGAGGTACGAGAGTATGAAGAGACCTGTAATGGCCTTCAATGAAGGAAATGCTATGAATCATTTGGTTGGATAGGTAGTTAATGAGCCACCCAGGAGTATGGGTATAAGAGTGGTTCGGCGGACCAGTCTTATTGGAATCCCCTACTAGTATTGTTGGCTTTGGGTTATTTTTAGTAACTTTCCTGTGTTGCCTCCTCTGTGGGTCTTGAGTGCAGATTGGGTTGTCTGATTTCTGCAAGTGAGTTCATGGCTATACGCAAGAGAGCGTGTAGCCATAGAGGGACGAATTGGGGTGGGGTGTCTGGTCGCCCGGGTGGTGAGGATATGGAAGTTGGGTCGTCAGCAGCCCAGCGACACTCTAAAAATTGGGACCCATTGAACCCCCAGCTGTTTAACTGGAGTGCAATGTATCTGGATGAAGCTTCGTCCAGTGTGAGTTCCAAAATTGCGTATAAATAAATAGAGTTGGTGAATGAAGTGGAGGCCAGGCTTGGTCGCAAGGTGGCGAAAATCCCTTTCTAGATGGCCAGAATTCTGTTGGTAAGGGAAATTCAAGCTCGTACCCAGCTAATGCAGAATATTCGTGAAGCCCTGAATGTTATGAAAGGTGGCCAGCAGGCCAATTCTTCAGGGCTCCGTATGATGAAGAAAGCTCTGAAGGAAGCTGTGGACTCTCCTCGGGATAATTTCTTAGAAGAGTCGGACTTGCCTGCTGAGGGAGTTCTAGGCCCCTAGAAGCAGTTGCAACAACGGTGGGTCTTCTGATGGCCCTAGTTTTTGGTGGATTTTGGTTAGTCGGCCTCCTAGCGTCATCGGGAGCTAGCGAAGGTGCAGAGTTTGGCCGGCACTTGTGTAGATGACGTAGCTGGAATCGCAGATGTTCAACGGTGTTATAAGTAAGTCTAGTGGCTCTCTTGATTTGTGCTAGTCTGCTCGCAGGCAAAGCAGTCTTTTTGTATTTTGGGGTTTTGGCTGTCTCTGTGGCTCGGACTCAAGATGGTTGTTGTTATGTCTGTAGAATTGGCCTTCCCTTTGTGTTAAGTTGGAAAAGAAGGGGGATATATGTTTCATCTTTGTATCTGGGTTCAGACTCTTAATGTATGTATTTGAAGTTTGTAGGTTTTTGAAGCAAGTTTTGTTGGCCATGCCCAGTCTCTTAAGGTGGTTCGAGCCGGAGTTGCTCGTTGTAACTTTTTGTATCATATTTGATTACCCCATTAATAGAAGGTTTCAAGCTTATTCACAAAAAAAAAACATTAGAATAAAATTTTGTTTTGAGATATTATCAATTTTATCCTTAAACTTTTTCAATAATTATATTAACATTTCAATAAAATTTTGTTTTTATACTATCACTTTAATTGTTTAAAATTATTATACTACTTTAAATAATTTGTAAATTTTTTTTATCTTAAAGATAATCATTAAATTAAATAAATAATGATACAAATATAATCATCTATTAAAAGCTATGTTTTAATTTTAATATAAATAAACAAAATAGTCTAAATAATCAATAATTTTGACTTTTATTGAGAATCATTCATTGTTTAAATTCTATTTTTAATTAGTTGAACAACCTCAATTGTACTTAGAATGTGCATTTAAGATAAAAATGATCAACAAAATGGTTATGGATTATTTCATTTTTTTTAAAATAAATAATAACTCTATAAATCATTGAAAAATAGTAGATAATATACTCCCACCAAAATTTAGGTTTCACTAAATAACATACTAAATTATTTATTAACTATTATACTCACATGTAGCTTTAATCACTAAATAACCTTATATAACAAGTGTTAGAAATGATTTAATGTAATAGTTTAGAAATGATTTAATGTAATAGTTTAGAAATGTTTTAATGTAATAGTTGTACATATTCCAAAGCTAAAAGCTAAATAGTTATGAACATTTGAAACATGTAATAACTTATAATTTATGCATAGCCTAAAATAAATAGAGAAGTGCATCATTACTCTATGCCTTTAAAAATTGAAGTAGAGATGGAGAGATCTAGGTGTTACCAACTATTAATAAAGCATTGATGATGTTACAAGTGTAAATTAAAGTCTTCAAAACCTTTTTATAATAAACTGATTAATAAAAGCTCTTTGGCATATTAACCCTATCCATGACACTCCCAAGTAGGACCGGACTAAAACAAAGATACTCTTCTAGACTTTTAAATAAGAAACTATTGAAGCTATCAAATATCACCTAGTGAAGTATTCATAATTATATTAACACATCGTGCTTTATTACCGAATCTATGCTTTATATATTACAATAATACATATCAAGTTAATTTAGCCTCCAAAGAGGAAAGTAAATTGCATGCTAATCAAATCACATTTTGAAAGGTATGATGTGCTAACCATTTTTAAAAATTGTGATCAATGAGAGTTAGAAAAAATGGAGGGTGGAGTGCATCAACAAATGGATAGAGGGTAGAAAAATATAAGAGATGTACATAGAAATTTGCCTCATGTTTCATCAAGCTTAGAAATGATCTAGATGCTTTAGTTTGGTCAAAAAAGAAATTAGTAAGTCTCATGTATCAAGCTTAGGCATGATTTGTATGCTTTAGTTTAGTAAAGAAAACATATTCAAAGAAAATTACACAACAAGATTAGATTATATAAGCATGTTCTTAGAGGGAGATGAACTTGAAACCAAGTAGTACTAGAGGAATATTTTATGGAACATATGAGTTGGTGAAGTGATATCCCTTTTGGGAAAATTTTATGATTGCAAATTTAAGAATTAATAAGATTCACAGAGGTTTCTACACTTCGGAGGAATATTTTATGGAACACATGAGTTGGTGTAGGCAATTTTTCATACCCAAAACTCCTATTTCAAGTGATACCTTTTTTTTGGAAAATTTTATGATTGCAAATTTAAGAATTAGTAAGATTCACCAAAAATTTTACACTTTTAGAAATTTATAGATCTTTGAAATTTTAGCTTTAGTGTAAAGTTTTATAAGCAGTCCACAACCTATGTCTCAATCGGTAACTTCTTTCCCTCTCTCACTTCAACAATGGAATCACCATGGTTATGGAGACCTTGATTTTCTACTCAAATGGAAGTCATCATGAATAATTGAAACCTTCACTCATAATCAACATTTATTTTGAGTTTTAATTCTAATTAAGATCAAATGTGGACAGTCACCCAAGTAAAACAACGATGATTTATAATTAAAAATTATATACTTTAAATTTTAATATTAAATATAAATATACAAAATTAATTTAGAAGAAATTAACATATTTTTGAAAATTTCAAACAATAAAAATTATATCAAAATAAAATCTAAAATTAATATGAAAGGTAGAAGAAACTAAATTCAATTTCTTCTCAATCTCCAAATATCATTGTAACCCTAAATCCTTTACACTTAATACTAAAACAAAACAATTGAAATTACTAATTTCTAACTATGTATTTTTAGGAAAGAAATGAACTTTTCCACATGGTATCAAATAAAATTTAATTAAATAGATGTGGTGACTAAGGCAAAAGCTTAGACACATTTGTATGGCCATCCTAATGGTACAAACACAAATGAAGAACAACAATTGACATTATAAAATAACAAATTTTATTAAAATGAAATTTATTTATTAATGCCATTTAAATGAATGAATTTCATGGAAAATTCTATCCCACATAATGAAAGTGATAGAATGCTATTTGTAACCATCTAAATTCTTGAAAGATATGCAAGCTCAAACAATGTGAAAATTGTCATATCAAGTTTTTAGACTATGGCTATGTGTCAATTTGAGAAAATTTTCTAAATAAAATATTTTTAAAATATTTTTTAAAAACTAATTGTTACCTCTAGGCAAGGGTATTTAGTCAAATCAACCCTTACAACCAATAACAAAATAGTATTTCATAATTTAAAAAATTAAAAAAAAAAATTATTATTTAAAAAAATTAAAATTAATAGTTATTTTTTGCATAACATTGTAAAATAACTATTGAATTAAGAAAATTAAGAAAAAGTCAAATTAATTTTGACAATGGACCCATTGCTATAATCCCTATCTTGAAGAACTAATAATAAAAACTTTTTAAAATTTTATAAATTAATAAAACTTTAATGAAAACATTAATTTAAAATAGATACCCTATTCTAAATATAATACGATTTATATTTAAAGTAAAATAATACAAATTTAAAATAAATTACATTAATTCAAGTATATATATTTTTTAAAATATAATTTATATTTATAAAAACTATTTACAAATATTAAAAAATAAAAATATATAAACACAAATTATCATCTTTATTAAAATAATTACAATTAAAATTAAATTAAAATGGATTATAATTAGCTAATCAATATGTTATTTCTCTTTAGAAGTATTCTTAATAAAAATCCTTGCTCTATAACAAAGCATAATACATATAAATGAATAACATGAAGATATTTATTATTTTTGGTATATATATATATATATATTTTTCATATAAAGATTTATTTTAATTTGAAATATTTTTTTGAAAATGATAAAATTTAATATAATTGATTGTGATAATGGTATTGAAGATAGTTATTACTAAGTATTATAGGTATTATGTTAAATGCTAATTAATTCATCATCATTATTAAAAAAAACAAAAACAAGTAACGGACTTCTTAGAGTCAAAGTCCTTATAGGTAACATTAATCTAAAATATATCTCTCTCCTAATTGATTTTTGAATTAACACAAGAGTTTTGGGTTGGGTTAATGGTTAGGAAGACCATTAACCAGATCTAGGTTCCATGGAATCATCCCAAACCAGTCACTTTTCATAAATCAGTGACTTGATAGCCCAGACATGTATTTAGGCTTCAATTTCTCACCAGCAGATTGCAACACTTCATGAACCTGGATCCCTGTCACTTCATGGAATGCTCATTGATTTTGATTGGTAATTATAGGTGTTATATTAAATATTAATTAATTCATCATCATTATTAAAAAAACCAAGTAACAGAGTTCTTAAAGTTTCACCTATTTCTTTACATCTAAAAACATGTTAACCATTTTTTTTTTAATTCTTTACTTCTAAAAGAATCTTAACTAATAAAAACAATTTTAAAAAGACAAATTCTTAACCAAATACATAATATATATTCATATCTTAAAACCTTAAACAATCAAAAATCAGTTTTAAGAAAAAAATCTCTTAATCAAATATCAATTAACTGTTTTTTTTTAATTCCTTACGCCTAAAAAATTTATTCACCAATCAAAAACAATTTTAAAAAAGGGTCAGTGCAAGCTAATGAGGGTCACTTTTGGCACGTTAGATGCAATAGAAAACTGAAAAAGCAGGCATCCCTCAACTTACTTGGATTTTTTGATTTACTTACGGAAAATATCTTGCATTGAGTAAAAAAGATGAAATGTAGGAAATTGAATCACGTTTCTGAATATATAACTTTTATGTATTGAAAATTTGCATAGCTATGTCAAGTTTCAGTTTTCCTAACAGACACTTTTTATTTTTCAGGCAAATGATAAGGTATATGTTTTTGTGGGTAGAGCCTTTGAGGGCCTAAATGATGGAATCAAGCTACAAAAATCGGCATGCATGTAGAGAACACATAGCACTTGTGCGCCATTATTTTTCGAAAATTAAATTAGTAATTTTATAATTTTTTTATAATTGTCTAAGTGATCAAACCTCAAAAATAGTACATCTTTTGTGGGTAGAGCCTTTGAAGGTCTTAATGCAAAATTCTTGAAATGGGTTTTTCATAGAACGTGGAGGTTAGTGTCCTCTTGTGCACCATACAATTTTTTTTTGAAATGATTGAGAATTGAAAAAGTTATGGAAGAAACACTAACAATGTGTTTCACGAGTTAAGGAGGTAGGACAGAAAAGAAATTGAAAGAAAATAGGAAAAATTAATATTTCGAAATAAAAGTTACATATTTGGAATCTGCAGAAAAAATGCTATTTGTGTCTAAGATTTAGTCAAAAATGACTCTGTGTATCATATTGTAACGAGTGGCTAAGCACAGGCTTCTCCAGAAACTGGAAGAAATACCCAATTAGCTTTGGTTTTTCATTAACATAGCACAGGTTTGGAATTACCGAAGCAAACTCCAAAGCATACACATAGGATTATTGTTGACATGTGAGCATGTGACTCGGCCTGTTTAAATTCAAAAATATTGCCGCGCTTTTAGATTTAAATAACGCGTACGCGTTATATAACTAAATAACGCGTGCGCGTTATATCAATAATTAACGCGTACGCGTTATATAACTACATAACACGTACGTGTTATATAGTTACAAAACGCGCTCGCGTTATTCAAATCATAAAATACATGTTTAATACTTGAGAAAGAGGGGGTGTAGAAGTCAAGGGAAATTTTGTTTAATATTTGAGAAGGGGTGGGGAAGGGTCAAGGGAATCTATGGTTAATATTTAATAGGGGTGGGGAAGGGTCAAGGGAATCTATGGTTAATATTTAATAGGGGTGGGAAAGGGTCAAGGGCTTAGAAGGATGTTGGAAGCTTGAGTGGGGAGAGATGAAGGGAATGAGAACATGATGGGCTACAGGGGGTGAAGGGAAGTGGAGCTTGAGAGCACTATTAGGAGTAGAATAGGTTCTGAAGAGGTATAGGGTTAGAAGTTGAAAGTGAGACTTGAGTGACAAGGGGGAATGGATGGAGGCAAGGGGGATGTGAGAGAGAAATAAAGAATACAAGGGGGGGAGAGACATAGAGCGAGGGAGGGAGAGGGACAATGGGGAGGAATGGATTTGGAGGGAGTGAGAGATAGATGGGGATAGAACGAAATAAGAGATAGGAAGGGAGGGACAGAAAGTGTTGGTGGGAGACATGCAGAGAGTGGTGGCGATGGAGAGAGAGGGAGTGATGGAGAGATTGGGATAGGTTGAGGGAAAGATGAGGGAGGGATAGAAGGTGAGAGACAGGCGATGAGAGAGGGAGGGAGAGAAGGTAGGGTGAGGGATGGAGGGAGAAAGTTGGAGATAGATATGGATGGAGGGGGTATGGGTTTGAGAATGGAAAGTGACATAATGTGTGTGTATGTGTGTGTGTTTGAGAGAGAGAGAGAGACAGAGAGAGAGAGAGAGAGAGAGATTGATGGTTGGGGAGAGAGAGACTAGAGGGAGTTGTGAGCATCATATTCTCCATCAGCATCATATTCTTCATCATCATCATCTTCATGACCATCATCGTCATCATCAACATCTTCATCATCATCACCATCATCATCATCATCATCATATTCCTCATCAAATCAACATCTCCATCATCATTATCATCATCATGATCATCATCTAAACATCACCATCACCATCATCATCAACATCTTCATCATCATCACCATCACCATCATCATCAAAATCTTCATCGTCATCACCATCACCATCACCATCACCATATTCATCATCATTGTCATCTCTAGGTTCCCCATCAACATCAACATCTCCATCATCATCATCTTCTTCATCATCATCATCTTCATCACCATCATCATCATCATCAACATCTTCATCATCATCACCATCATCATCATCATCATTATCTTCCTTGAATCAGATCAACATATCCATCATGTCACCATCATCTTCTGAACATCATCATCTAAACATCACCATCACCATCACCATCATCATCATCATCTTCATCATCATTACCATCACCATCATCATCAACATCTTCATTGTCATCACCATCATCATCATCATCATCATTGGCATTTGTAGGTTCCTCATCAACATCTCCATCATTATCATCTTCTCCATCATCATCATCTTCATCACCATCATCATCAGCATCAACATCTTCATCATCATCACCATAATCATCATCTTCATCGTCATCAGGTCAACATCTCCATCATCATCATCTTCTTCATCATCTTCACCATCATCATCATCATCATCATCTTCATCGCCATCTCCATCATCTCCATCATCATCACCATCACCATCATCATCATCTTCATGACCATAAACATCTTCATCATCATTGTCATCTCCCCCTTCCTCATCAACATCTCCATCATCATCATCATCATCATCATCATCACCATCTGAACATCACCATCACCATCATCGTCAACATCTTCATCATCATCATCATCATCATCATCATCATCATCATCATCAGCATCATCATCAAAATCTTCATCGTCATCACCATCACCATCTTCATCATCATTGTCATCTCTAGGTTCCCCATCAACACATCTCCATCATCGTCATCTTCTTCATCATCATCATCTTCATCACCATCATCATCGTCATCTTCTTCATCATCATCATCTTCATCACCATCATCATCGTCATCAACATCTTCATCATCATCACCATCATCATCATCATCATCTTCCTCATCAGATCAACATCTCCATCATGTCACCATCATCTTCATCTTCATCATCATCATCATCATCATCATCATCATTACCAACACCATCATCATCAACATCTTCATCGTCATCACCATCATCATTGGCATCTGTAGGTTCCTCATCAACATCTCCATCATCGTCATCATTGGCATCTGCAGGTTCCTCATCAACATATCCATCATCATCATTTTCTCCATCATCATCACCATCATCACCATCATGATCTTCTGAACATCATCATGATCATCATCTAAACATCACCATCACCATCATCGTCAACATCTTCATCATCATCGCCATCAGCATCATCATCAAAATCTTCATCGTCATCACCGTCACCATCTTCATCATCATTGTCATCTCTAGGTTCCCCATCAACACATCTCCATCATCATCATCTTCTTCATCATCATCATCTTCATCACCATCATCATCGTCATCAACATCTTCATCATCATCACCATCATCATCATCATCATCTTCCTCATCAGATCAACATCTCCATCATGTCACCATCATCTTCATCATCATCATCATCATCATCATTACCAGCACCATCATCATCAACATCTTCATCGTCATCACCATCATCATTGGCATCTGTAGGTTTCTCATCAACATCTCCATCATCATCATCATTGGCATCTGCAGGTTCCTCATCAACATATCCATCATTGTCATTTTCTCCATCATCATCACCATCATCACCATCATGATCTTCTGAACATCATCATGATCATCATCTAAACATCACCATCACCATCATCGTCAACATCTTCATCATCATCGCCATCAGCATCATCATCAAAATCTTCATCGTCATCACCATCACCATCACCATCTTCATCATCATTGTCATCTCTAGGTTCCCCATCAACACAACATCTCCATCATCATCATCTTCTTCATCATCATCATCTTCATCTCCATCATCGTCCTCATCAACATCTTCATCATCATCACCATCATCACCATCATCATCATCATCTTCCTCATCAGATCAACATCTCCATCATGTCACCATCATCTTCATCATCATCATCATCACCATCATCATCACCATCATCATCAACATCTTCATCACCATCATCATCAACATCTTCATCATCATTACCATCATCTTCATCAACATTATCATCATTATCATCTTCATCTGCATCATGATCATCTTCATTGTCATCACCCTCCTCCTCCTCATCATCTTTATCATCTTCATCTACATCATGATCATCTTCATTGTCATCACCCTCCTCCTCCTCATCATCTTGTGCACTTATGCACTTAGGGATTAATGTTTAGAAGAGGGTCTAAAGGCCTTTATGGGGGAGGGGCTCTAGGAACAAGGTAAGACAGAGAGGGCAGGGGGGAGGGATAAAGGCATAGAGGGTTAGTGATTAAGGGAGAAGAAGGGAGAGAGTGCTATAGGGAGGGATAATGACGAAGATAAAGAGAAGGTGGAGAGATGGAGAGTGGGGTGGTAGAGACATGGCTGAAGGGAGAGAAAGAAACATGAAAGAAACATGTAGGGAGAATGAGGGACAGATATTTAGAAAGAGATAGGGGGTATCTAGGGATTATTGGGAGAGAGCTAGGAGGTATTAAACCATACAAAACATTTGTTTTGTATGCAATCATATAAATTATTAATTTTCTTTGATTTTGTTCGTTGCCCTAGCCGTGCACCTAACCTATTAATTGTGCTTGACTATATCGCGTTCGCGTTTTTTCACTACATATCGCGCACGCGTTTTGTATTTATATAACGCGTACGCGTTTTTGAACTCCAGAAATAATGGCCTGTTGCTGTCCGAGAGCAACTTCACTTTGTCCGAACGAAAGCAACAATCCCGCGATTTTTCGAACAGCACGAGCCCGCGTCTGAAAATTTTCACATTCTACACCAACTCCATCATTTTTTTTTATGCAGGTGCAGCATTGAGGACATCTTTCATGGTTGCTCACTGTGGTGTTGGATTATATGGCCATATTTGAAGAAAATAATTAGCAAGCTTGAAGAATCTCCAATTGAAGAACACCAAAGATAAGGCCTTTGAAAGATTCATTTTGCTTATATTTGAGGAGCACACAAGATAAGATATCAAGCTTCAAGACCAACAAGGAAGAACTTCCATTTGCTTATTATTGAAGAGCTTGTAATTGAGGAGCAACAAAAACAAACTATATTGAATTGATCATTGTGGTGATGGGGAATGCACGTAACCGAGTAAACAAATCAACAAGGAAGAAGAGATCTCAAGAAGTCATTGAAGAAGAGAAAGAAAAGAAAAGAATATACATGATGAATCGGAGGCTTTCTTTGGAAACTAATCCAAATCCAATTGTAGAGGATACCATGGTTCATCCTATTAATCCACGACAAGAGGGACCTTCAATTTCCACAATAGTTGTTGAACAAGCACCCCATGGAAGTAATCAAGAAGCAAAACGTAGGTGCTCATTAGGGGATGTTTCAATTCCCACTTCAAGTCAAAGTGATAAGTTACCATCTCAAGATGAAGCTCACGAAGAAACACCCAATTTGCTATCCGGATGTGGTTATACAAGCGATGAAGTCAGAGAGGCGTTGGACATTTTGCCTACTGTTGAAGAAGAGAATGTTATCCACACCATCGATGAGGATGTTGGACTTCCACAGACCATGGATGAGGATGTTGGACTTCCACCATCCAACTACCAGGAAGAGAATGAAGGACACCAAGCTACTACTGAAACGCCAGAGCGTCTTGGTGATGCGCTACATGGTACAATTCCAACCCCCTTACCTCCATTAGCAAGCACACGTCGAAGAACTCCGAAGCGTATACAAGTTGATGAAAGACTTATGAATTCCATTGAAGGTACGCTATCTAAACGTAGTATTGCTTATCAAACTCAACAGATACTTGATAAATATTTTGTTTCTAAATGTGATGGAGATAAATGTAGATTATTTTTATCATTGTTAAAATCTAGGAGCATGAATGTTGTTAGGAAAAAGTTAGGGATAAAGATGATAAACAATTCTGAACCAAGTTCTCATATAGTTAAAAGCCTAGTAGATGCATTTGGTAAAATTGGTAAGAACACACGTTCAAAGGACCGCAATGCTGCTCGTCGTGTGTTGTCACAATCAATTGCAGATAAGAACACCAGGGCCCTTCGTATTCTCAGGCCCACATCCGAACTAGTTAATTTGAATGTAAAAACCCTCCGTAGGTATTCTATTAGAAGAGAACATCTTGACACAACCGATCAGACAGATTTTTGGGCCTTTGTTGGTCGGTTGCCACGTCGTGACATGAAGCTAGTTGATGCAGTAAAGGGACTAGTGCACAGTTTTTGGCATGATCACACAAGGCCTTCTTCAAACCGAAAGGATGTACTAAAACTAAGAAGGGGTTCAAAGGATCGTGAACCAAATACTAAGCATCTTCTTGATATAACACAGACAGAGCTTTACGAGAAATTTAAGATTGAGCATAGACAATTGAACTTGGGGCAAAGATCTTTTGAGAAATGTAAGCCATGGTATGTTAGAATAAATACTCTTCGTAACACTTGTTGTTGTAGATACCATGTAGAATATGAATATTACTATGAAACATTTTTGTACATTCGTCGTGTGTTGCATACTAACATTGTGCAGGATTGCTCCATGACAATACCACCGACTTCATCAAGAGAATTCATTCATAGCATCATGTGCAATAGGCCCGAGGGGCAAACATACTATGCAAAATCTTGTTTGGATGGAACATGCTCCAACTGTGCTGGAATGGCATTATTGAGCCAATGTATGCACGAGAATGGAGACAGTGAATTTGGGAAAATGGTTACAGACATGAAAAGTTTCAAATATATCAACTATGAAATAGTCCCAGGGAAAGAAAGCAAAAAAATACAATTGGTGACATCTCAGGTATGCATTTATATCTATAAAATTATGTTGTAACGGTTACATTTCAATCCTTACTTACAACAAAAAACTGACATTGAGATCATTTTGTGTCACTAGGTACAAGTTAGTGACTTCATCAAGGAATTTATTGAAAAGACACATCAATATGTTCAGCATGTCCACGTGGCACGATGGCAGGATGAGAAGTTTAGAATATGTAGAGATACATTTCCCCTTGGTACTATACTTTCAGTCGTTGATTTTGCCGAGAACTACACTCTGCAACCTCAAAATGAGATCCAAAGTCAGTATTATCACTCTGAGCAGGTTTCCTTGATGGTCCATATCACATATAGGCATGGCCCAAATAGCACTGAAGAGCAAAGAGAAATTCTAAAGGAATATCACTTCTACATAAGTGATGATAGGTGCCACGACTTCCACTATGTACGTCATTGCTTCATCATGTTCTATGATCACTTGAAGGGAAGGAACATACAGATGGACCGACACTGGATTTGGTCTGATGGGTGTGCTGGTCAGTTCAAAAATGCACGCATATTTCAGTGGTTGTGTTCATTGCATAAAAACTACAAAGTGCCACATATGTGGAACTATTTTGAGACTGGGCATGGTAAAGGAGAGCATGATGGAGCCGGAGCATGTGTCAAAACAGCCCTACGAAGAGAGGAATTGAAAGTATCTACAGAATCTACTATTCTAAATGCTCAATCTATAGTCAGGTGGTGCACGTCAGTAATGGGAGAGGAATCAACTATGCGAGTAGAATCTACAAGAAAGAGACATGTGGAGAGATTTTTTTGGGAGGTGGTAGACATAGATCGTTCACATGCATGGGAATGCAAGACTGTGCCTGGGACTCGTGGCTTTCATTCGGTTCGAAGCTCTGATAACCCAGTATTTGAAATTTGGACCAGAAAACTCGCTTGTTTTTGCCCGCCTTGTTGTGATGGTGACTGGGATGGGTGTGAATCATTGGATTGGGTTGATGGATGGGATCGCATATCACTTCCACTTGATCAGCGTGCAATTGTTGAGTTAACTCCGTTGGAAGAAGACCAATCATCTATTTCTGCAGATTTTGATCATGTCTCAGACCTTGTACAACCCGGTATGATGCATTTCCTTAACATTTTTTGTTTGTTTACGTAGTCTTCAAATGCACATTAATGGCCTTGTATCGCACGAAAAATATTTTGATCATATACCTACAATCATATAATGCAGGGCACATATACGCAGTGGTTGCCTCAAAAGATACTGAATGGGGTGATGAATACTGGTTGGCACGCTGTATAGATGGAAAGCAAACTCTCATTGTGTCCATGACTGACGATGAAAACAACCACTTTCCAACTGGGTCTATGGTTGTTAAAGGTGAATACTTGACACGGGACAACAATGGAAGAAAGAAGGGTGGATATGTTTACAGGGATTACAAACCAGGTGCAAGTGTATATCACTTTACCAACTTAATCATTGGCACAAACCTTCAGGTACGAACAATGCCTAGTCGAAATACATCGAAGGTACGCTACTTCTTACCGGATACAGAGCACGAGAGACTAATGGAGACCATCAGTATAAGAGATGATCCGGAGGGCTTGGTTGTATGATAATAGGTGGGATCTAGCATGATGAGGTACGTTACATACTTTTAATACTATACTATTTTCACTATTTGTAATTGAATATTGATATATGCTCAATTTTCACATGTATGTTTCATATGAATATGTCAATTTTGCGTTCTTGATATGCCAAATTTACAAGAGATGGATTAAAATTATATTATGTTCATATGATCAGTAAACCATATATTAATCATGTTTGAGGGGTTGCTTAGCTAACTTTAAGGGCATTTAAGCTCTATGTTAAGCCCAACTAAATCCTTATGAATCACTAGACAATCGAATTGGTTCCTTGAGTAATTCAAATTTCTTTATGTAAAACCATTTTTCATTCATTTTAGTATGAAATCAAGTTTTTAGTATTTTTTTCTCTTTACTGGCTCTATTCTAGTTTCCTTTGAAAAATTGCTCAAAGTATTGTTGTTCTTAGTTTTATGAACCTATTTGTGATCTCTTTCATGTGATCATAAGATTTTACACATCACTGCCATAACCAATAGACAATTGTACACTATACAACTATGAAAGTCTCTCTTAATCTAGCGACAACCACCTTTTACCCATTTCTATAGAATTTATTTTCTTTAATAATTTTCTAATCCAAATTTTAATAGCTATTACATTTTCACTATACAACTATGAAAGTCTCTAGTGACAACCACCTTTTACCCATTTTTATTATACATCTCTAAGTTATCCACACAAAAACACACACATATATATATAATAATTATTGTGTATTCATAGTCAAAACTAAAAAATATATGGATTAAAGTGGATAAACATTAAACTAAAATTATAATAATTGTGTTTTTTAATCCATTTTTTACATATGATCAGTAAACCCTAAAATTATATTATGTTCATCATGTTGGTTATTGGCTTCACCCAACAAAATTAATTCAATTCATGCTCACTATGTTAAACAATACACTTATATTAAATTTAATTCATGTCTTGTTAAATATTTCATAATGAATTAGCTAGTTGAGAGCACCACCTTAAACCAAGCCATCATCATCAACATCTTCATCATCATCACCATCATCATCATCATGGACCTGCAAAACCCTAGTTTCCAAAGTGTCTAGGCAGGTTCGGGCTAGGAACACTAGCCATACCCGCCCGGTGGATGATTTTCCAAAGTTGACCCCCGTGTGCAAAAATTGCACACTCCCACACTGAGCAAAACCCTAGTTTCAAAGATGGACCTGCAAGGTGACACATGGGCCACCGGGTAGGAGGGGAGGGGCACCCCTGGCACTATCCCGGTGTGCTGAATCCAACGGAGTCGACGGTTCGTCGATCCGAGCCACGGTCTTCATTCTATGGCTCGTCCCGTCTCACTACCAGAAGGCCTTCAGGGACACCTGCTGGATACCTACCGGGGGCATAGAACTCCAACCATGCAACAAAACCGGGTTCCGGGGAGACCTGCAGGTGTGTCTAGACAGGTTCGGGCTAGGAACACTAGCCATACTTGCCCGGTGGATGATTTTCCAAAGTTGACCCCCGTGTGCAAAAATTGCACACTCCCACACTGAGCAAAACCCTAGTTTCCAAGATGGACCTGCAAGGTGACACATGGGCCACCAGGTAGGAGGGGAGGGGCATCCCTGGCACTATCCCGGTGTGCTGAATCCAACAGAGTCGACGGTTCGTCGATCCGAGCCACGGTCTTCATTCTATGGCTCGTCCCGTCTCACTACCAGAAGGCCTTCAGGGACACCTGCTGGATACCTACCGGGGGCATAGAACTCCAACCATGCAACAAAACCGGGTTCCGGGGAGTCCTGCAGGTGTGTCTAGATAGGTTCGGGCTAGGAACACTAGCCATACTTGCCCGGTGGATGATTTTCCAAAGTTGACCCCTGTGTGCAAAAATTGCACACTCCCACACTGAGCAAAACCCTAGTTTAAGAAATGAATGCACAATGAAGCCACTGGGCCATAGGGAGACGAGGGAGAGGGCCCCCTAGAGGTAATCGCACGCCAGGAGACCAATGGAGTCGACGGTTCGTCGGTCCGACGTCCGGTTTCCGAGTTATGTCGAGTTGCAAGTCGCATGAAAATGCCGTTCAGGGACACTTGGTGAATTTCCGTCCGGGAGCCAAAAAGCAAACGGAGCAGGAAGATTGCGTGCCGTTGGCTCCCGCAAGTGTGTGTGGGCAATGCCGACGTGGGAACACTGCCGGGAGCCATAAATCCATGATAGTAAATTAATTCATGACAAAAAAAACTGAATTATTCCTTTCAATGGATGTGGTTTTCAATTTCCTATGTTGTTAGGTCAATTTGGCACATTCATTGAAAGAAATTGTAGACTTTAATGATGATCACAACAAGTGTGTTTGTTAAAAACTTGTGAAATAGAGCATCAAAAGACCTACATTGTAGGCCATATAATTGTGTTTGTTTACCTTTTGTTTGATGGACCATGCACAATAAGTAATAAAATAATTTTTGAAGTAGGTCATTTCATTTTTCTGATTTTTTCTTTGGTGGTGTTGAAAAAGACCATTGTTCTTATTGATGGGATTTCATGTGCTTATGATTCTTTGGATAATCTGGACACATACAAGGACACCATTATTAGACTAATTCATTATAAACAATTTAATATGAGTAATCTACATAAATGAATTGAAAAATTAACAAAAATAACAAACAACCCATATACCTTGGAATATAACACAAGAGTGACCATGTTAGGCAATCTTACTTATCTACTTACCTATGGTCATCTAAGTAGACCATTTGGATCATGTCTATTACTAATGATCTCCATTAACTTTTCATGTTCACAATGAGGCTTGAAGTATCATACCTTTGATGGGTGCTTCCTTGGCATTGTTTGTAGTTTGAGGTTTGTATCGAAAACTAAGTTTGTAAAGTGGTATATAGATTCACCTAGTCTAATCTTGAAATACATAACCAACCTTCTTCCATGTTTGGTCATCCAGTGTTAGATATTATCCTTTAATAACCATCAAACTGATTACAAGTTGATCACCATTGTCATCTATTAGTGAGACATGAGGGTTTGGTTCGCCTTTAAGGAACATGCCAACAAATAGTGAGTGCCCCATTAATTATCTTTCAGGGAAACCATTTCATATATGTTCATTTTAAAAAACATCAGTTCCAACGTGTGAGTCCACTAAATAGACAAAATGTAATGTATTCATGCTAGTTGATAAGATTTAATCTCATATTCACAAAACTTGGTTGTACAAGATTTGAGACATGATCATAATGTGGTGAAATGGTTGATTAGTCCTCATCCAACTAGGATAATTCAATATTTATACCTAGAATAATGGCGAGTGATAGAATTTTCTTGTTCATATTTCTACTATAACATTGTTTGAGTTTCAAACTAAATGAAATCCACAAATTCCATGCATTATTCTATGTGATTGATCTACATCAACCACCTCCCAAAAATATCTCGTCTTCTTGTTCCATCTACAATTATTGAAGAACACCATTCAACAATAGATTTTGTGTAACTAATGAGAGAATTTCTCATAAACTTCCATTTTTACCTGCAGAATATAATTTTTACCTACACAACATCTCGATCATGATCCCCTTTCCCACACTCAGTTTCAAAAGTCCTGTAAAGGCAACCTTTACATTTACATTTGCATTAACATGACAACCAAGTCTCAAAAATGAGATTGATGGTGTTTATTCTCATGCAATGTATACAGTTAGGATTAAGACAACTGTATAAATCTATGGAATTATAAATGGAGATATTAATCCAAAAGGAAGCCAATGTTGGCCTTGCCAATCTTTTCTTCCGAATGCAAACGAAATATTAGATTCCATTTTGCTATGTTTCCATGTAAAATATATTTGAAAAAAAACATATATTTGGATTATATGGAAATCCTTCTTACCTTTGACATTGTTTGGGATCTGCAGGATGGGAATGAAGTATTTTTTAGGGATTAAGAGGAGTATTCAATTACGCAAACTTATGAATGCCTATTGTGACAAGCAATCCATTGATTTCAACTCCATCAAATTTCTGTTTGATGGATGATGTTTGCAAGGTGAGCAAGTTTAACCCACCAATGCGAGATTGCATGCAATTACACTGAGCAAAACCCTAGTTTACGAAATGAATGCACAATGAAGCCACTGGGCCATGGGGAGACGAGGGAGAGGGCCCCCTAGAGGTAATCGCATGCCAGGAGACCAACAGAGTCGACGGTTCGTCGGTCCGACGTCCGGTTTCCGAGTTATGTCGAGTTGCAAGTCGCATGAAAATGCCGTTCAGGGACACTTGGTGAATTTCCGTCCAGGAGCCAAAAAGCAAACGGAGCAGGAAGATTGCGTGCCGTTGGCTCCCGCAAGTGTGTGTGGGCAATGCCGACGTGGGAACACTGCCAACACTGGCTCGAGGGAGGTTTTTGCAGAGTTGACCTACCAATGCGAGATTGCATGCAATTACACTGAGCAAAACCCTAGTTTACGAAATGAATGCACAATGAAGCCACTGGGCCATGGGGAGACGAGGGAGAGGGCCCCCTAGAGGTAATCGCATGCCAGGAGACCAACGGAGTCGACGGTTCGTCGGTCCGACGTCCGGTTTCCGAGTTACGTCGAGTTGCAAGTCGCATGAAAATGTCGTTCAGGGACACTTGGTGAATTTCCGTCCGGGAGCCAAAAAGCAAACGGAGCAGGAAGATTGCGTGCCGTTGGCTCCCGCAAGTGTGTGTGGGCAATGCCGACGTGGGAACACTGCCAACACTGGCTCGGGGGAGGTTTTTGCAGAGTTGACCTACCAATGCGAGATTGCATGCAATTACACTGAGCAAAACCCTAGTTTACGAAATGAATGCACAATGAAGCCACTGGGCCATGGGGAGACGAGGGAGAGGGCCCCCTAGAGGTAATCGCACGCCAGGAGACCAACGGAGTCGACGGTTCGTCGGTCCGACGTCCGGTTTCCGAGTTATGTCGAGTTGCAAGTCGCATGAAAATGTCGTTCAGGGACACTTGGTGAATTTCCGTTCGGGAGCCAAAAAGAAAACGGAGCAGGAAGATTGCGTGCCGTTGGCTCCTGCAAGTGTGTGTGGGCAATGCCGACGTGGGAACACTGCCAACACTGGCTCGGGGGAGGTTTTTGCAGAGTTGACCCACCAATGCGAGATTGCATGCAATTAAACTGAGCAAAACCCTAGTTTACGAAATGAATGCACAATGAAGCCGCTGGGCCATGGGGAGACGAGGGAGAGGGCCCCTAGAGGTAATCGCACGCCAGGAGACCAACGGAGTCGACGGTTCGTCAGTCCGACGTCCGGTTTCCGAGTTATGTCGAGTTGCAAGTTGCATGAAAATGTCGTTCAGGGACACTTGGTGAATTTCCGCCCATTTTATAATTTAAGCCACTTTTAAATATTTGAACTTCCATATTATTTTTGAAAGAGTATAATATTTCAAAACTCCTAAAGAGACAAAAACACATGATCAAAACTCCTAAGGCTGCAATTTAGAGTAGCAATAATGGGGGTGATGGAGTTGAATTTGATCCTATGGAAGATAATGATACTAATATTATTGAGAATAAAGGGATAATAGGTTGATCCATGACACCTTTGTTTGCATGGATGAGGATGCACCTATGTATGAGACCTATGATAATATTCATGATGTACATCTTATTGATAAGGCACACAAAGGCCTATACAAGAGATCAAAGATGAGTCACTTTGTCTACTAATTTGATGTTGATAAAATTGAAGGTATTGAATGACATTTCAAACAATGGTATGACAAAGATCCTAATGTATACACAAGGTTAATATATAAGGTGCCCCATAAGGTTCTTTGTCATATCCCTATAATTATAGGTTTTTGATGATTGTTTAGGTTAAAAAACATAGCACATTATATGGATTATCATGTACAAAGATAAGTGAAGATGGTATTATATGAGTGGCTACAAATGGTTCTCAATTTACGATCATCAAGGAAATATTACCCATTTTTAAAGAAGAACCTCATAATGTTAGACTTTCATTGGTAGTTGATGGCAATGGGTGTGCATGAGTGAGTTCGTTGAAACCTTGAAAACATTGTATTGCATTTAGTTTGATTAAATTACACATCAACACATTAGATTGACACAAGTACATGTATCCAAAAGTACATATATATCCAAAAGTCTCCAAAAGTGCATGTCTCCAAAAGTACATGTATATCCAAAAGTATCAAAAAGTACATGTATCCAATGAAGTCAATGTACATGTTTCCAAAAGTACATGCACAATAAAGTCAATGTACATGTCTCCAAAACTGAATGTATCGAAAAGTACATATATATACAAAAGTATCCAAAAGCACATGTGTCCAAAACTATCCAAAACTATCAAAACTCAAGCTTTCTCTTGTTCTTTCCCGAGGTTGATCCTCTAGGCACATCCCTAGGATCAATGTGCATCCCTGGATCCTGCAAATTAAATATCAATTGTTAAATTCAACTAACTATGTACACTAATACATTAGCTCAACAATTATCAACTGGTGCATGGAAAGTGCATGAAACAGTTGGTCACTGAAGGACATCTCACCTCAACTGACAAAGGAGATTGCGTTGCTTGTGTAGCAGATGGAGCCGTCGGTTGAACATCCAGGATGGTCGAACCAGGGGGGCCATGCACTGCTCCTGCTGGTGGTGGCTACAATGAAAAAATGTTGAAATAGTTAGAAATGCATGAATAAACAATAGGTCCAACAATAATAAACTATGTAAAGATAATGTTGAAATAGTTACATACCTGTGTGTGATCAGTCGCCACTGCAGATGCGGCACTAACTGCTGCATCAACCATCGATGCAAGGTTCTCAGCAGACAACTCGGGTTCCTGTTGCAGTAAACATGCAATTCAAACATTAACAAAAACGATTTATGCACTGGATTTCAAGTTAAACAACAAATATCATCGAAGGATATACATTACCGTGGTGTGAGTAAGCCCATGGTCGTGGGCAGCTGGAGTCTTTCTCGGAGTAGAACGCCTCACATACACACGACCCTTGTTCACGAATGGCCTGGAGGGAGATGCAAATCCAGGCAATGGGCCAGATGTGTCGGATGGTGCCTACAGTCAGCAAGTGTTCATGTAGTTAGACATGCATGATTCAACAAACAAACATGTATTTAAAAAATGTCATTTTTAATTGTTTACCTGGAGCCCAGATGTTTCAGGGGACGGTATGACCATGGGTACTACCTCCACATTACCTTGCCCCTGTGAAGGATCTGCCATCTGCAAGTTTAATAATTGTAAATATTAGACCGTATATAGCATTAATGAACTAAAATGTAAAGTATGTGGAAATTAACAAATTAACAAGTATTAAAAAACTGAAATTTTAAAATGTCTACCTCGGTGTGAGATACGGCAATAGGTGGTATATAAGATGGGCCTACCGAATGGGTAGCATCATGCCCCCCTGTAGAGTCTGGAACATCCGGCTCTGGGGCATCACTGCCGGCAATCATCATCAACTGCAAGTTCACAAAATTAATATATTAGCTCAAACTATATATATGTGTACAAAGACGAAAATAAATGAAGAATTTATTACAATTAACCATCAAGATACCTCTCTCAAAAAGCCACTAAAGGCAACATCTGAGGCAATACCATAGCAGGGACGACCACATGACGTGCACTCGTGAGGATCAGTACTAGGATGGGGAATAGCTGATGGTCCTGCACTAGTGGATGGTCCTGATGGTCCTGCACTAGTGGATGGTCCTGATGGTCCTGCACTAGCTGATGGTCCTGCATGGTGACGAGCTGGTGTATGTACCACACCAGGGACAGATGTCCCTTCCTCACCCATATGTTGAACCATCCTGCCATGGCGAACAACCGCCCGTGCCAAACTCAAAAATGCATCCCGTGTCTGCGGAATAATGCAATGTGCTGGTGGGACATCTGGCCCAGGCAACTGCCTGCGAGGTGCAGGGATAGGGCGATCCTGGTCTCGAAGCTTGGCATTGGGTTGGTTTTGGGGAATCCCCCCACCGATCCCCTTGAACTGTAAGATGTCAAAATAGTTAACGTGTTTATGCAACACGAACTCTGCGTACATCTTTCGAAGGAAATATAAGGGAATTTCCCTGTTGTTGTGTGGTGGCATATCAAAAACCATGTACCATCTGTCCATCCAGTTATCAACAAATGGTTGAAACGTGCACCACTCAATGGAGATATGCGGCTTGCTTGCATTAGGGATTTCCCCCGTCCGAGGGTCCCTAAACAATGCAAATATAACCTCTTTGGATATTTTCAATTTTTTTACTGCATTGTAATCTAGTCCATCAGCATATTGTTGTCTTTTTCTTTCTCTGTAAGATGCAATATCATATAGGACATTCGTAGATTGTGAAATTGTGTCCACAATTGCATCCAAGGTTGATGCAAGTGAACGGCGAATCCTGTCGCCACCACTAAAAGCTGCACTTATGCCCCTCAATTGGGCAAGCTCAATCAATATTTCGGCATTGGCATCCATAGCCGCAACTGCAATAAAGACATTGATACGAAAATCATTAGAAACATATACATGGTATATAATGACGTCTCTTCAAAATTGAACATGTATTAAATCAAACTCACATAAGCAATTTAATGGCATTTACTTACATACATTTAAAACTTAAAATTAAACATTTGACAATTAAAAAGTAAGTTAGTCAGATTGGCAGAGAGGAGGAGGAGGAGGATCAAGGCAGTAATGAGTTTGTTGATTCAGGCATGGAGGAGGAGGATTAAGGCAGTGATGAGTTTGCATCTATGTGTCTCAATGTCTCATTGTGTTTTGTGATTGTGAATGACAAATGTGTTGTGATTTGTGAAAGATCTAATTTCTATTGAATATTTCATATTTGTAATTGTAAATGTAATTTCTATTGAATATTTGTAATTGTAAATGTTAAATTTTATTGGATGATCTATATGTCTATATTTTTAAATTTTAATATATTTTAAAAATATATTAATTCCGGGGGTCACTGTGTCCTACGTGTCATAATTCCGGGGGTCACCGTGTCTAGTGGGGACCAGGGATCAAATTTGAAGGGTGGGGTCCCATTTCACTATGAAGGGCTATGAGATATTGAACACTATTGAAGGGATATGAGAAATTTATTAATATTTATTCTATGTGTATATATGGATGTGTTCATGTTGTATGGATTGGATTCTAGGTTAACCGAGGCCTTTTTAGAGCAAAGAATGGGGTAATTACTATTTGGGAACAAGTTTTTTATCAAATGTAAATTGCGGTGATGGAAGATATTGAGGGTGCCACATGTTGTGGAGAAAGTAGTATTGATTCCTATGACGTAATAGGGAGTTCAAAAAGTCTGGTTTCAAGTATTGTCATGCGTAGCTCGATTGATTTTTCTCGCGCTAGGGTTGTAGCAACTGTTATGGCCATTACTGTTAAAAGGATTGATGGGGTGGAATCCCGTGAAACGATGAGTTCTTTTGTTAAGACGTAGATTCAGTGAAATTTGGTGGGAGTCTTATAATCATTTTATGCACAAAATTCGATTACTTGATTTTGTTGCATTGTTAACTCTCCTCCTAGTCATAGCTACAATCTCTTATATAATTGTGAAGGTTATCAATCCACTCAATATATTAAAGTTGTAGTAGGCCAAAATCATCCACATATTTATTGTACTCACAAATGTTGACATTCCAATTTCTATGTAGAGCGCCCATTAACATTAGATTGTATGGGACATGTTTTTGAGGCATGATGTCATTATCTCATAACAACAAGCTTTTTATCCATAAATATGTCATCTACAAGCCAACGGAATTGTTCCTAATCCTTTATAAAACTTTGTCATAATTATATCAATACCAACATCCCTACCTATTGACTTAGCTTAGAAGATATTACACCTTCGGATAACCAAACCTGATTCCAAGGTTGGTAATCATAAACGTAAAAGCATCATCATAAGGAAATAGCATGTTGTGTTGAGGAAATTCCTTTTTTTCCATTTCCTTCTCAGGATAATATTTGGTTGTGGATCATTTAAAATGTATAATTTATTTTAATATTGGGAAGCTCAATTCAAATTCATTAATATATTAATATGATTTGATTTTTTTATTAATAATAAGTTATTCTTTTCATTTGAAAATGTAATAGTACATCAAAATTTCAATGTTTACTAACGTAGTAAAGTTGAGAGGCTTTATTTTTTAGTGGATATAGCAGACCTGTAAATTCATAGGATGTCAAAAATCTAGTCAGCCTTGAAGTTGAGCTCCTCAAAGAAAACGAATTTCTTTAAATATGTTTATGGCAGGCTGGCATTGCCAACTTCGCTCCGCAAACTATCCTGGAGGACTGGAGGAGATAGGGTAGGTGGAACTTGGAAGTAGCTCAACCACAGTGGAATAGGGGTATAAGAAAAATCTTGTTTCTATTCATGCAATATGGTCGGAGCCATGGAAGCATGGAATTCCAGCATTGACTTGATACAACAAAGAAAACAAAAGGTGGAACTTGGGAGCTGCAGGATTGACTTGATACAACAAAGAAAACACAGGGTGTGAGGATGGGAGCCGTAGATGGTAGGATTAACTTGATACAACAAAGAAAACACAGGTCTATAGGTAGGGGCCACGGGCAGGAGCAACAACCTGCAACATTACAAGAAGTTTATGGATTGTGGATTTTGTCTGAAATGCCAAATTCGCGGGGGCATATTAACATAATATATTATACATTGAATACTCAATTAACTCACGGAGTCAGCATTCACGAATTGGTATGTGATAACTTGTAACTTGGTAAGCCCGCTAGCAACAACACGTATGAGCCACCTTCCAGGTTTAATAATTTTGTTGATGCCATTAAATGTGTTAAACACGTAAGCGCTCGCTACAAACACGAGAACTTCGAAGCGTTCAAGCCATGGGCTACTCAGTGTAAGCCCGTCCACGTAAGTTGCTCAATGATATTATTAGAGGCCCAATGGTCCATGATCCATGGATGATCGAACACGTGGATATTGGAGAGTAAGCGAGTCCCACTCCCAAGTCACCTAGCTAGTAGCCGCATTCCCAATTTCCCACTAAAAATTGTTGATGGGTGAAATTTGAAGCTACCCTTCTGTTGCAATTTTAAACAGTAGTGGTTAATTTAATTATTGAAGGGCTTACCATGAAATTAAATTTTTTTTGCATGGTAAAATTTGAAGTGGCCTTCTATGACGCGTGGGTAAAATTTGAAGTGGCCTGAAGGCTTCAAATTTGAAGCCTGGTGGGGACACTCGTGTCCCGTGTCCTCGTGTCGGGTGACTTAGATGAATACATTGTAGAAAGGGGGGAGTTTTAATTTTTTCAATTTTTGGTTTGATTATGAAGTTTTGAGTTTTTTGAAAAGGGTTTCATTTTGAGGTGTGAATTTAATTAAAAATTGGGTTATTCCCAATTTGATCAATATTACAAAACTAGGTTAAACAATAAAAAAATAGTAATTTGGATTAAAAAATCACAAAAAAATGATTTGGGTGAATGAATTACCTGACTAGATGAGAATGCACCGGTGAATTTGTCTCCCCTCCAGCTAAATCGAGCAACACGGATAGTTGAGTGGGCCACAAACCGTCTTCGTCCAGGGTCAATTTCGCCTCTATTCGCGTTTCTGATGCGTGAGTGTCGCGGGTGGTCGGCAATCGGCCGACTGTGTTTTTAAATTCATTTTTAGTTTTACATATCGCGTACGCGATTTTTAACTACATAACGCGTACGCGTTTTTTAACTACATAACGCATACGCGTTATTGTTACCTAGCCTACATGTCCAATGACATGTTAGGCTCGGGTCTTACCATGGCAGGTGGTAAATATCAGAAACGCGTTATGTTTTAGGTATCAGGAACGAGATTTGAAAAAAGTAGCATTGCATCTAAAGTGACCCTCATCTTCTTGCACACACCCAAAATAGAAACTCTAAACCAAATACATAATATATATTTATATCCTAAAACTCGTTTTAGGAAATTAAAATTTTCTATCCTCAAACACGCTTTCAACAGAATATATAACTACAAATATTTCAACCCGAGCTGACAGAATTAGATTTGCAGTTACACGCATCACACCTATCTGCTCAAACGGCCAAATTGCATTACACGAATTCCTCGTTTAATAGAAAATATGGATTTGGAAAACCCAACGAGTGCAGAGTACAGGAAAGAACTCGAATCATCCGGTGACAGGTGATAGGAGCGATATTACATTGCTCATTCCCTCCGAATTGCTCATTCATTCTGAGCGGTAGCATCCAACCTTTTTGTATCTTTCTTTCTTCCTAGCGGTAGCATCCATCCCATCTTATTCTTATTCTTCCTAAGGCTTATGGCGTGATAACGAGAATTCAATACCTTTTCTTTCTTGGTGCACCTCACTTCACCTGGCTAATCTGTGTGTCGAGCCGGCTCACCTGACACTACTCTATAGGCTCCTGGTTCATTTGTCCTAATGCTTCCTTTGGAATGCCCCCTTTGTTGTTAGAATGCATTGCCAAGTTGAAGGAGGTAAATACTAACGATCATCCCACAAGTGGTTCCATCGAAGATAAATCCCTCATCTGACCGATCAAGCAAGAAGTAATATGATAAGCCATGCCCTAATATGATAATCCATGCCCGGGGTTGGTCAAACTTCAGTGTTTGTTGAAAGTGCCTAATTCATATGGGTAGGGTAAGGAGTTCATCATTTAGCACCTGTCAAAAAATACTCTTAAAAATGACGACCCTTCCACCATGCATAAAGCTGATCATATTAAAATACTCTTAAAAATGACGACCCTTCCACCATGCATAAAGCTGATCATATTAAAATACTCTTAAAAATGGCGACCCTCTCCTTAAAGTAGGCTGATCCTCTGTATATCATTAATCATTAAAATAACCCGCGTGTCCAGCACCATGCAAACAAATGTTTGAAGGATCCTCCACGTATCATTGTCCTAAAGTATGCAGTGGTCCCTATGTATATAGTCCTAAAGTAGGCCGATCCTCTGTATATCATCAATCATTCATCTTAAAGACATCCATCAGGAAGAAAATTGGATTGTTGTGGAAGTTGCCTTCCAAGTTTGCATAGGTCGAATTGCTCAACGAATTTAAGGAGGACGACGAGAATCGTTGCTGTTGAGAAAAGGGCTAACAAGATGAGCAGAGCACACGGAAAGTGCTAGAGACTATTCGAATTGCACGACGAGAGGTGCCCTGCTATAAAACAATAGTCCAACTGCCTAGACTTTCCCAGGATTTATCAGGAGAAAGCTCTTATGGAATGCAAAAGTTGACGGAATGGCAGCCGTAAATGTAATTTTACATAAGAGGCTTTGCATTTATTAGCTACGCTGGGTGGAGTATCGATTTCATTCAAATTCAGTACTTTATTTCCTTGGGTAATGCATACGAACTGATCTTTGCAAAGGATGCCGTGACCGTTATTTTCATGCACTCCAAATTTGAGCTTTATTATCCAAAACAGGTTTGCAAAGCTTTAATTTCTGATATTTTAGATCCTGTTGTTTGTGGAATTGAAACTTTAAATTTGTTCTTAAACCCGCTGGATCTTTATTTTCAATTCTGAAGCTAACATCATCCCCCGCTTTAAGTTTGCTAAAGAATATCTTTTTCTTGGATTTCTGAAACTATAGGAATATATCTTTAATGTTCAGTCCAGTCACACAGACATGCTCAGTTTCCCATTTCTTATTTATAAGGCTGCTTGTTTTAGGGATTAACTTTTGGCTGCTCTGATTCCCATTTCTTATTTATAAGCCTATTTGCTTTTAAAGTCTTTTAAGAAGTTTTAGGGATTAACTTTTGGCTGCTCTGAATTTAAAATTTTTAGACCAAAATTGGAAAAAATGTGTGGAAATTTTAAGAAACAATATAATTGTCTTCTATGGGCTAAAATAGAAGTTTTAACAAAACTATCCATCCCCAAAACCCAAAAGGATGTGGGGAGCTTTGCCATGCTGCTACTATAGGAGGTTTATCGAGAAGTTAATGAAAGTTGCTACTCGGGTTAAAGATTGTTCAGCACTAACCCATTTGTGCAGGTTTTTATAGTTACTATACATGAGCGGAGGAGATGGAATGGATCCATTTCTGTAGATTATAGGCTCTCTCTTCTTCTTTTATTTCCTCCAAAGGCGATGATGTTTTCACTGAGTTGCAGGCACTGTAATCATGTCGACCAAAATGAGTAGTCTGCCTCTGTATCTACGTGCATGACTGTGTTACAGTGACGCCTTCGCTTCCTTCCCCATTTGCTGGCATTAAAGCTTCATCTACCTAGGGTGTCGAAAATGATAAAATACAACATTTTATTGAAGGACGATCTTCGAGTGTACATGGATAATAGTAATGGTTTGTATGTAATAGATATATTTCAACTATCATTCTCGGCGTGGAGTTTCATATGTATACATCAATTATTGTATTAGATTTTTGTATCTTACGTTTTAGAATTGTCATGATTATGTGTGCCACATTCTTGATCAAGATACTTGGGATTTCTTAATGAAAGTTGATGACAACAAATCATCATATTCTCCCACAAGATTTGAAGAGGCTCACGTCATAGTCAAACACCTAACGTAAGCGTTGAGTGAAGGTTATGTGTGCTTTTATTTTTCTCTAACAACCACTGTGATGACTGAGTAAGATTGAAAGGACTAGAATTGTTTTTAATCCAAGTCTCCTACTTTATGATTATCGTAATTTTTGGTGCTTTAATTATACTTTAAAAAGGATGGTAAGATGCGCAATAAGAGTTAAAAGCTAGATAATTTTAAAAGTTTACGGAAATTCATTGGTTGACGTCATAGATTCCGAACAGATTGTGTCACTTAGCTGTCATATTAATAATTGTAATGATTATTTACAGTGTAATAATGATTTAAAAAGACACTTGACAATATAAGAGTTCATTAATATTTTTATTTTAAAATTATTTAATTATATCATATCGATCATATTAATTTAGAGAACACTTGGCAGAATGTTGTATTTTTTATGATTATTATTTTTAATTGATTTTTTTATATGCAATAATTTTATTGCACACCAGAGCAAATTAGTCAAATCATTAATATAAACCAATAACAAAACATAAAAATGTATTTTAAAAAATAAAAAATATATATTTTAAATTTAAAAGAAATAATTTAATATATGAATTTTACAAAACTTAATCAAAACTTTAGAAAAAAGTTTAAATTAATTAAAGTCAAAGCTTTTAGCTTAATTAAAGTCAAAGCTTTTAGCTTACCAATCGATTGCTATATAACCTACCGGAAGCAGGTATAATAACTATTATACTCACATGTAACATATACAATATGATTATCTACTAACATTAAATCTAAACACCTTAAACTTCTTTTAAGAAGAGTCAAATTAAAAACCAGACGTCATTTTTTGGAACGCATGTTCACATATATGAGAATAAAATTCTAAACTCCACATACGATTGGGTGAAAATTCGTTGATTTCTTTTTTTTAGTTCGAATAAATCCAAATAAATGCGAGATGTTATTGCTGCCTATTGAACTGTTCCCTCACCAGTACCACATTGATGAAGATAGATAGATCCGTTCCAGCTGGTAATAATGGATTTCGAAAAAAGCATAGAATGTGGAATGGACTTGACGAATAAAATATTCACACGTGGAATTGGACCAACTGCATTGGGAATATTTTCTGACATACTAGGCTGTCATACAACAGTCATTTAGGGATTTAGAATTTTGATCCAATCCTACAACCTGGTAGAGGATTTCCAAATATTAATATTTTCTGAATACGTGGAAATCCTACAACCTGGTAGAGGGTTTCCAAATATTAATAATAAGAGGATTATATGACAAGGTGGATTATAATAAGCGGTTTATATGACAAGCGGATTATAATAAACGGATTGGATCAAAAATTGAAAATCCCTATATGACGGTTATATGACAACGTGTCACAGGATTTCAAATATTAATAATAAGCGGATTTGAAACCTTGCACAACTTGTGACAGCCTGTTCGGATTTAAAAGATTATTAAATTTAGTTTAGACATCATTATTGTGTTAGTATTGTGTAAGATATCAAATGGATATTTAGAGTTTTAGATGAAAACAGAGGAGCCGCAGATTATTCCAAGCCGAGCGGAGCCGAGGAGACCACTGTGGTCAGAGCCGAGCGGAGCGGAGGAGAGAATAAAAGTGGATAGGAGGAGAGCGGAGGATAGAAGGGTTGAGCCGAACCGAGCGGAGGGTAGAAGAGTTGAGCCGAACGAAATTTTTTGTGAATTGCATTTTTTTATTAATATGCAGTTGAATTTGAGAGCCGGGGTATTATTTTGTTTTATAATTTTTTCTTTCTTGTATCCAGTGAATATGCAGCTGAACCTTAGAGCCGCAGAATATCAGAGGTGCAGGAATTCAAGAGAGCAGGTGAGTTGGTGTGGACATAAATTCACATAACGCTTAACGCTTAGGCTAAGTTTTAGTTAATAAAGGTTAATGCTAAGTTTATATTTTGCATTTTCGTGTCATTTGTTTCTCTTAGATCTCCAGATTTAATATAACAGTTACCATATGTTTTTGTTTATTTTATTTTATTGTAAATTGTTATTGGTTGTTATCGCGTTTATAAATGTGCCATATGTTTTTAATTTATTTTATTTTATTGTATTATTGGGTTTATAGGGTTTAATATATTCTATTGTTAATTGTTATTGCGTTTATAGGGTTTAATAATAGGTGAGTTTTAATTTCTATTGGTTTTGTTTTGTTTTTATTTATTTTATTTTACCTTAAATTGTTATTGGGTTTATAGGGTTTAATACTAGGTGAGTTTATATTTGAGTTTAAATTTCAATTGGTTTTGTTTTTGTTTTATTTTATGTTATGTTATATTATATTGCAGTTTTTTTTGTTTGTAGCAGTTATATATTTATTTTAATATTTCTGGTAATAAATAAAAGAGATAGGTTACTGAAGTTATTTTGGGGAAATAAGTTATTGAAGAGATTTTGTTGTTTGTAGTGTTATTTATTTATTTTAATATTTTTGGTAATAAACAGAAAGGATAAGTTTATAAGTTAGTGAAGTTTCTGGGAAATAAGTTAGAAAGCATAAGTTTATAAGTTAGTGAAATTTCTGGGAAATAAGTTATTGAAGAATTTTGTATTAGATATTTATTCTAAATTATTATTAGGTTTATAGGGTTTAATAATATTTTATTAGTTTTATTTTTATTTGATTTTATGTTATATTATATTATATTATAGTGTATTTTTTATGGTAGTTATTTATTTATTTTAATATTTTTGGTAATAAACAAAAATGATAGGTTTATAAGTAAGTGAAGTTTCTGGGAAATAAGTTATTGAAGAGTTTTGTATTAGATATTTATTGTAAATTATTATTGGGTTTATAGGGTTTAATAATACTTTATTGGTTTTGTTTTTATTTTATTTTATGTTATATTATATTAGTGTATTTTTTTTTATAGTAGTTATTTATTTATTTTAATAATTTTGGTAAGAGATAGAAGGGATAGGTTTAGAGGTTAATAAAGTTTCTTGGGAAATAAGTTAGTAAAAGTTTTGTGTTAGATTTTAACAAATAGATAATGAAATTTATTATTATTTTTTTATAAAACTATAAAGAGGATGTTGCAACTTTTTATTTATTTATTTTAAGGAGGTTGCAACTTTTTATTTATTTATTTATTTTAAAGAGATTGTAAATTCTTTATTTATTTATTTTTATTATATTTTTTGATAATATATAAACAAAAATGTTAAGACAGGTTTATAGAGTAAATGAAAATTTGTGGGTAACAAATAGAAAATATGAAATATTTTGTTGAAGGTATTAAGTTTAATATATTGCTGAGTGATGGTTCCTACTTGTTCTAGTGAATTAAGTTTTAATTTTCTTTACCCTCCATGTATAATGGAGGTTGACTTGTCTTTGCTTGCTTCTAACAATTATTTTGGTATGTGAGAAGTGTTTCTTTTAGTGTTGACTGCTTATGTTGTTGTACGAGTATATTAAGAGTTGGATTGTCTTTCACTTTGTTTTATATTGTTTCCTAGATTTCTTTCCCTTTATTTAGGGAATAGATGGAATAGATAAATGATATAGATTAAAAAATATGACAAAAAAAGAATCTTAGAGACAAAATATGTATGATTTTAACTCTTTGAAAAGTATCGCTGGAATGATATGTTGATGTTGTGTTTTTTTTTTTTCACAAGTTAAAATACTATACTTTAATATTAAGTACATATGTCAACAATACAACCAAAAAAGTCCACCAAGACCCGATAGTAAAATAGCACCAGCAAGGAAGAGGCTACAACCAGTAGACCTAGTCTCCCAATAAGTCAACAACCACCACAAAGACAAATGCACCAGCAAACAGCTGTCGAAACAAACAAAAAAGCCCAAAGATACTGCCACTTCAATTAGACATCATACAAAAAAAGGCTATCGGACTCCCGAAGGATGTCATCTGCCCAAAATTAAAAAAAGACTGGTCCTTCCACTAGCTAAAGTGCAGGCTTCCACAAGGCATTCAACATGCATGTTTTCCCCCCTGAGAATATGGAAGAAGTGAATATCATTTAAAATCTCACGGAGAGCACTAATCTTCTCCAACCAAGGCCTAAGTTAGATGACATTAATCGGCCCTGTACCGTTTAACCAGTTCACCACCACGAGAGCATCCCTTGCAATCTGGGGCAGCTGCAATGTTGTGTTATGTAGCTCTACAACCAATGTTATGCCATAAAGAGTACTTGATGTAGTATTGAAGAGCATTACAAAGGCAGGAAGGGGTGAGTATTAGTTTTTCTCTTTTTTATTCTAAAACTGAAATCTATTGTTATTACTTGTGAGGTTCCTTCTCATAAAGGAAACACATTTACAATCAGTTAATTTTCAAATATATACAAAGTGACTGTCAATAAAATCTACATATTGTTTTTGGGATTATCATTAAGTATTTTGAAGTTAATATATAGGAAAGAAGTTCAAATGTATAATGGACTAATTTTTATTATGCTGACGTTAGTGGTAATTTTTATATTCTTATTTTGTTATATATTATTTTTTAAAACAATATTAATCTATTAATTATTATTTTTGTTTTGTGTAACAGTTAAATAGAGTGGAGGATGCTTTAACAAAGAGTAACATATGTAAAGTAGGATGGAAAATGCTTTAAAAAAAGTATTATGTGAAAAAGAAGACCAAGGATACTTTGTAGGTAGGGGATGAGAATGAAATTTCATATTTTAAATTGTAAATTGCATTACTATTTGTTTTAATGCAACTCCAAAACCTCTATTAATAGAAGTACATTTATTTTTGAGAAAGGGCTTGCCCTTTCTCAAATCTCTCAAGGAAAGCTTTGCCAAAGCTATCTTTGAGATGTCTATTGTGTGATAGTGTTTTTGCTTTTAGATTTTTTTTTTATTATCTTTTATTTCTGTTATTTAATATATACATTCATTTATATTTTAATGCATCTTTGTGTTTGTATAATTTATGGTTCTTAATTTGTAGTTTATTTATTTACTTAATAAAACCAATTTATCATAAACATTACATTTGCATAATTTTTTTGTTACTTTATATAAAATCATTTCGATCACAAAAAGTACATTTACAATATTCCTAATTCTATTACTTTGTATAAATCAATTTGATAAAAAACATTTATTTTTTGTAATATTCCATTATTTTTCCAGCGAAAAAAATCTACTATTGATATTCAAAAAAGTTGAATCAAATAGTACAATAAGGTCCCAGATTCGTCAAACAGAATCGGTCAAACCAAACAGTTTAGCATATACCATGCGCAAGAGATGATTCTCTTATCAACTATATCACCTAATGTCAATTTATACAAACTTATACAAAAAACAAAATATCACAGATTTTCAAATCAGTTACAGTTGCAGCAGATATTAGAAGCTAATCAAAAAAGTAAATGGTGCCTTCATCCTGGAGGTTGTGCTCAACCCATTCCTCCCAAATAAGTTGACCTTCATATCCTGATAACACTTGTTTGGATAATTTATCAGCAAGAGTGTTCTGCTCACGATAAATGTGTTCCAGTTGAACATCTTGAAGCTTAGCCAGTTCAGTTTGTGCCCTGAGAGCCCAGTGTCTTAAAGAAAGAACATTGAGCTGGAAGTCACCCGCTGCCCATTTAATTGTGACTTTGGAGTCTCCAAAAATCTTGATGCTGACCAGGCCGAAAATATTAGCCACTTTAAGCATACACCAAAGAGCAATCAATTCTGCTTTCATATTTGTACCTGTTCCACAATTGAGTTTAAAAGTAAAATGATGCGCCTCATTCAAATAAATCACTCCTCCAATAGCACATAACCCTGATTGAGATGCACCATCAAAAAAGATAGTGGGCTGATCAACTTTGAAGCTTGTGAGTACTGATCCTGTCCGTTCTTAATTTAGTGAAATCATCTTTACAATTTGCAAACATATTTAGTGCAATCAAGCTACACTGTGTAGGAGTGATATTGACATTTTGAAATAATGCACTATTACGGGAGAACCAAATGGCCCAGGAAATGCAGATTGCAATGTAGAAGTGTTTCTTACAATTCCTGTACCAGTTAAGAAGACATTGATTAAAGTCTCCAACATCTCACATTTGGTGTATTGAAAAATGTGAAATGATCACCTCCCATGTCGTCTTTGCAAACCTGCACTTAACAAATAGATGTTGTTTGTTTTCTTCATCATTCTTACATAGTGTGCAGATGCCTGGTCCGTTCCAGCCACGATTTCTGAGGTTATCCCATGTCTTAAGTTTGTTTTGTAATAACATCCAACAGAAACATTTGAGTTTGATGGGAATAGACCAGAGCCAAAGACGTTTGTACCACCAGTCTTGTGGATAAATGAGCCTGTTTTGTACAATCCTATAATAAGCTGTACGAGCCGTGACCATTCCATTTGCAGGATTGCCTTTCCATAGAAGTTTATCTGGTTCCTGTCTTATTCTGATACCTGATGCATTGATTTTAGATAAATAATCCTCCCAGGTACGAGCGAGATAACCAATGAGACCCAAGTTACTAGAAGACACCCATAAATTACCAACTGCTAAATCATGATGTTGAATATGAATTTTATCCAGTGTATTCATTCCTAGAACCTGAAGATATTGGATAATAGACAGAGGCAGAGTGAAACTGTCTTCCATTCCTATGATAGGATCAATACCTATGCGAATCCTTTCCCCATTTCCTACCTGCCAAATAAGATCGTCTTTGATCCAATGAATGATCTTCATGAAGCCGCGCCAAATTGGTGAGAAATTCCAGCTAACAGTTTTTGGGCTCCTTATCCAGCTGAGAAAGTCCTGTTTTATATATTTGTAGGCAATAAGGGTGGACCAAAGATTATTTCCCATAAGACAACGCCAGAGACTTTTGAGTCTGAGCGCTATATTAAATGAGCCCAAATCTAATATTCCCCATCCTCCAAATTTGAAAGGTCTCGAAATAACATCTGCAGCAATCATTGGAGTTCTGTCACCATGCACAGTCCCGAACCATAGGAAGTTGAAAAAAAGGCTTTTTATATATCTGAGAATGGTGGCTGGAACTTCAAGTAGTGTAAACCAGTAAACCGGAATACTGGAGAGCACAGATTTTAATAAGATAAGCTTCCCTCCTATGGAAAGGAGTTGGTAAGACCAATGATTGATTCTATTTTCAATCTTTCTTAATAACCAAAACCAGTCCTTACATAAGTAATTGTTTGGCTTAAGGTAAAAACCCAGGTATTTAAGCCCAGTTTCTAAATTATGACATTTATATGGCAAGAGCAATAGGATATCCTTTATATTTACTGCATCTGGAGACATGTGATAGAAATTAGATTTTCTTTGACTGATTTTCATTCCTGTAGCACCACAGAAAGTCTGAAAAAGGCCATTAAAAGTGATCCATTCTTCAATAGAATCTTCGCCAGCTACCATCACATCATCAGCAAATAAGATATGTGAAATCACAAAATTCTTTGCTAATTTAATGACTTTTATCTGTCTTCTAATAAAAGCTTGTTTGATCAGTCTACTGAACCCATCCATAACCAAGGCAAATAAGATAGGTGACAAAGGACAACCTTGTCTAATGCCCCTTGAACAACGGAAGAAAGTAGAAGGACTCCCATTGACTAAAACTGATATACTCACAGTTGAGATACAGGCCATGATCCATTTAATGATTGCAGGTGGCAATCCAATTTTAATAAGTATCATTCTGAGAAATGACCAACTAACCCTGTCATATGCTCTTTCTAAGTCCATCTTAAGTAGTAGAGCCTTTTTCTTATAGATCTATTATTTACATAAAATCGGTTCTAGTGCAAACATCATATTTACATTATTTTTCTAATACTTTATATAAAAACTAATTTAAACATTTCAGTTTGGAGCATTCTTTTTTAACTTTTATCTTAAATTAATTATATCACAAAAACATTACATTTGCAACATTCACTTATTATTTAAATTCTATCACAAATATTACTTTTACAACATTTTTCTATTATTTTACATAAAAATAAATTTTATGATAACCATTGCATTTAAAAAAACTCATATAATATAATTGATATTTAATAAAAATTTAAAATTTAAAATATTATGTGTTTATGTTTTGTTATGATGTGTTGTGTTTGTGATGTTGCTATTGTTGTGTTGTGATGTGTTGTACACATAAAAACACATGAAATACAAATTTATGTTAAATATTTAATTATTTCAAGCTAAAGCATATATTTATTATTTGAAGTGTTTATTAAAAATAAATGAAATGAAATAAAATATGTCATTTTAGATGTGATTATTTATTTCAATGGAATCTGTATTTTTTATTTCATGTTTATTTTTAATATTTTAAATGTGATTAATTTTTTATACCATCTATTTATATTTGTATTATTTCAATGATAATAAAAAAAATTAAACTTAATTATTTTTTATCGTATTAAAGTTGTTTTGTAATTATTATATTTATTGTACTTAATAATATCATTTTGTATTTGAATAAGATGCATGATTTAAATGATTTTATTTTTCAGAAGATGCATAATTTAAATGATGTGTATTTTCTATATGTCCATCAATTAAATAAATATTTTTATCTTGTTATTTTTTTTAATTGTTTTCTAATATAATATTAAAATCATATTATTCTTTTTGAATATAAATATCTTGAATTATTTTTTTAATATACATTTTTATTGTACATTAAAATAAATCAATATGTTTATATTTTAATGCATTATTTAATATGTTGAAATTATTATATTTGTATAATTTATGGTTTTTAGTTTATAGTTTATTTAATTTATAAATATTATATTTGAATTATTTTTTTGTTTATATAAAATTATTTTTAATATCAACATCACATTTATAATATTTTTATTGTACGTAGTATTTTTCTTTTATTTCATATAAAATTATAGTGTAAATTCTACATTTACAATCAATTTTATCGTCTATAAATTTATATTTATATGAAAAAAGAAATATAGATTTATGTAATAACTTGTACCTGAAATTGATTGAATATTTAAATATTACATTTACAATTAATTTTATAATTTACATTACATTTTACAAATTGATGTTTAATAAAAATAGAAATTTAAATATGATGTGTTGTGCATATTAATTGTACACATTAAATATGGATTTATATAATAATTTGTATTTAGAATTGGTTAAATATTTAAAAATGATAAATATTTATACCTGTATGATTAAATATTTGTATTTATATAATAAGTATTTATTTGAAAATGATTAAATCTTTTAAATAATAAAGATGTTATTATTTATGAAAAATAAATGAAATGATTTTTTTTTATTTCAATAAAATATACACTTTTTAATATCATATCTCTTTTTTATAGGATTAATTTTTTATTTAATATATTTATTATTTAAATATGATTTTTGAAAAATAATTGAAATGAAATGAAATATATTATTTTATATGTTATTTTACAGTTTAATAAATTGTATAATTTTTAATACCAGATTATTTTTAAAATTTTAAATGTGAGTAATATTTTATTTCATCTATTTACTATTTTAAGAAATTAGATTAAATATATTTTTGTTAATGTTTTTTTAATTATTACATTTATTTTATATAATAAAAAATTTTATTTGAATAAAATGTACAATTTCAATAATGTGTATTTTCTATGTAATTTATTTATATTATTCTTATCAAATAATTTTTTTTTTAATATAATTTTAAAACTCTTAATACGATAAAAATGATAATTAAAAAGAATAATTTTAAATTTAGATTCATTTATATTTTAATGCAGCATTAATGTCTTAAAATTAATATGTTTATTTAATTTATGGTTTTTAATTTGTAATTTGTTTTATTAATTAATTTATAATAAATCTTGTATTTACAATATTTTTCTATTTCTATAAACTTAATTTTAATATGAAGATTATATTTACAATATTTTTATAGTACTCACCATAAATATAACAATTAAGTTGATCATTTACAGCATTTTATAAATTGACATTTAATGAAACAAAAAATTTAAATATTATGTATTTGTAATTTTGGTCGGGTTGTTTTGAATTATAGAATCGAAATATAGATTTATGTTAATAAGTTTTATTTATAATTGATTAAATATTTCAAGTTAAAGTATTTATTTAAAATATAAGATATTAAAAAATATTAAAATGTTATTCAAATGAATATGAATTATAAAACACAAAAAACAGCTTGTAACATATTCTTTACTTTTTATTTAACAAAACAAATAAATTATTTATATGTATTTATAAATAAAAATAAAATCTAAGGTTTATATAAATAACTAAAAATTATTACTAAAAGATAAATTATGGTGTGAAACCTTATATTTTATTTTTATGTTCAAATTAAATTTAAATAATTTATTTATTTTATTAATTAGAAAGATAAACTATGGTACCAAACTTTATATTTTATTTTTATTTTTAAATTAAGTTTAAATAATTACGTCTTAGGTGTTTCATCGTGGTGGTGTATAATTTCCATGTTAGCTAGATTCCTTACTCATGGAGCGAATGGAATTCTGCCACGTGAAACTTATGCATCTCCGTAGCTAGCTTCTTTCTGTCGCAGTCCCGACTTGCTACCTCCTTCACTGTCGACCTCTTGCTCTCTCCCGTGACCTGGTCTAAGGTTTATATAAATAACTAAAAATTATTACTAAAAGATAAATTATGGTGTGAAACCTTATATTTTATTTTTATGTTTAAATTAAATTTAAATTATTTATTTATTTTATTAATTAGAAAGAAAAACTATGGTGCCAAACTTTATATTTTATTTTTATTTTTAAATTAAGTTTAAATAATTAAGTCGTAAGTGTTTCATCGTGGTGGTGTATAATTTCCATGTTAGCTAGATTCCTTACTCATGAAGCGAATGGAATTCTGCCACGTGAAACTTATGCATCTCCACAGCTAACTTCTTTCTGTCGCAGCCCCGACTTGCTGCCTCCTTCACCGTCGACCTCTTGCTCTCTCCTGTGACCTGGTCGCCTCTCTCCACCTCCCCTCCGCCTGCAGCCTTCTATCTCCTCTCGCTGCGAGTTTCTCCCTTGCTCTCTCCGGTGAGCTCACTCCTACCATCACCGCTTGTTGCCTCCTCCCTTCTCCCCTACTCTCTGGTCGCCTGTTGCCTACTCACCTGCTTACAAAACTGCGAAATTATGAATGCGCCAAAACCTGTGGCACGGTCGTCGATCGCTGGTTTCGAGGTTTCCTCTAAATTTCGTGAGGCACTTGAGCATAAATGCCCCACGAAACTGCAACAACATTGCAGAGCTTCGAGCTCTGATCGCCAAGATCCCAAGCTAGGACTGTCGATCTTTGATTTTTGTCCATCGCTGAGCTTCGACCAGCGACTCCAGAAGCAGAAGGCGTCACTGCGCTCTTCACATGGTGGTAATGTGGTAATGGTAATGAAGCATTTTCGCACTATTTGCAGGTAACCTTAGTTCAGAAAATTTATATTACTGTTAAATTCTCAGTAAAAAATGAAAATCAGGAACTCGTAAAGCTTAAATCATTCATCATTAGGATTTATTTCCATTTACTGCAAAATAAAAAAAACCGACCAAATCGTTTTCTTTATGCTACTTCTATCATTGCTAGAAAAATACTACGCAGTCCGCAAGATGGTGGGAGAAGTAGACATCTCGATGGCAAAGCAATGAAATCAAATTCTAATGTTCTCCAAATTCACTCATTGAATGGGCCTGCCATAGATTGCATAGATTCCGTTTCATAGTACCATGAATTGTTGTGGATGTTGTTGGCCTTGTGGTAAGCTCAACCACCTCGCTGTTGTGTAAAAGACCGATTGTGCCAAATCTTTGAGAGAATTTCACCAGTCTACCAAAATATGACCTACAATCAAAGCCACGTTTTCACCAGAGATTATTTCCATTTACTGAGGCCATTCTTGAACTCACATACAAAGAATATAATCGTAGAAGTTTACACCAAATCGCCATAAGGAAAATGCAGTGGAAATATTATTGATAAGCCTTTTGATTTTTAAACTGTCACCGTAAGAGAAAGCGAAAGATGCGACTTATGTACCTATTTAAAAAATTTCTGTAATAAACTAACACTTATTTCTGCCTTCTCATAAGAGTAGAACGTAACACTTATTTCTGCCTTCTCACAAGAGTAGAACGAATAGTTAGAATCCATATTTTAAGATGTATCATTTAATAAGCCGAAATCTACATCGATTGAAAGATAGCTTGCAACTTTATTTTTTTAAATTTAATTTTATGTGATTTCACATGTAAAATATAATATTATTCTTATGTTTTAATTTAAGGTAGTAAAAAAGGGTAAAGAAATATTTATGGGCACATATTACTTCGTAAGTACAATTCAAGCTCGTATGTTGATATTGCTAATTAATGGATTCAACGTTGCAATTGTATTAAATTCAAGAGCATCCCAGAATATTGATCAATGTAATATTCTTGATTCTCTATGGATAGGCATAGATCGATTCTTATGGGAGGATTAAATTTATATATATATAATACAATGTTTATATAGTTAGGAATCAGATGTTGAATATTTAATTTGGAATTAAATTAAATATTCCATAAAAACACGAAGTGAATTCGACTGTCTTAAATTATATATATATCCATTGTAAATTATTTGAGCACTACCTATTTATTTACTTAATAGGCATGTAAGTTGTCGTCTTTAAAATATTAAAATAATTATAGCTCTCATTAGATGTGAAAGGAAAAGAAATATTAGTTATGTTTAGAATTCATCCATTGAATGGGCCCTGCCCAAGTCAAGCCGCCTCTGCAACCCAGAATGCATACGGTGCCGTTATTAGAAAATGGAATGTGCGACAGTCTCATTGAAATTTGTAAATCAGTTCTCTTTTATGTCAGTATAATAAAAGTTTAGCGGTTCGACGGCATGTAGAAAGAGTATAAAACACTTTAAATGATATAATTAATTTAGTATTAATTAAATTAAAATTATTAATATTATAATACCTAATTCAAATATTAAAATATAATTCTAAAAGGATTTTAACACCCCATGGTGTCGTTAATAACTTGATCTCTACTGGTCAAAGAATGGAAGTGCGCCAGTTTTATTGAAATTTACATTTGTAAATGTTCTCTTTCGAAATCCCTAGGAAGCGTGGTAGGAAGGCGCTTCTCTCTAAAAATCAGTATTAGGAAGAGGAGTCTAGCACTAATTCTTGATTCTTCAGGATTTTAGGAGTATTTAGAAAGATAAATATATAATTAATTAAATTATTGATTAAATTAAAATTATTAATATTATGATATTTAATTCAAATATTAAAATATAATTTTTAGATTTTTTGAATCACTCTAAAACCATATTAAAAAAAAAAAGTCTATATTACTAAAGTATTTATAACGCCAATATTAGGCCCGCACTGGTGTGGTTTATTGGCGATTTGCTTGATATGAAGTCACTTGATATGAAGTCATATGTAAAGAGAGTCCAGTCTAGTCTCCAGTTGCCAATTCCCCTAGTTACAAAAAAAAAATAAAGCCAATATTAAAATTGCAAATCTATTTTGTGAGAATAGATATAATAATAATAATAATAATAATAATGCAACCATCATGATCGGGACACACATGAACTCTATGGTAGAGTGATTTTGCATCATATTTTGCATTGTGAAAACTCAAAGGAATATTAAAACAAATCTTTCAAGCATGGTATATTTCAACACTAGGGCCTTGTATTATAGCAGTGAGGTTGCTTGTAATATAGTAAATATTTACCAAATTTGTATGGGGAATATCTTGCGTAGTTCGTAGTGGTGTTTTTGTTTTTTTAACCATTTGTAATCATTGTTTTTTTTCAAATATTTATAATTATTTTTTTTAAAGATAGTTTTTTTGTTAATTTAGAATGAAATATCAAATGAGAAATAATAATGATATTTTGGTGAGGGTGTTAACTAAGGATATATTACTTAGTTTTTTTTTAATTTATAATGAATAGTTTTTTTGTTAATTTAGAATGAAATATCAAATGAGAAATAATAATGATATTTTGGTGAGGGTGTTAACTAAGGATATATTACTTAGTTCTTTTTTTAATTTATAATGAAATATCAAATGAGAAATAATAATGATATTTAGGCTAGGGTGTTAACCAAGGATATATTACTTTAAGATTTGAGCAGTAGTGTAGAAGGTCCTAAGTATGGAAAGTATATGGTGTGGTGGAGCCTTATAATCAAACTAGGGATTACAAATGATGTAGCAATAACGTCGCTCATAACATATGTTCATCTTAAAATTAATTTATAATCAAATTCAAATTGTATGAAACATAAAGTTGAAAGGTGTATATTTGTAAGCACATTACTATTAAACCAATATATGTTAGAAATCTCTAATAAATCAAACACATAATAAAAGAAAAACAACAAATTGATTATACAAATGAACACAATACATACACTTGTAGTGGAAACCCTTAACAAGGAAAACCACTATTGGTTGTTTTGTTTTTTAGTTATTTATTGGGGTTATGCAAAGGGAATTTAAATGGTTGATCAATGCATTCATGTAGAAAATCAATATCTTGAGCTTTTTGAAAAAAATGTCATTATTCAAACAAGAGTTTGAAGTTTATTTTGTGTTTGGCTTGAGTATGGTTGAAGATTTGCTTTATGTTTGCTTTTTATTTATGGATTATTTAAATGTTGCATATATGTAACCACATAGACACAGTGTCAATTGCTTCGTGTTTATATGATGAAGTAATCATAGTTAGGGTCTATAGTCCTTCAAGGTTTTGCATATTGAAGAGGCATAATGCCTTCCAAATTAATATGTTAAAATCCGTTGTTCCATAGAGCATTTGACCCCTGTTTTGTCTTCATTTGAAAAATACCGTAATCCCATTACATGTTTCATCTTTTAATCTTTATCATGTTTCCTCTTGTACCCTTCTCATGTTCCTAGAGAATTACCTTTCATCGAAAATTCCTTTGGTTGCGAGTTCATACTAGCAATTTTTAAATCACCATCTTCACTTGACTTATTGCTATAATCTCAAAGCAATGCCCTAACAATGTTGTATGCATGTATTTAATATGGCACTACCTCTGCAGCCATAAAAGTAATTAGAAATAACAATGAGAAAATTGTTAGTACGAAATCTCAAAATAACATAAATAAATGACAAAGCAAAAAAATGGGGGTGTACACCCAAGTAGGTTGCAACTAAATTTTTTAATAGGATTGAGGAAAATGTCTAGAATGAAGTTTTGACTATATTATTGAAGTGATAAAAAGTTACAAATGAGGGATATTATTGAAGTGATAAAAAGCTATAAACAAGAAGGAACCCATAGTTAGAAAAAATAGAGAGGAACCCTAATTTTTAATCCTAATTTACTGATAAGAATAATTAGATAGTTATTACATAAAAGTGGCATTTTATAAACATTTAAATATAATCCTTGATAAGTAAAACATTATACATTAAAACTCATATTCCTAACGTGATAATCGAATATTCCAAATTCTTTTGACATGTTGAGTTGATCCTCGAAGTGCTTGGCCAAATGGTCCTTAAAGGTCTAATATTCCATGAAAATTTGATTCAAATGTCACAACGAATTGAAAACAAATGAAATTGAATTGGATATAGAAAAATAGTAAATTCCATAAGGAATACTAATCCAATGGTACATATGTTGAAGTGACCCACTAATTGAAATTTACTTTGTTGAACCTTCTACCACTAATTTAGGATAAGTTTTTTTCCCTTCTTTATGTTCTTTTCCACTCAGCGTTCCTTTTGCTTCTCATGGGAGCAATTGCTCTAAGGAACATTGACCTTCTTCAACTCCTGAATTTGATTGTTTATATTACGAAATAGAAGGAAATGTGCACACAACAACTCACCAATACAAACCATTGACAACTTACACATTCAAGGAAGCATTTTTATTCTGATATCACTAAAACAAGAGCATGTGGGAATAATGTGAACAACAAGAAGTAGCTCATTCAACATTCAAAGATCCACGATATTCTTCACTGGCCGCTTCAACAAGATAGAGCATTCATTGTTGATAGCATTAATGCCAATGCAAATAGACATCCACCATCATTGCAACCATAGATTGGTCTTTGTGGTTGTTCATTCGATGCCCAGGAAGCTCTTCAACGCAGGAAGACTTCTTAGCACAGAATAGAAAATATAATGTACACAGTAGCTTCAAGTGAGTTGCATCTCCTAGACACTCCATCTCCACGCTGCAACAACTCCATGCAATCACACTCTTTAATGTTCCACTCCGATCTCCACTTTTTCAAAGAGCAAAGAATGAGAGGAGGATTCACACTGCAAAGTAAACACAAAACAACATGCCACATTCTTTGAAAAATACAAATTACTAGTTGCGTACAACAACCTTAACACATCAAAGGAACCATTGACTGTTTAGTTAATGATAATGGAAGCAAAGAAAAATGATTTTCAAGCAAACCTTACTGACTTTTAAACGCATGCATCAGTGGCGAACAAGAAGTCCAATGAATTGAAGACTCAAGTAGATAATTTGTTGAGAGATAAGGAATTGCTCATCGAACCATTATGGGCACAAGCATGCAAGCTTCAAGAGCAAGTCTCAAATTGTCAAAAAACACTCTTTCAACAAATCTACAATATCAAACAATTCATGGCAAGGATGCAGAAAATTGCTACAAGCTCAATAGCAATGCATCAACATTTGATTACTACTGGAAACAAGCTTAACAAACAGTTAATTTGGAGAGAAAATAACTCACCATTTCCTTCTCACCTCCCTCAAAAAACACTAGCAACCTTGCAGCTGGATATTGCACTCCTTGAATTTTGAAGGAAAGCCACTAATCGACTAAATGCCGAGATTGATAAAACTCTTGAAAAGTGCTCAAACTTTTATGAGGAAATCTATTAGGCTCACCGTAACTCATGAAGACGTTTGAATCCTTGATGCGGTTAGAGTCATTGATAACCAGTTACTTTCCTTTGTTTATTAGTAACTTTCAGAAGATTAGTTCATGTAGTGACGGGTCTGTTCGTCTTTACATGGTTGAGATCGATGACAATTTTTTATTGTGGACTTGAAATCCTCAATGAGAAGAAAGAAAACATATTTGGGTTTCCCACTGTATCTTCCATTCTTGGAGCAAGCATAACGAAGTTTATTTTACAACTTAGATTGTGCCACTATCAAGAGATGGTACATGAAAGAGTTTTATACCTAGACTTGTATATGGAGATTCTTAAATTTATTGAGCACTACAACACATGGCATGAAAGCAAACTTTTGTTCACAAGTAGTTTGTGCAATTTATGAGCTATTATAATCATTGTTTTAATTGATAATATTGCAGAATTATTGTTTTATATTGTTTATATATTCCAGATATAGTAGTAATTTATAGTGTTCAGATTACTACTACAGAGATTGTGAGAAACGCAGTTGTAGTTGCTTCACTGTGTTGATGAACTTAACATTATTTTTTGTTGTGAGTTGAGTGCCTATGTCTTTGTAATCTGAAATTGTTATAAACTTTGCTCTTTTCCTAATAGTATCCTTCACTGCGTGAGACTATGTTTTTGTTCCTTCTAACTTTCCTTTTTTCCTACCAGCGTTCATTTTTGTCCCTCAAGAGACAAATGCTAGTTTATTTATTTTGTTAAGACAAATGCTAGTTTATTTATTTTGTTAATTAAAAAGTAAGGATTATATTACAAGCAATTTTTGTTTTCTATTCTCTCAAAATTACAAATTGCAACATGAACAATAAATAAAAAGACTAGGTTTAAGTTTGTGGAAGCGATGTTTATTGTGACGGACTACATTGTTGTCAATTTGAGGTAGTGTAGCGTATTTAAAGTTGCTTAAAAGGCTTTATGACCTAAAATCCAATGTAATCCAATGTCGATGAATACATTAATATCATGATATTAAAATTTCATTACAAACATATTTTTATAATTGATTGTGAACCATAGCTTGCCCATTTTTCTCCCATGTAAATGGCATATGTTCTGTATTTTGTTAAACTTATTTATGTTAAAATTTTGAAGGTGTACAAATTTTTTTAAGCTTTATTAAACATTGTTTAGTTTGTTTTATAAATTTGTAATTTTTTTCCTGGACCGGGTTAACATGGATGTACTTAACCCTCTTGGAGGCCACATGGATTTCAAATGCAAAAATTGAGCACCAAATTTAAATAATCTTTGTAGTTTCATTAAAGGTAAAAAGCAACCTTTATGTATATGATGTTTCATTCACATACATGTATCCCATGCATAAATATCTTTTTAGGCATATGGCCTTTCCAAAAGATGTTGCAGTTTGGTATGCTTTGAGAGCCTGATCAGCCATCCCTTTAGTATCACTACTAGTTTTTAATTCAATGAAATAACAATGGTAATATCCTTTCATCTTGTAATATAGGAGCATATACTTTCCAGAACTAGAAGACAAAATTGTTGAACACAATGTGCCCATTGAGGGTGAATCAGTGTGTAGACAATTTAACACTTTTTCAATTCTTTTTATCAACAGCTAATCAATGTTAAATAGACTTCATTATCATAAACAAATCATCATAGCAAAAAACACATCACAATAGGAACACCAGATTTGTATGTAAACTTGATTTTTAATTATATTTTGGAGGAGTACATGGATTTTTAATTATATTTTGGATGAGTACAACTAGCTTGCAATAAGAAATAATCCGTCACACAATCAACTGTTGATCAACATGTCTGTCATCACTCAGAATCCAGTGTCGACTGTCAAACCATTGTCACTGTCTTCAAATGCACCTGATCTCAGTGCTTTGTAAACCAAGATGGTTTAGGATTTGAGCTTGGTGTCTTCTTGTCAAGGCTTGAATGAAACACAACTTGTAACTTCTTTCTTCACTATTGCGGTAGCTGTCCTGCCTTAAGACGTGAACTTAGAGCTCTATTTCACAACTTCAGGACTGCCTTAAGACCTGCACTCAAAGCTTTGAATGCTTGAAATAATTAGCAACATTGGATGTCTGGGATACACTTTCGCTTGCCTTTACTAATGGTTTGGCTGAACTTCAAACAAATGGTTTGGTTGCTTCAAACTTTTGCTGCCTCAAACTTTAAAATTCTTCACAAGTGATGCAGCTGTTCTGCAACTATCATGAAATCAGAGCTTGAAAATGAATAAAATCAGCGGCATCCGCTGTGATGCCGCTGTCCTGATCATCTTCCTTATGTTTCTACTGTCCCGAGTTTAGAGGATTTTCAAAGACTTGGAAGATGCATCTCTGTAGCTGCTGCTTAAAATGACTTACTTTAATATGATCCAATCACTGCATATAAGTCCATATCAGAATGGACAACTTACTGCTACCAACTGTCGAAATTTCCACACTAGTGAAAACCTAAAGAACTGTCCAGCCTAGTTAGGGAAGATTACAATATCAGAGATGATCAAAATGGGTACTGTGCAGCCTTGTTGAGTAGTCTTTCACACAAGATATGAATAGAAGTGATTCTGATCAGTTCGCTAGGGCTTAATCATAGTCACCAATAAGATCCTTATCAATTTTTGAATGATTCTTATAGCAGAACTAATCTACGACAGATGCACATTGAATTAACTTGAGAGACTGGCCAAAAAAAATTGCAAGTTCACTTCCCTAGTCAGTCATATGTTTGCTGCTCCATACCTCTTGGAACGAAGGAATATCTCTAGTAAATTATGGTGAGAAAATTTTATCTGCATGTTCGTCTATGCCAGTTCTCTCCCTACTTTATAAATCATTTGGGAATAATTCCTGGAAAAACACGGTATTGGTGTAAGAACACTTCTTTTGGGAAAAGTTTGATCAGGGACCACAACATTGTTTTGGGATATGACTCTTGGTAGCGGATGCCCAACTAATGTAGAAAAAATTGCTAGGAGAATCCAAAACCTTATTTCACTACCTTAATTGGAATATTGTAAACAAATATTGCGAAGACAAGATCGAAGGGGGTTTCAGAATTTGTAAAGATGGAAATAAAGAGAGTGTTGGCCAATAGGTTTGGTAGATGAGGCAAGGAAAAAACTAGAGGACTAGTTTGTTGGAGAAATGTAATTACGATCTGATCGCGTATCTAGTATTAGTTTGCAAAATTCACAGATATGTCACACAGTCAGTCAGTCAGTCATAAAGCTTCATGCACTCTTCCTAGTATTAAATATTCAGCAGCGATTGTATTCCGCAAGTCAAATATCTTAGGTAGAAATTAATTACAGTTTTTAATGGATCTCAGTAGCTTCCAGGTGAAGGTAAACCAAGTTTGTGTATAAATGAAAATCACTCTCAAAGTCTTATGTAGAGGTATGTCACACAGTCAATCAGAAAGCTTCATGTACTCTTCCTAGTATTTATTCAGCAGCGATTGTATTCCGCAAGTCAAATATCTTAGGCAGAAATTAATTACAGTCTTTAATGGATCTCAGTAGCTTCCAAGTGAAGGTAAACTAAGGTTGTGTATAAATGAAAATCACTCTAAGAGTATTATGTAGAGGTGTGTGAAAGAAATGAGAAGAAGAATATGTCCGTGATGTGTTTGAGAGCCCAAGCTCTGTAAGAAGTGAAAGTTCAAGTAAAATCTCATCTCTGTGTAATGCGGCAAAGTTGTTTGTTTTACTGCGGTAATATATAGGAAAATCATCTTCTATCATTTCTTCTTCTTCTTTCCTTATTTCTTCCTCCAGTTCTTGACGATGATCTAATCACTCCTCCTTAGTTACTCTGTGTTCGTTGATTCGATAAATCTCCTCTTGAGCCACTGCACCCGCAACACTTCCCTCATCTTCAAGATGTATCTTCTCAGGAATGAAGGTCTCGTTGCGTTCTCCACGATTGATGCAGACATTTCAATATTAGAGATAATGGAGCTTCCTCTTCTTGAAGATGCTTCGATAGTCTGGTAGAGGAATCAAATTTGGCGATTAATTCATCAATGAATTTCCGTCTTCCCAAATCTTGGTTACTGCCACGACCTCTTCCACCTGCAGGATTAGTATTTTGGGGGGGTTCCCGAATTTTTCTTCTCGTATTCATGCAAGCTTCAAATATTCATAGCTGATGAAATCAATTAATCAAATACCATCTATGTCTATCAATTACCTTCCTCGACAACGACACCAAAATGTTGGTCACTCTTATCGTTTCAAAGGCAACCAAGCAAAGTATATGCATAAACAATTCAATAGCTGATTAGATAAATAAAGAACATTCATCCTATCTAACTGTCAATCCAAACTCAACTCACTGTGAAATCAAATCTAAATGATCAATCTAAGAACTCGAGGGATTCTTAATTTCCTACAACATCAATCCTGTAACAACTGATCTAAGAATGAATTAACTAGAATTGCTTTTGCAAGAAGTTAAATCCTAAAAATATCATAATTCAAACCGTGAACTACCTGATTCACGCAAATTCTAAGAAAGATAGATAAAATCATGTGCAGGAGCTGAGCTTGACTGTAACAATAAATATTAATTAACACGCTTGCATAAGAAAGGAAAATACTCTACACGGTCGACTGTTCACACCACACTATTGCAGCAAACCAAAGAGAAACTACAATCATGCATTTATCTAATTAACCATTGTTGCAGCAATCTGTAAATACTTCTACTGTAACTCCACATCAAACCAAAATAAACAGAAACTAAAACATCTACTTAACTCGGCAATCTCTGTGACAAGGCAGGCCCTGGCCTTCTAACAGAGATGTCGTTAAAATCTAATAAAATCTAAAACACGGAAAGATTGAGAATTGGTACTCCTTTCATTAAAATGATAAAATACAGTGTTGCAGTCTCAACCTGTTACAATCTTCTATTCATAAAAATGCTAACCCCATGGCTCAAATCGCCTTCCTATACTTATACAAAGATGAGGTAGTTTCGATCCACTAATTCTGGTCAGCCATGAAGATATACGATCTTCAGGCTGTTGAGTTGAAACAAAAACAGTTACAACCATTATTACATTAAGTGGATTTGCTACTAATGATGCAGGCGCTTTTAATCCGAGCTGTTACAGGCCGAATGGGTTCCAGCTGATCAGAAGGAAAGATGCTTGGACTATTCAGTGTGGACTAATATCTGTTGGCCGCGTGGAGAAATACTCACGCTATCTCATCAATGAAACAAATCAGATCCTGAAAAGGGGCAACTTGACATCAATTCTTCTTGACTCCACGAGTTTCAGGGAGCTGCTACACCTGGAGTCTTTTGATGTTCTGAACTTTTCTTATCACATCAACAGAAGTCAACGCAATTCAAAGATAAAGTTCATAACCATAGACAATATCAAAGCATTAATGAAACACAACAATAATGAATTATACTTGATAAAATCCATGCTTGGCTTTGGGAGATATGTGTCTGAAGTGTAGAAGAATAGGGAAAAACATGGAAACAAGGTATTGATGAATGTGGTAAAAAATGGTCTATTTTGGCACCCAACAAGTAGACACTTGAATCCCAGCTAAGTTTTCAATATCCCAAATCGCACGATTTTTCTGTCTATGGGAAGCTATGCATGGAAAAACTTAATGTTTTGGTCACCGAAGGAGATCCACAATGCTCATCTCTTTAGATGCCAAATATCTTCTTCTTGTCCCAGTAAAGAGGATTTATCCACTTCAATTTTGTGTATAGCATCCACATGAGAATCTGCCACTGATTCCGCAAAAGGTGCATCATATAAAACTTTTAATTATGCCTCAATACTATGCAATCCGGTGTGTACCGCGAGTTTTTTTGCTTTGATCCAGGGGATACAACACATTTTAGTGTCCTAAGAAAGCAAGGGAGTCTAAACATAGCAAGTTGATGTTCAGCAAACGAGAACAAATGCCACTAACTCCTTACCAGGAAAACAAATTCTTCATCTTTAGACCAAACAGGATAGTATTTAAAAGGGAAATTCGAAAGTAAAGTGCCATTTCCCACCTTAAGGATAATGGACATGTGCTCTGGTATATGATACGGTTCGATCCAAGACTTACAAATTCCAAGTTGTGAATAAAGGGATTCATGAACCAGGAACCTATCGAGCCTCTTTGCTACTACATCGACCCCCTTCCGACCATTACGCCAAGTGGGCATAAGTGGATGAGCCCCACATCAATGAGATGGTGTGTATTGACAAAATCCATGACAGGTCATTTGAAGCCGCATTACAAGCCTTTGAGCCCCAAGATTCGGCATTTGAAATGGTGAAGTTAAGATCCTGACAAATATTAGAGGTTTAATATTCAGTAATCCGTTATTGTTGAGTTTTGACCAATATCTTTAAGTTTGTCCCTTGTTGAGCCATAGCAATTGAATAGGTGCAAGGGACCTGCCAATTCCCTACTATATCTAGAGAGCAAAATTCCACCCCCCAAACAGAAGGGTCAAAGCTGAAATATAAAAGGATTCCATGGAAAGAGAATGCCACCAGAATGACCAACCGCGTCAATGATACTGCACTCCCATCCAGGAAGTAGATGCCATAAGAATGCTCGAGCTTTAAGACCATCTGCCATGGTCTATTGAAGGAATATAATATCGGGATGAACCAAATAAATGATCCGTTGGAGGGCTAATGCTTTGAGGGCACCCCCAACCCCGTAAATGTTTAAAGAGAGAAGGATCATCAGGTCACTACCGGAGAGGCCTGATTTGATCTAAGATCCTTGTAATTGTTTCAGACATTTCTTCACTATGCTTATAATATTTGATCATTTTGGAGTTGTTTTACCTCATGCTTGGTTTTGGATATTTTATTGGTAAATAATATTCCTTCCCTTGAGAAATGAATTAATGGAGTTGTAATGAAACTCTAATGGTTTGAAAAGGTGTCTCTTAATCTATTGTCTCGTTGGATGAAACTATAATGGTATGAAAAGGTATCCCTTGGTTTATTGCCTCGTTGGATGAAACTCTAATGGTATGAAAAGGTATCCCTTGGTTTACTCGTCACAATAAGGTTTGGGATGTTTCCAATATGCCATGCCTTTGACTAATAACATATAACATTGTATAGTGATTTTTTTAGATATCTTAAATTTTACATTTTATTTACACAAATAACATTGTAGAGTTATTTATAGATATTCTAAGTTTTACATTTTATTGTAATTAATAAAATATATTATGGCATTATCGAGCCTAATTTTGAGGCGATATAAATATTCACTTACATTTTTGGTGAACAATTGTTACTTTGGAGTAAGAGATAACCAATTTGATAATCTAATACAAAGTAATGCTATAGTATTAGTATTAATATGAATAAATCCTTTTACATTGAACTATATTTTAATATTAATATAAATAATGTTATTACTTTTACACATAACTATATTTATGTATTACCTTTATGGTATGGGTTACATTTTTGGAACTTTATATTGAACTATTTATGTATTACTTTTACATGGAATTATATTATGGTTGTCTCCACGATGGGTGTAATCAGGGTGGGTCCCCTGCTTTACGTGCATAACCCTCATGGCAATTAATGGGATGCACTATGCAGTCAAACACGTGGAGTAGAGATGCTAGCCACCACCTCGGCTCTTAAATACAAGTACATGAGTTTCCATTCAAGTTCATCCTCTTCATACCTGCAAAGACTGGTCCGCACGCTTGAAAACCCTTCCACCTGCAAGAAATATGATGGTAATCCCGTGTGAAATCTTCTACAAGGATGGCCCTAAGATTGCATGCATTCAACTGCTTGCAAAACGTTGGAATCGGCTCAAACTGGGGTTCATATTTGGTAGCTCCAGTCATACATATATTGAAAGGGTTGCCCCGCCTCTGCAAAACCTTTCCCTCTAGGTTCTTGTGATTAGTCATAACAACATGGTGCGAACGAAGGTAATGCCTCGAAAGACCACCAACGGGACGCACCGCACCCACATGCCGCAGGCCATGAGGGAGTCGAGTTCAAGAATACATTCCCATCTTTGGCTCGTGCCTGTACCTTGTGTCTGGAAAACCAATTGAAACAAAAACATGGGCAACCTCCGGCATAACAACTTGAAGCTGAATTTGGCAAGCTGGTGGAAGATAAAGGGTCTACTCGTACCAAGGAGACACACCACACTAAGACGTTGGGGATTTTATTGACTGTTAAGGCTCTTATGTCCATGGCCATGGACGATTGCATTCAGGGAAAGCTACAACAAAAAGATAACGAGCTTCCCTTGGTCGATCGCATCTCCAACGTGGAAGCTACCTTATTGGCCCTGATGCGGTTCTAACAGGAAGAAATGGAAAGTTTGGAAGCGAAGATCGACACTCTCACTTGGGGTCTAACGGGTAAAGCCTTCACCCGCCCTCCTCTAGGTGCCATGGCCAACACCCAGCTCGTATTTAAACGTTGTCCCACAGCTGCCGAAGATAAGCAAGGAATTGATGCTCCATGTGACACTTCAGGTGCAAGCCCATCCTTGGCTCCACAGTTTTAATTTTCATCCTTTATGTCATGTTTTTATGATGGTCTCAGAGGTCCTTTAGCTATCAATTTTTGAAAAGTCAGGTCATAACCCCTGGCCCATGGGGGATTCATCTGCAAACTTATACTTACTGTGAACTTTGGTTTCTTAGGCAACTTGCAGACTCTCTCTGTTATGTTTGAAGTCTGTTTCAACGATCGATATTAGTCCTTTGGTGACTTAGTCTACAATTATTTTTTTCAATAAAAGCTTTTCAAACCTTACAAAAACAAAGAATTATATTATGATTGTGTTACATTTTTGGACATTTGCATTAAATTACATTTATGGTTGTGTTGTATTTTTAGGTAAATAGCTCACATTTAAATAAGAAATAAGAAATTTTATATTAAATATAAATTAATTCATTTATACTTTAATATTAGTATTAATATGACTAAATACATTTACATTGAATTATATTTATATATTACCTTCACATTCAACTAATCAACTAAAAAAATATTTATGATTGTGTCATTAAATGACTATGTCAAATGCTATCATTTGTGATTGATATAATATCTTAATAAAGACCTTAAGTTATGACCGTCGTTATTATCTTCTTAATCAAGAATCCTTATTAACATTTGGCCTTGCTCATGTAGTAAGTTCTTGATTTACTTAGTTCAAGAGACACAATTATTTTCCCGTAAAATGCATATGCAACATACCATACGGGTCATGTGTGATTGGCATGTTTTTATTATTCAATTTTGAATGTATCAATAAACAAAAGAAGTTTATTGGGTTGAGAGGTGCTTTCTACAATCCAAAGCGGATGAGATGTGTCATGTCTCTTACATGTCGGCTCCAAAAAAAAAATGAAATCAAACACATGTCGGCTCAAATTTAAATTGGCTAAATCATGTAAAATAAATTTATATAAATATACATTGAATTGTTGAATATCAATATATAGGTTCTTTTAGGTGAAAAATAGATATCATATTTCAATTACAAATTTCTAAATAAATATTTTCATAAAAGTTACAAGACAACTAAATCTCTGTGTATTAGTTAGTCTTGCCTTGATTTGATCTACAAGAGAGACATATATTCACAAGCATATGGATCAAGAATAACTATTTTATTTCATAATTTTGTCTATTTGTAGAATTTATAGGAAACGTGGATAATATATTGATTATGTGTTATTAAGTTAATAATAGAACAATAAGTTAAATATTAATTTTATGATAATTGCAAATTAATGACAATCGATAAATTGCAAGTATTTTACTTCACAATTAGTTAATGAATGCAACTTTTGTTTATTTGTAGGATTTTTGTGTTATAGTTTACAACATGAAATAATTGGCACTCAGACAACTATATTTGGTGTAGTCTAAATATTCTACGTTTTCAACATTTTCTATTTGCTATGGAAATTGCATAATTTGGGTGCCATGGAGGTATTAAACACGTAGAAATTTGGATTTTACCAAAAAGACAATTGTTGGATTCAGGCCAAAACCTATCGTAGACTACTCCATTATATTAGGATAAATAACTATTTCACTTCATAATTAATTAATTAATGCAATTTTTGCATATTTGTAGGATCTAAACAACATGATTCAAAATTGGAATAGTTGGTGCTTGGACAATTATAATGAAAATTATAATGGAGGCAAACCTTGGGCTTGAAATTTACAACCCTAAAATGGGTTTACACTTAGAGGGATTTGATCTCTCTTGGGGCTTGATAGAACCGGAGTTAAGAAGGATCTATGCTTGTGTGTGTATACTAAAATTAAAATTGTAAATGATGAGAAATATTATAGGGAAATACTATTCATGTGTTTATTATTGATAATCAAAATTCAAATCAATAGACAAACAACACCCAATTATATATATATACACACACACACTTTGCAATGCATTAATTATAAAGAAAATTAGGATTCATGATGTCGACTAGGTAGCCCCTATTCTTCTCAGATTGCATCTTCGTCTTGGTAGGCTCCCTATAGAACCTAATTACAATGTCCACAATGCCTTTAAAAACAACCAAATGCATATAACCTTTTTCCAACAATAGGAAAATGCATAGGCATTGAACAAGTTGTAGTATAAAGAGGCAGGCTCAATAGATGAATTGGGAAAGTGGAGGGAGCAACAAAAACCCTAAATTTATTTATTTTTTGAAACACATGGCATGAAAAGTGATCCATTAGTTGACTAAAGTCACATGGATAGGGAAACACCATAAAGAAACTCAATGGATTACCAAAATCCCATAAGTTTCATTAAAAGGAAAGAAGAAAAGCACACCTACAAGCAATTCAACTGTATTTATGCACTCATGCACTCAATGAATCCAAATAAACAAAAAATAAAGTATGATTATGTACTAGGTCCTTCACAACCACAGACTTGGGAAATTCTCTATTTGACAATGTATTCACAACAACCTATGCAGAAACAAGCTCATTATGTCTCAGAGTATTGCATTACATGGGACCCTTGAAGATCTCGCCATTAAAATTCATGGTAGGTTTAAATCTTAGAGCATGGACTGGACTAGCCCTTTTCCAATACACATATACAATGTCAGGTTGAAGCAATTTTCCTTTGTGCAAAACCTACATATTGAGATTTAAAAGCATAAAAAACAAAAACATAGATAGCGTTAATGGAGGTAACATAGTTTGATTTGAGTAAGATCGATTTCTTCAAAATAAATTTGTCGTAAACAAAACAGCCTCCCATGTGCTATGTATGCACTAATATACATGACAAATGGAACACGAAAGGTGATGCTCTCTAGCATTCATATTAAGTAGGGAACCAATCTCCATGTACAAGATATAATTTTTGGGAGAATCTAAATAAGATAATCACCATTTCCACCTAAATGCAGACTTCATAAATCTGTATTGACAAATGAATAATATAACTATTGCAAACCATCAAAACCATTGCAGTAGCATAGTAAACATGGCCACTCTCCATATTCTCCTGGATGTTTTTTAATTAATTTGTAAAAACCTATAAATGTTAATTCTATATTAACTAAATACAAATAAATAATATATATTTTTGGAAGCTAAACTATTATATTAATTAAAAATGAAAAATATATAGTGAATCAGTGAGTTGGTTGGCCACCTGGGAAACCTGACCAACAATATAAAAGGAGTTTGTCACTCATGACTGTCATATGTCCAAAACAGAGGATTAAGGAAATTCTGAAATTAAAAAAAAAGACGACTTTCTAATTCTATGCTTACTAGATAGGTGGAAAATATTGTAATACTTGAACCCATCACCAAGGCTATCGGACCTAGCAAAACAAACATGAATAATACTAGAAATAAGAAGTTTGACCCTCGTCATCAGAGATTGAGATAAAAGGGATCTCTCAAGCTGAAGTAGAGGGAATGTCCTCAACTTTGTTCGTATTTTCAATAAACTCGAAACTTGTGGTAGCTCTCATGATTAGGTTGATTTTGGCATTAATTATTCACATCTAGTCCTACATCTCATCTGTTTCAAGGATAATTTATTTTCAGTCCTCTCTATGGTCCAGTAAGACTTTTCCAAGCAGATTTTTCAGTTGCCTATATAACCAAACAATCTGGAGATACTTGGTATCCCAAATCCTTGAAGTCCTTGCATCCAAAATCCAACCCTGGAGGTCTTGCCTCAAATCATCTGTATCCACTGCTTCACGCTCCCGCCACACCCAGTCTTTTACTTTCTCAATTTCTTGCTAAACATTGAGTGAGGTGTGCCTTTTGTAGCATAAGGTCAAGGCCTACACTTCATGCATTATCTTTGGATAAAGGTTGAACCCCTCCCCCTCTTACCCCCTTTGCTGGCAGAGCTCCTCTTTCAACTAACCATCCTGCCCTCTTGAATCACTGCTTGCTCTCCTATTATAGTCAATCCATTTACTCCGCTAACAAGATGCCACTACTTGGTTCTCCCTAGGCTCTTCCTGCCATGGTTGCTTTTAGCCTCAACCACCCAATTCAAGCCGCTCACCATGCAATGAATATGCAAACCCATATAAGGTCATACAAAACTTTAGAAAGTTGCCCAAATGGCTTGTTCGCGACCTTGAAAGACCCATGTTCTACTTCTCTGCTTGGGATTGAAAGTCTTTAGTTTCCTCCTCTTAGCAAAATCATCATATTTAAGACCTCCATGTCAGGCACAATCTCTCATTTGTCCCTTGTTCGCAGTTGGATACCTAAAACCATCTTATCACATTGAAGACTCATGATGAATCGATCTTCAAAAGGACGAAGTCACATCCTTTCCATCTCCAAGATTAAATGCCTCAATATTTACAAATAAATAAATAATTATTAACTAACACATCTCATTATTAAAAAAAAATATTATTTAATGTTCGATTCATAACTTTATTTATCATTATCATTTAATTATAATATAATTATAATTATAATATAACAAGGGAGAAAGCTGCAAGCAGTGAATTCCCTACCAACTAGAAGGTGCATCATTGGAACACATGATATCAAAGGCACGATTCATAACATGAGGTGCAAAATAGTTTTAAAGCTTTGACATGGCGCTCAACGAAGGGAAGAGGGAGATATATACATTGCGAACCAAAAGCTATTAAAATCTTAAAAGGGATATCCTAAACTCTTAAAAAAAGAAACTAGACCTAGCAAACCTATAGGTAGGTGTAAAAGCAAAATGGCCAAAGTTTACTATTTGATCAATGAAACCTTCAAAGGAAGTGTTTTCTTCTTCTTTTGTTGTGTAGGTCAATGCATATGGTGGAAATATTGGTTGGAGAATTGATCCTTTCCTTTTCTAACACTAGAATATAATATATCCATAATGGCAAGGCTTCCTTAATAGGAGAAAAAGAAAAGCATCCTACTTTATTCTACTTTTATGAACTTGTTTATTTGCATATTACAAAAGGGGTAATATTATGACTATGTTCATTTCCTTGGTCTTATTCATTTTAAAATTTATAAAACATTTTTTACTATTACATTTTTAAAAAATCAAATTAAAAAATACACAAATCAAAACCTGATGCTCTTCAACTTTAGAAGCGGCCAGCTATATCAGTGAGCTTTCATAGTAGCCATATTGAAAGAAGTAATGATTTGTGAAACAATGTCAATACAACCCTATGACTAGAACATACTCCCTTGATGTGGTTTAGAATAGTAAGTGTAGGATAATAAAAAAATAGGCCGAGTTGGAAGGACTAGAAGAAAATGTTATACTCTTTATGTATGAGGATGGATTACTTGAGGATACAACTCATTTTGTGAAGAAATTATTGAATTGAAAACTTCAAAAGCCTGCTATCCCTCGCAGTTAGAGGTAGATTCTGTATTGTATGAATACCAATTTGAATTTATGTGTTTTATATAATAAAATAATACATTTTATTATATGATATTATTATAAATGAATATATTAGACTCTTCCTGCATACATTAAAGTATAGCCTCAACACAAATTACCAGACCTAATTATATAAATAGTATGAAATTTAAATAATTGTAAAAGATGTTATCAAATAAATATAATGATAGCGGATTTATGTTAATTGTAGATTTTTAAATTTTTTAAATAATTTTAAAAGAGGTTATTAAATAAATATCATGAGCGCAAGTTTGAGTTAATGATTAAGAATATATATTTTTTCGTATAAAATTTCTTATCTTATAAAACAAGTACATTTTAGGTTTTAATAGTCAATTTAATTCCACATTAAAGCTAATCCATCACTCTATATTCAAATTACCTTTGTGTCATTGTTTTGGAAAATATGTCATGCATAAGAAAATTTAATCTCCATAGTCTTAATGTCATGCTAGAACTTGTAGTATTGGTTTTATAGCCTATAACATCACTGAAGGAGTTAGTACTGTAAGGGAAAAATGAATTGTACTATAAGGGAAATCCCTGCAATAATGGACAGGGGAGCAATGGTCAATAGGCACCAATGGTTATCTAGGGTTAGTTTTCGTAGGCCATTAGCTACTCCAAATATAGTGTTTCTAATATATCCTTTGAGAACCATTATATTATAATGAGGGGAAATATCATTCTAACTCAGGGGACGACCAAAATCACAGCAACTGGCGATCTACCAATGACAAGCAAGCCAAATATTTGGTCGTCTTCTCAACCTCTGTGTCTCCTCCTACAGCCTTCAAGTAATACTTGGAAATAGAACATTGTGTGAGCTGTTAAAGACTAATGTTCTGTTTAAAATTTTTGAGATGTGAATATACTGTGCAAGAATTACCAGACAAAGGTAGCGGTAGTAGGTGAGGAGCATCAATAATCCAAAACTTTAAGGACGGTCCATTCCATTGCAACAAATTCTTGTGGCTTAAATACGTTATCTGCAACTGTAAATGTTTCTACATCAGCAGTCGCAGAAGGACACGTTGTTCTGTGATGTGAGTTGGTCATCAACTGAAGCAATCGACTAAAATGATACATGTCGAGCAATCGGGAGAAGACTACAGTAATACGTCGAGCAATATCTGTCTTTATTGATTGCATTGATAGTTATTCGAGTTCCCAAATTTGACCAGTTTTCATATCAACTTGCCCATCTGTTTGAGCCATGGATTTTCGACTTGTTGGGTCAGAGCACTACTCATATGGAGATTCGTTGGCATCCATCGAAGCATGCCATATTAATTTGACCTGTGAATCGATTTATATTGAAGTAATGCAAATGATGACTATGGCCAGATGATAAAATGCGTTGTCGACTGGAACAGTTAGTCGACTCATCAACCATCACATTTCTGGATGGAGTCGAATATCATAGATGGTGACAAGAAGTCGACATAACCCTAAGTTGGTTGATAAAAGTTGTCCCGTCGATATGAAATGGTCGACCTTATGGTCATTATTATTAAAATTTGTTGGCATTGTATTTTTATTTTGTAAACTATGGTTGGTTCGATGAGTCATTCTATTGTAAATATGGTCGATGTAGTCGTGTCGACTAATTATTCGAGAGTCATCTTCAATTGATTGTAGTATGGTCGATATTTAACATGGTCGGGTCACTACCTTATTAAAAATATAATCAAGGATATAGTTTGTAAATTTCAGTCGACTTTGTAAATTATAGTCAACCATATATGGTCGGTATTACTTTTTGGTCGACATATTGCATACGTTGGTCGACATATTGCATACATGCCAAATATACCCCTTCAGATTAAGGGGGGGTGTAATGTCCCCTTCTCCTTAGAACATGCAGGGAAGGAAACATTAATAACATACCGGGCTTTTGTAAACTTAGCCCCAATATTTTCACTCATAAATCTGTAATAATTAAAACTTCTCTATACAGATGTAAACTTCAATAAAACACAGCGGATCTAAACACGACATATGCACACAGATTCATCATGCGTTCAATCATATTAACAACAGTCATTAATTAAAACATTTGCAGAGCATAGAATTAACATAATTCAATTGCAAGAATACTTATCTCGAATTGTAATGGCCCAAACGACTGGCTACGTGAGAGCAACATTCCACCCAACCATAGATCTCTGTCCAGCCTGTATTCTTTCAGCTGAGAGATCACCCCCGAGCTGGGCTGTGTATCCACTAAGGAGGAACTAGATGGCTCACTCACAGTCAGGGTTTCACTCAGACAACCATGCTAAGCCAACACACAGTTGGGTTTTTCAAGCATGTAATGGGAAATGGAGAGGAATGCTAGTCCACTGAGCTCAATCCCAGAGCTAGGTACACATCAAGCTAGACTCAAACGATCCCAGCCTCCATTCGAACATCCACACTTGGATTTCTCACAGCTTTGTTCAGCAAATAACCCAAATCCGTCACTGATTTTCTGGGCAATTAAAACTGGGTTTTCCCATGGATTTTGGGGTAACTATTGCTCCCAAATTCGCCCCAAGGTTCCTACCAATGGATCCCCCATTGGATTTCACTGTCCAATACCAAATCGGGACGTTTTTGGCTTCCCAAAACATGGGTTCTCTCACAGTCGCGATTTCTGGTTTTCTCCCTGCTGGGAGCTCGTTTTTTTTTGGGTGATGAATGAAGCTAGGTACTTCCACAATGGAATGGGGATGAGAATGAAGCCCCCCCCCATGAGGTTGAGTGACTTGTGGCATAAGTAAACAAAGCCCATACCCACCCATACGAATTCAGGGCTGCCCATGCTCCATTGAAGCCATGGGTTGACATCTCAACCATTTTCTTACAACAGGAATAAATGTCATCTAGAAAATTCAAATGGGTTCTCATAATGACATATGGCAACCTATGGTTCAATCCCATAGCCCCCTCACCACTCCCTAGTGGATACACGTGGCCCCTTCTCATTCGTTGCCTCCGTAGCCAGTTTTGGTATTTTATATTGCATGATGTTTATTTGCATCCTATTACAATTTCCATGGCTTAAGAGCACATGGTATCAAAATATCAAATACTCGCCCTTTAAATAAAATTCGGGCTTTCACTAGCGGGGCCTTGGCCTTGAGCTTCACGCTAGGAAAACATACATCACATGTACACATTATTTACATTAAAGGCTAACATATCCTAAGGGTCGAATTGGGGGTATTACAGGGGGGTTGTTGAAAATATTAATCCTTTGAGGGTTAATTATTGTTATAATTTGTATTATTATGCACATTCATGCCAAGATTCACCTGTGAATGTGAACATCCATGGGGATTCCAAGAGACGCTTTGAGAATACAAACCCAAGGGTCATCTCAATGTATTTATATGTAAATATATTAATGAGAAATATGCGCTTTCATGCCAAATCTCTTTTGAATGTGAATTCCAATAGATATGAATGAATAAATATATATGAGGAAACCACCTATTTTTTAGAAGGATTCACGTTGTGCTTCTTGACTAAATCAATCCTTGTATGGTTTCGACCAGGACATTAGGGATTGGTATGAGAAGATTGATTGTTTCTTTATCAATATAGTTTTCAAACATTGTGAATTATATCATAGAATCTATGTTTTAAATGTAAAAGATGAAACCTTAATTGTTGCATTAAATGTGGATGATTTAGTCATTATTGGAAGCAATGTAAATTTGATATTGGGTTTGAAGAAACAATTGGTTGATACCTTTGAAATTGATGACCTTGGTATCTTACATTTCCTTTTGGGAATTCAAGTTCTACAAATGAATAACGACATATTTATTTCTAAACCTAAGTATGTAATGGATATTTTAGAAAGATTCAATATGAACGACTGTAAATCCCACGCTACACATTTTCATTTCAGAGTAAAGTTGACTAAGGACTCTTTATCGACACACCATGAGTTAACACGACTCTATGGATAATTGATTAGTAAAATAATTTATTTAACTCACATTTGACTTGATATTGCCTTTTTCTTTTCTCATTTTATGCAAGATCCTCAAAAAATTCACTTGAAGGCTATAAAGATAATTTTTCATTTTGTCAAGGAAACTTATCAAGTTGGTATAAAATATTACACCAATTCCATAGACTCGATGGTTGGTTACACCGACTCAAATTGGATTAGGGATGGATATGATAGGAAGTCAACATATGTATATGTGTTTTTCCTTGGTTCAATACCCTTGGTTTGGCCATGCAAGAAACAGAAGGTGGTCTCTCCTTTGAACATAGAAGTTAAATGTCATGGTGAAGTTAATGCTAGTGTAGAATCCATATGGATTCGACAGATTTTAGGAGAGATTCATTTTTCAGTTGACTCAATGTCTATAATATTTTTTGATAACTGGATTTTAAGACATGTTTCTAAGAATCACATTGCACACAACAAGATGAAGGATGTGGAGTTTCATGCTCATTACTTGAGACAATTGATACAAGATTCTATTGTCAAGATTTCCTATTGCAGAATAGATGATCAGATTGTTTATATATTTATGAAGATTTTACCAAAATCTAAGTTTGTAAAACTTCATGTTATTATTTGGCTTTAGGAATATGCAATTATGGGGGTTGTATAGATATAATTTTATCTCCTGAATCTCTAAAGCATTGTGTCGATGGGGGGGTGTTGGAACAGCAGGCCCTGCTAGTTCAACACACATATGGATATTTTGGAGACGTATAGTCAATATTTGTTAGTTAAGTAGAATATACTAGTTGGTTTACTAACATGCCAACTAGCCTGCCAACTAGTTAGACCAACCGACTGATTAATGAGTCAAATAATTGACCAACTAGTCTGGCATTTGGAAAAGAACAATTGAGTATGGCACAAACCAAGAAGAAATCAAGGAGTTCATTATGTGATATGAACCAAGTATGTAGACACATTCCTCCTCACTTCAAGGGATATGGTTACATATTGTTACTGTAAAAAGATGACCCTATGGGTTGAATGTTGTTTTAGCGGTATGGTGAATGGTGAATTGTGGTTAACAAAAAATGCATTTTGATGTATTTTCAATTGTGACATGTTATGATTAAGTGCTAAAATGGTGTCTATTAAAACCACCTATTCTTGGAATAATTAGCCCTCTGATATTTCCCTGATTTATTCAACACTGTCCACGTGCTCACAAACTAGAGTTTTCAAGAATTCACCCTTTAATGAAAAAATTGCACTCCATTATACTGAGCAAAACCCTAGTTCCAAAAATCATTAAAAAAAACTCTCCTACCCATGGACTCGTAGGAGAGGGGTGCATATATCTATAATCTAAATTCACAAATCCAATAGAATCAATGTTTCGTTGATCTAAGTCCTGGTTGTCATTTTATGGTGATTTGTAACTTGCTTCTCGAAGGCATTCAAGTACACAAGGTGAATTGGGTTCAAGGAAATAAAAGAAATGAAGTTGAGAAATTGAGTGCCATAAGATCCATTAAGTATGTTTGGACACAGACAATGTGACAAAATTGTCCACACGCTCATGAACTAGAGTTTTCAGGAATTGACCCTTTAATGCAAAAATTGCATTGCATGTTACTCTATGTACTTGTAGCTAAGTTTTCATTGAGTTTTTTGTCCAATGTAAATAAGGTTGCTATCAAAATCTAATGTTTAGAGTGCAATCAACACATATCATAAATATGTCTTATTAGATTAATCAATGACCTTATTTCCAATACAATCATAAAGAGTAAAATATCATTACAATTTGGCATATGCAATTAATTGATTCATTTGTGAATTTAAGTGTTACATTGAATTTTCCATTTATTTTCCAAGAACTTTGCAAAATGCACCCTTGAAGTAGGGTGTTGAATACAACACAAATGACAAATAATGACAAAATGACACAACTAAACTCAAAATTCCTTTAAACAAAAGTGGCTTTTCGTTATCCATGTTGTTAGGGCATTTTGGCACTTACATTGCAAGAAATTGAATACTTTATGAAAAAGGGCATCATAAGCCTGAGAAGCAAATGGTCCATGATCAACAAGAATAAGTTCCATAACCAAAAAAATTCCTAGAATTGTCATAAGGACATTGTCACAAGGTGTTGCACATTATGAATGTCTATCAATGCATCATAATCCATGTTACCCCATATCTTGCAAGGGTGACTAGGAGATTTTTTTTGGGGGGGATTCTTATCATAAGAGCTTGATTGCAGGTTGAAGAGTTGTTAGATGTATTGGGTTTCTTAATACTACAATGTTGTGATGATGACCTAAATGATTGATTAATGGATTTGATTATGCTAGTAGCTATGATGTGTGATCTCTCCATGGTGCTTTGATGTCTTTTGTGATATCATATTGGATATTGGCATGCTTGACGTGTATCTTACTTAAACATTTTCTAATAGTTTGTGCATTTATGGATTGGGAACCCATCAACTTAAGGTCTCCCTAATTTTTTAGAAGTGTTAGTCTGATGAAGCGTTGCCTATGGATGATTATGAGGGTTTGAAGCTTCCTAACTAAAACATGTCGATGGTAGATTTTACTCATGCAGTTCTTGTTAAAACATATCTCTCACATATTGATGGAGCACCCTATTAGTTTGGGGCTATTTTGTCATACATCATCATATTGTGTTGAGAATTCTTACTTATTGGCCATGATTCATGTTTAGAGATTACTTGTGGTGATTTTTCCTTGAAGTGCCTGTGCATTGATGATCATTATTAGTAGATTGCTTGGCTCATTTGTAGGGTTTGATGGTGGTATTTGAAGGCTCTTACATAAGAGAACTCTAGCATGGTTGATTTAGTATATTATCTTGATGTAATATACTATTGAATTTGGTGGCACACTCTCTTGTTTGCATATTTTGGTTGATCTCTTGGCATGATTATCCATCACTTTTGGAGGAAATATCATTCAATTTTAGAAATATTTTTTCACTTATGTCTGATTTGGAGTTGGTTTTTCTTAGAGCGATCTATATCTCGTGACACATTTGATGCTTAGGGATGGATCTTTGTTGCTTTTATTTGGAGTGCTCTAGCACCATAGTGTTTCTTCATGCTTGGGGAGTCTTTGTTGTTAATTTTTCATAGAGTGTTCTTCCTTCCAGCATGTGTTTGTAGATACATGGCTAATTTACTTGGAGCACTCTAGTTTCTTGGATGTATTCCATGCTCATGGTGACTTATGATGGAGTTCCCTTACTCCTAAGCATTTTTTCAAATCTGGGATGGTTATATATCATTTTCAGAAGAACAATGTACTTGGTTGGCACATATATTGGAGCATACACCCATTTTTAATAGAGCATTCTACCTTCTAGATCTTTATTGGATGGTATGGCACAATTCTTTAGTGGATCTATCTTGTTCCTAGACTTGTGGATGGCACCTAGGAACTATTGCTTATCATTTAGTGTGGAACGCTCCATTTTTTTTATTCTTAGCATGTGTGGAGGCATGCTTATCAATAAAGTTGTTGTTTTTTTCTTTTCTCATTTCCCCTTTTCTCTCCTCGGTTCATAGATATCTCTTCCTCACATACATTGATGAGATAGTAGTGGAGGTTGATGAGTTGATTGTTATATGGACATATTTTGAGAATTGACTCTTGATGAGGTCAAAAGAAGGAAACCATCCACTTTTGAAGTTCCTTTATTCATTCACTCATGCATTATGGAGGTTTTTGCATAATTTATTGATCTATATTGAGCAACCTCCACTCCTCTCATGTTCCTTCCACACTCACCCATGTTTATTTGATGGAGAATATTTGACCCGTTCCTAGACTTGATTGGTTGAATGCTCCACTTGGACATTGGTTAGCACATGTATCTATGCCTTTTCTATTGGAATGTTCTACCTTGGAGGAGGTATATTCCACATTTATGATGATATGTTCCACTTTGGAGGTTTTATATTGAATTTATGATGGAAGTTTTTTTTGGTTTGTAGGATATTTAGGTGGCCAAACTCTAGATATAAGATGCATTCATTGTTGGAGCACAATTTCCATTATACCAAAACCTGTAGGCGTTAATCTTTGCTACAATCACCAAATTTAAGATCCATGAGAGGGGGTTAACCCATGTCGTGAAACTCATGGGAAGCAATGGATGCAAATGCCAACAATGTTCCCCCCAACGTTACCCGGGTGAGTTTCGAATTTCAGACCTGTCACTCTAATACCATTTGTTGGAGCACAATTGTTGTTAGACCAAAACTTGTAGGTGTTAATCTCTGCTACAATCACCAAAGTTAAGATCCACTAGAGGGGTTTGACCCATGTCGTGAAACTCGCGGGGAGCGCTAGACACAAATGCCAACATTCATTTCCTTGGAGATGTATTATGTTGGAGTGCTACACTTGGAGAGCCTTTGGAGGTTTCACATTGGGGTTTGATTTGGTATTTGTCCCTTATTAGTTTGATGGAATCTCAATACTCTTTCTCTATTGGAGGCTTGTAAATGTGGCTTTTACCATCTCATATATTGCATTTAGTTGGAGTAGTTGGAGTATTTTGGTTTGTTTACTCCTCACTAGGCTAGATCTACGAGTTTACCATTATTTTATTGAAGGAGGAAGATGAGCTATGAGATATATTTGAAATTGTTTATGAATTTTGGGTTATTGAAGTAATATTTTTCTTCTTTTTCTATGTGATGGTTGGAAATTGGAAGTGATAGGTTATGTAAGCCCTAATTCACTATCCCTAGATTGAGCCTTGATCTAAAATGTAGAGTTTCAAGTATCAACACACATCATAAATCCTTATTTATAATAGATTAATTCATGAACTAAACTCAATTATTCCTTTAAATGAATGTGGTTTTGAATGGAAGTAATAAAACAACCTTGTGTTTGATGGACCATACACAATAAGTAATAAAATAGTGTTTGAAGGTCATTTCATCTTTCCAATTTTTTGTTGGTGGTGTTCAATAAAACCATTTTTATTATTAATGGGCCTTCATGTGCCTATGATTCTTTGGATAACATACACATGTAAAATGGAAACACTGTCAAGATTATTCATTATGAACAATTAGGAGTAATCTATATAAATGAATTGAAAAATTAACTAAAAAAACAAACAACCCAAATAACTCGGAATACAACACAAGGGTAGGCATGTTAATTTATCTCACCTATCTAATTACCTATGGTAATTCAATTAGACCATTTGGATCATCTCTAATATCAATGGTCTCCATTAAATTCTCATGCTCACAATTAGGCATGAAATATCATATCTTTAATGAGAGCTTCCTTGGAATTGTTTGCAGTTGGAGGTTTGTACCATCAAATATGTATGTAAAGTGATCTATAGATTCACATGGTCTATAATATTGAAATGCATAACCACCCTTATTCCATGTTTGATCATCCCATGTCATATATTCTCCTTTAATAACCATTGAACCAATTGGAAATTGATTTTCTTCGTCATATTTTACTAAGACATTGAGGGTCTTCTTTTTCTCTAAGCAATGTGCCAACCAATAGTTAGTGCCCCATTAATTACCTTTTGGGGTAACCACTGCACATATTTTCCTTGCAGAAAAATGGATTTAAACATGTGGGTCTACTTAATTAACAAAGCATGCTAGTGGACAAGATTTAATATAAGATTCACTAAACTTGGTTGTAGAAGATCTAAGAAATTATCATAATGTGGTGAAATAGTCAATTGTGCCTCCTCCGATAGGGCTAATTCAGTAGTTATACATGGACCAATGGAAAATGATACATGATCACATATATCAACCAAGTATGTGGATTCACAATCATCCTATTCATTGTTTCTACAAGGCCACACAAGAAAGAAAGTGTTATCATTCATATTTCAACTATAGCATTGTCTAAGCTTTGAACTAAATGAAATCCACAAGTGCCATGTACTATTTTGCATTCATATGTATGAGATCAATCTACATCAACCACCTCCCAAAAATATCACTTCCCATGTCCTTTCTTTCTTGAATTATGATCTTCTCACCTTTTTGTTCCATATACCATTACTGAAGAACACCATTCAACAATATATTTTGCATCACAAATGAGGGAATTTGTGGTAAAATTCAATTCCTTACTAGTTAATGAAATTTGGATGCATGCACAAGCTCCATCATGCTCCCATTACCCATGCTCAGTTTCAAAAAAGTTTTAAATATGTGGCACCTTGTATTTTTTTTTAAACATACACAACCCTTGAAATACATAGGAATTTTAAAATTGGCTTGCTCAACTATCTGACCAAATCCAATGTTGATCCATATGTATATTTTTATCCTTTAGGTGATTGTAGAACAATTGAAAGAAATGGTTTGCATAAGTTAATTGATGGCACCTATCGTCACTTTTGTAGAAGTGATACTCCAATATAACCCTTTTGTCTTTGTTGATATCTAGCCCATGCATGTATGTGATGTGGACCATTATGTTGACCAACTCCAAATGTTAATATTGGGTTTGAACTTCATTCTATAATTGATGAATTCATAAACTCATACTTGGTGGCACAACAATAAATAAATTTGTAAGTTCACTATTGCAATAATTCCCGCATGACATTTCAAAGTGCAATTTGAAAGAAAGGATACCATTTAAGTACACATTACTAACCTAGGACATCACCAGCTATATCATTTTTCTTTCATGCCCTCCTCCAATATCATACATGAAATATTTGAAGCTTTGCATCTCAACATCCTTCCTCCTCAATTCATACCCCATTTGTCACATGCATGCACTTTCTTGGTAATTCCATTCCATCACAATTGGGGCATGTCCCATCTAAGAAATATTTCTGATAATATGTTTGTCTCTCTAGCCTTATACACAAGATGCTATGAATAAATTCTCTAGATGATGTTAGTGGTAATATAGTTGAGCATTCCTACACAAGGGTGTTATGAAAAACACAACAAATATGTGTGTGTATGTGTGTGTGTGTTGTCATAATAATAACCATATTCAATGCAGTATCTACAACAACATATGTTATATATTGTCTTTACTATGACATATTGAGGCTTATTTGTCACAAGTTAGGTGTATTATGCTCAATATTGAATCTCTCATATAGTTATGTTTGTATAATGTTAAGGAAGTGTTTAATGTGGGGTTCACATTCCCGGTAACCCCTTCTCAATTTGAGTACATCCTTCTAGTTGGAAGAAGGCATAGTGTTCTCATGCCAAAAAATTGCACCAGTCCCTTAATTACTCCAATTAACTTCATGTCGAAATGAGGAAGTATACCAGTGAAAGCCCACAAATGTATTTTGTATGACGTGTCAAGGGTATCCCATATAATATAATATGTTCGAAGAGTTTTGACATTACATTTAAAGATATGAGATGTGTGTTTGAGCAAGTGATGTTTATTGTCATATTGCTAACACTTGACTATGATAATACACAGGATGAATTACAATATTTTGAAATAGTTTTCTTACCAACTGTATGAAAAGAATCTACAAGGCTTCTAACAATATGATTAGTTGTTTCTATACTTTTAATTATTTTAATGCCTAAAAATTTCCTAACATGCATCAAAATCCAAGGTTTTAATAAAGAGAGAAATAAATGACATTTAGCTACATTGAATTTTGATTCAAAATATTATTTAATAATTTTCTATGGATGATAATGAATATTTCAATTAGATAACTTACCTTCAAGGAACACTAGATCACTTTCTTCCACTTGTATACATTTAGGATTTATTTGTCACATGCTACTCAGTCTAGGTAAGGATGATGGACTCGTACTCTGAAACTCGCCACTTGTTTGTTGTGGCTTGATAATTGTAGGAGTTCTTACGCCTGCTTGAACTTGTGGGTAAAATTTGGGAGGAGAGTAGACATGCTCATGGGTAGAATATGTAATGTCTAATTGTTCAACAAGATTTTCCACCACAGGAATTTCTTCACCAGAAGGTTGTGCACCATTTTACTATCTATTTTCTTCCATAGTATAATTAGCTCCAAGAAAATCCATAATCACCAATTCATCCACAAAAAATTCTCTTGATGAACCTATCATTGGAGGTTTAAAAGATGTTGGAGCTAGATTGGCCTCTATTGAAACCCTATGTTTTTCTTGTGGTGATGGAGGAGAAACAATAGTGGCATCTATTGTGTTAGAATTTGGATTGATCTCTACAAGAAGCCCACATTTTTCCATGCCTAGCCTTTCCTTTTCTCTTCCTTCATTGACCTTTTCACTAGCTTTCATTTTCCTAGAAGACTTTCTTGATTGATTATGTTTGTTCCCCATATTGACATGGATTGGAGATAAGAAACAAACAAATAATTTCCTTCCAGTCACACAAAAAAGGTGGGGATGCCTACAGATTTTGTTTTTACCATGACAAAATGCATGTGCTTTAGAATGCAGACAAATTCTTTCCATACTGGATTACCTAATCTAGAATAGCCTCAACATTTATCTATAACCTCTAACAACTATGGTATCTAATAACATTTATATGTAGATTCAACATTTATCGATCCCCTGACCATGTCCATGTCCCCAAAGCCCCATGACCCATACATAGTGCCATGAATACCCTCAAGAAGTCATGCATGGTTCTCTGAGGCATTGTTCATGGTATTCTTTTCTAGAAAATTTCCAAGGCCCTCAAACACATACTTACTACTCAAAACCACCTAATGGCACTTGCATCCTTAATCATAGGTTAATGATACCCTCAAGAGTCTATATGTGGTTAGGAGAGGAAACCTTATTGGACTTGGATGTCTATAGGATTCCTTTACTACCCAATGTTCAATTCTCTTCCCCTTACTATGTCCATGGCCCCAAGGCCCCAAGGCCCCAAGATCCATACCTAATTTTAAACCCCATATCTATATGTTTTCAATATATTAAAAATAATTATTAACCCATGTGACTCCAATCAATGTAGCATTATGGAACCAATGACTACTTACTCAATCCCTAGTCTAATCACTCTTTTTAGACCCCTCAAAATAATGTGAATAGATATTCATTATTTAAACCTCAAATCCATCAAGCACTACCACTACAAGCAATATTGGAGTAAATTTTAATAAGCGGACATATTCAATCCTTTTTCTTTGAATTGTTTTTCAAAATTCTAATAAGAAATCAATTATATTTCCATCTAATTCATTTAAATTTTGTCCACAAAGCTTTACAGTGAAAATTTTTGACCTAACAATGCACATTGTCAAAATTTGAAAAAATAAATATAACAAGTGAGAAGAACTATCCATAGCAAATTACCTTCAATATTTTGAAGTTATCCACTTATTAATTTATTATAAAATTGAATTTATCCTTATTATGCCCATAAGTGTTATTCTCTCGTTGGTGAGGATAGATGGATTTCATTCCATCCACCCGAGTTCAATTCCGTTGAGACATCTTCTGGCTTGGATGACCGGCTGACGGTTTGCTCGACCTACCATTCACGATATGTGAGGAAGTTTGTTGAAATTTTCTGTGCGTGTTAGTTTCCTTGATTCCTTCGAAATAGTAGGAAGGTGATTTTTCCGCTAAAAAAGTGTTATTCTCTCCACATTTATGGGTGGGATGGAGGTAGACCTCCCAAAGTCCTAAATTGGTATAGATTCTTGAGCATCGTCATCAATCTCAGTTATGTCATTCGTGTTTTGGTGATGGGCATTAAAGGAGTGTCGCCAATTTCACGACTATTTCCAATTTCACTTTTGGTGATGGGAATTCCCTTATAAGCTCATGAATGGATGGAAAGTGTGTTGTTAGAAGGGGGAGTACACAGAATTATGGATTAAGTTTAAATGGAAGCCCGCACTGCATGGAAGCGCGTTTGCAGTTTTGAGCAAAGTCAAAACTTGGATTGAATCTCATTGTTTGGAAAGGATTGTGAATCACTGAAAAGTGCCATGCAGAAAGGGAGAGTGAATAGAATTTTGAATTAAATTTAAATGGAATTTTGTAGTATTATACTGCACAGAGGTGATTGAATCCCAGTGTTTGAGAAGGATTGAGAAAATTAAAATTTGAAAAAAAAAATCCAAGTTGAAGTCACATAATCTTAAAAAATGCTTGTTTTATCATTCTTATAAGGAGGGACACTCAAATTTATTTATTTATTTCAAAAAGAAAAAATATGTTATTTGGTATTCATAGGTTGAATCAAAGATAACAATCACTAGTTCTGAACATAAAGTTCATCCATGAACCTACACTACTTCTTGAAATACAACTAGTGCTCTATTCTATGATTTGGACTCAACAACGAATCTTTACTACTTGCAAAGAACCATCCGCTATCCAGAAAAATACATAATAGTATCCAATGATAGTATAATAAAGTATTAGCAAGACTCCAAAGCCCTTCTTCACAAAGCATTAATACAGTCATTCGACTAGAATTATAAACAACAAAACAAAAACACAATATTACTAAACTAGACAAAAACAGTAATGATGCTCTCAAGAGTCAATAGTCTTGGAAGGATCCTGCAGAAACCAACTGATGATCCATGTATTATTCATAAAAAAAGAATTCCTTCACCTACTACAATAGATTTTTTTGAAAGATTGTTCGCCTTATCATTGAACTGACGATAGATATGATGAAATGATAATGAAAGGAAGGCATATTGCAATTCTCTGATCCTGATTTTCCAGTGCTCTAGTTGAAGGACCTAAAGTTCAGCATTATTCCTAGCGCATTCCATAATGACCTTCGAGTCCCCAAAAACCTGAAGTGAAAGATGTGAAAATTCTCACAACAGATCTAAGAGATGATGTATACCTCACAAGAGTAATTATGATTAAGCAGGAAGATAGAAGAAGAGTGGTCAATGCAATGTAATGAGCAACAGAATAATAATACAGTAGAACTCGGATAGAAGCAAAAATACTTAACACACACTAATGAATTAATCACAATATGGACAAATAATAGTAGAATGCATGAGGATTCGAATGCCTAACGTGGCAATTCGAATTATCCTTCATGGAGTGATCATAAGATCACTGGAGTGTCATCGGAGCACAACTAGTAGTCTATCTCATCATCAGTGGAGTCATCAATACTCAAGTAACTGTCAACCATCAGTCAAACTGAGTCTAACTGAGTGTGGTAGGTGTAACTGAGTGTAGCTGGCACTAACTAAATGAAGGAGGCTCAGTGGAGGGCACATGAGGAGCTAATTGAAGTCAGAATGGGCAGTCAAGTCTCACTGGAGGTCCATCGGAGTGATACAGTCAGTTGAGAGTCAGTCTAGCCTTAAATCAAGGAGAGAACTGAAGATAACTGAATGGTAGGTAAGGAAGGGTGCCTTTCTCATGCAATAGGTGAAAGGAGGGTGCACTAAGCTCTAGGAGGGCTGAAACTGAGTGGAAGGAAGCTCCGGGGGCTGGATAACTGAGGGCTAGGTGCTGGGACTGATGACTGGGATGCATGAAAACCCTAAATAATGCATGCAAACCCTAAAAGTGCATGCATGACTGAAAATGAAAATAATGAAAATGATGGTAGGAATAGGATGGAGTATAGGAATATCCTAACACCCCCCCTTAATCCATCCTGACCCTGGTAACTAAGACCAAAGGTCACCCAATACAATGAATAATAACGGTCAATAAACTGAGGAAATGGGGAATACCTCATGGGAAAAATACCCCCCCTCAAAATAGACTGTAAGGCACACACAAAAATAAATGCTCCAAACTCAAGTAGGTGTGATGCTTGGTCATATGTCTGGAGGTATCTTCTTCTTGGGAAGAAGTGGATCATGCTCATAAAGCATGTGCTTGTACTTGCTCTTCAGATCGAATGTGATGAGAAAAAATCCAAAAGTATGAGGATGATCCTTGAACCTGTGATTCGAATCAGCTGAGGTAGGATCAAAAACATGAATTTGCAGATAGTCTTTTGTCTTCTCCTTCGAACGGCCATGGGTGAGCTTATGCCAAAAGGAACCATCAAATAATAATGATTGCTTGGAATCCAAATCAGCTCCAAGACTTGAATCATGGTTTCTTGAGATCTCCTTTGAACCATTAGAGGTGAGATCAAGACCAGTAAATGCACGAGAAATTATCCCAAGCGAATGTCAATGGTTTCTTGAGATCTCCTTTGAACCAGTAGGGGTGAGATCAAAACCATGATGTGCATGAGAAATTATCCCAAGCGAACGGCTATGGTTTCTTGAGATCTCCTTTGAACCATAAGAGGTGAAATCAAAACAAGTAAATGCATGAGAAGTTATCCCAAGCGAATGGCAATGGTTTCTTGAGATCTCCTTTGAACCAGCAGGGGTGAGATCAAAACCATGATGTGCATGAGAAATTATCCCAAGCGAATGGCAATGGCCATATTCTTCAATAGCCTTCTGAAAGCATGGAATAATGATCATATAGTAGTAAATAAGAGGTGATTGCTTGAGGAGAGCGAATGCATTACCTCCAATCGCTGATTTGACCTCCGAAACATTCAATAGATCATGATGCAGACCAACAAACTCTGGTGCAAGAGAGGATTTAGGACCTTCTGCAATATCTAGAGTGTGAGCTGGCACAGAAAGAGAAGAAATTTGGAGCATGAGTGTAGAATCTGCAAGTTCTTCTTTTTTGTGGACAACTTCAATATGAGATGTGTTTGATACTGGTTCATGATCAATGAGATCATCAAGGAGGGCGAATGCATCACTTTGCTTGCTCTTGAAGGGGTTTGGACCAAATCCTTCATTTTGTTTGCCGAATCTTTCATCCAGATGGGCCCATAGCTCTTTTGGAGTTTCAACATCATCAATGATTTGGTATAACATGTATTCAGGCAAAGCAAGCATCATTCTTCCAAAAGCCATGTCACCTTTATTCAACCAGTCAATCTTCTCTTCAGAGGATTCGAACTCTCTTTCAAAATAACAATCAAAGAGATCATGGCTCTTCAAATATGCCATCATTTTTGGTTTCCATTCATCATAGTTGAATGGAGAAAGAAGAAGGATTTATTCTGAATTCATTGAAGCTGTATAAGACCTGCAAAAATAATAGAGAATATCTACAACTGCTACTGCTGCATAAATGCAAAAACTGTTGCACTCGAAATCTTGACAATAACCTACAAAAAACTCTCAGGAATGGAGATAAACAATACTCTCAACATGCTCTGATACCATGTGAAAATTCTCACAGCAGATCTAAGAGATGATGTATACCTCACAAGAGTAATTATGATTAAGCAGGAAGATAGAAGAAGAGTGGTCAATGCAGTGTAATGAGCAACAGAATAATAATACAGTAGAACTCGGATAGAAGCAAAAATACTTCACACACACTAATGAATTAATCACAATATGGACAAATAAATAGTACAATGCATGGGGATTCGAATGCCTAAGGTGGAAATTCGAATTAGCCTTCATGGAGTGATCAAAAGATCACTGGAGTGTCATTGGAGCACAACTAGTAGTTTATCTCATCATCAGTGGAGTCATCAATACTCAAGTAACTGTCAACCATCAGTCAAACTGAGTCTAACTGAGCGTGGTAGGTGTAACTGAGTGTAACTGGCACTAACTGAATGAAGGAGGCTCAGTGGAGGGTGCATGAGGAGCTAACTGAAGTCAGAATGGGCAGTCAAGTCTCACTGGAGGTCCATCGGAGTGATACAGCCAGTTGAGAGTCAGTCTAGCCTTAAATCAAGGAGAGAACTGAAGATAACTGAATGGTAGGTAAGGAAGGGTGCCTTTCTCATGCAGTAGGTGAAAGGAGGGCGCACTAAGCTCTAGGAGGGCTGAAACTGAGTGGAAGGAAGCTCCAGGGGATAGCTAACTGAGGGCTAGGTGCTGAGACTGATGACTTGGATGCATGCAAACCCTAAAAGTGCATGCATGACTGAAAATGCAAATAATGAAAATGCTGGTAGGACTAGGATGGAGTATAGGAATATCCTAACAAAATAATATTTTTAGAGCTAGCAAAGACCAACAGACCCTACAATGCCATAATCTCTGATCTAGTATTAGTTCCCACATCTGCATCCATCCAACAATGAAAAAATTGATCCTTGCTGAGTTTCAAAACCATGTCTACTCCGTCGAGTCCAGGTTATGATGCCCCATCAAAGAACCCCATCGGATACACCATTGAACTAGGGGGGTTGATCAATGGAATCGAAGACTTGTCATTAATATAATGAAATTCAGAAAAGAAACCAATAATCCTAGAACTTAATTTATAAAAAAATCTCATGACCGCCCTCGAAGAAGGAAATTCATGAATTTCCATATCCCCAAATAACAAACAGTGGAAGATTGATGTAGCCTTAATCGTTTCCAAACCATTTGAGAAGTCAGTCTTCAAAGAATGACCTTGTCCATCTGTTAGAGATCCTCAATAGCAGCAAAACCTCCTTCCAAATATGTTGCACATATGGATAGAAAACGAATAAGTGGTCAATCGACTCCTTCGCATAGAGGCATCAAATGCAAATTCTCGGCCCCATAAAACCTCTTTTTATCATATTATCCCATGCTAATATCTTATTCTCCAAATCCAGGCAACAAAATAGTTTAATTTTTAGTGGAGCATCCGATTTCCATATTGCTTGATGCCACCATTTGCTATATGTAACCAAAGAGTTACAAGAAATCTCTTCATAGATCAAATTTGCACAAACCTGACCAGTAGCGGTGTTTCAGGACCACACAAGATCATATGGTCGATTAGATAGTTTGATAGCACAATGTAGGAGCCTCTTTAGATAAGCATCCCATTCCTTTGCAAAAGAGCCTTCAAGCCCCAAATCTCACGAGAGAGACCAATAGTGATTGAACGAAGTGTCTGTATTTTGAAACTTGATGTGAGCTAATTTAAAAATACCAACAAACTTCAATTTACTAAGAAGAGACTAAGACAAAATAAAGGTCGACTCACCACCTACGAAAGGATCAATGCCCAACTGAACATGTTCCCCATTTTTGGTCATCCAGGCAAGCCAATTCTTCATGGACGAAAGGGATACTAACAAACCTCTCCAAATGTTCGATGCAACATGATAGTTCACTCTCAAATTCCTAATCCATTCCTCCACCGCAGTATTCCTTAAGTATTTAGATTTTATGATGTCACTCCAAAGTCTCAAACCAAATAAACCATGCTAGAGGCTTTTCATTGCTAGAGCCTTAGCGAACCAGAACAAGTTTTTTTTATCTTGTAGCCACTAAGACTCCCAGGGATAGCAATCTTGGTCCATTTAACTAAGTGAAACTTCTCCTTATCCTTACCTCCAAACCAAAGGAAACTGAAAAGCCTTTGATTTATTTTGTTGATAATATAATTAGGCTAGCGAGAACCAATAAATAGGGAAGTTTTACCTAACATAATTTATCAAAATCAAACAACTAACATAATTTATCAAAATCAAACAACCACCCATGGAAAGCTATCTAAAGGCCTAGTTCTCCATACTTGTTTCCACCTTCCATAACAACCATAACCAATACTTCCTCAAATAATTGTTAAGTTTTAAGTGAAACCCAAGATAATTCAAATGGGAATCAATAGAGTCCATTTGAAAAGGGAATATAGACCTTTGATCTAATTGAGAACAACATTATTAACACCATTATGTAAGAAACAAGACTTTTGATGACTTACCTCCATGCTAGAAGTACAACAAAAAAAGCCCTAAGGGTTAGCTCGATTGGTAAGACGTGCGCACACTCTCTCGGTACGGGGGGAGATCACGAGTTCAAGCCTTGAGTCCTAAGGGGTTAGGCCAACCGCTGTTGTTGGCCGACGGTTTACCATCCTTACCATCCATGAAATGTGGGGAAGTATTGGTGGGTTTCCCGTGCGTCGTCTTCGCTGGAAAAAAAAGAAGTACAACAAAAAAACACCAATGATATCTTGGGATGTTTGTCACTCCTCAAATATACTAGCTCTAAAGACAATGACATCATCAACAAATTGTAAATGTGTCATTATATGAACATTTGACACTTCAATACATTTAAGACGTCCATCCCTCTTGGCTTTGCCAATCATCCTAGTAAGACTCTCAACGACTAGTAGAAAGAGTAAAGAAGAGATGGGGCAATCCTCTCTCAAGCCCCTTTGACTCTTGAAAAAGCCACTAGGAGAGCCATTTAACGGTGTGTGATAACTGGCACTCAAATCGCCCCCTGCCGGCGACGGAAAATTTTCCGGCGAGGCATAGTTCCACCTCTTCTCGTTTTTTTTTGGAATTTCGACGATCTGGGTCGTCTTAAAATAGGCCAAAACCCTTAGAGGCGTAGTTTCGTGACATAGTTCTGCAGTGAATGAGGTGGAACTACGATTCCGCCGGTTTTTATAACCAAATCTAGGAAACAAATCACCTAAAAAGCAGGGCGATTTGAGTACCATTTATCCCACATCCCGTTTAACACTTTGTGGATATGACTCAAAATTTATTTATACAAAGAAAGTGATTTGGCCCAATGAGAGTAGTCCGGGTTGTTTGACAACTCGTATACAAATTAGAAATGACCTTCGAGGAGCCGACAATTTTAAAATACCATTAAGCTTTCAAGTTTGTTTATACATAGTATTTACAACATCTAAAAAATAATCAGATAATAACTACTATGTTCACCAACCCCAACTCTGCGACAAGAAGGAATTATGCGGCGTGCTGGTTAAGTCTCTCTTCACTCTACAATCTTACATTGAATGCAACAAAATACGAAAATATAGTACAGTCGATGCAACAATCCCACATTACTCGCAAAATATAGTAAAATCGCATCGTTTTCTTTCGAACCTCATATATGGCGAACTGGAAAGGATTGCTCGTTATCGGTTTATCTCTTGTAGCACTGTACGTGTTTTTAATGCAGCCTCCCTATGGCATTGGCCGGATATCTGAACACCATCCAATACATAACACTGATTGGGAGAAGGATTTAGAATTGAAGGGCAATTCGTCTCGAAAACTGAATGATTTAGAATTGAAAGGCAGTTCGTCTCGAAAACTGAAGGAGATTCCTGCGAACGTTGGCAAAGCCCTTGTGCTGACGGTCGATAAGAACAGAGGTCAAGGCGCTTTCAGTACGGTACAAGAAGCCATTAATGCAGTTCCAGTGAATAACAAGAACCCCGTCGAGATTACTGTCAAACCAGGCATTTATAGGTCAGTAAGTAGTAAACCCATGAAGAGAACTTTGACCAGAGTCATTTGGATTGAATTGAAATTTTTCTTGGAAGAATGAGAATGATATGTTGAGATAGATTTTATTATTATTATAAAGTCAAAGAAGTTTAATTGTTTTATTACTAGCACAATTATATTTTCTACGTAGCTGCTTATTATTAATATCGACAAAGAAAGCTTTTCGATCAGAAACTGAATTAGTCTTCGTACCTTAATCTATGTACTGCGCAGGGAGAAGGTGGCAATTCCTGCAGAGAAGCCATTCATAAGTCTGAGTGGCTTGGACGCCATGAACACCGTCATCACTTGGAATGATAGCGCGCAATCGGGCCATGGGACATATCAATCCGAAACCATGGCTGTTTATGCTTCAGATTTCACAGCCAGAAAAATCACAATCCAGGTAAGGTATTTGGCTGTTAAAACTTAATATCATACTTGAAAATGAGATGAGTTTATTTAAAGAATGGAGTTTTGCAGAATTCATATGGTCCCGTTAATCAAGCTGTGGCCGTGAGGATTTCGGGAGATCGTTGTGCGTTTTACGATTGCAGATTTCTTGGGTACCAGGACACCGTGTTAGATGAAAGTGGTAAGCATTACTTTCAAAACTGTTTCATTGAAGGTGCCGTCGATGTCATATGCGGCAATGGAAAATCTATCTATCAGGTAAAACCTAATCCAAATACAAACCATGATCTGTGCTTTCTTTATTTCCGTTTCAGATTTTGTAGCTGGTAAATAGCATCATATTTTGGGTTGTTGAACTTGAATATTGCAGAGCTGCGAACTACATGCCATCCCCATACACAATGGCGCATTCACAGCTCAGAGGAGATCCTCTCCATCTGAAGACTCGGGATTTGTGTTTCTGAAATGCAAGTTGACAGGCAAGGGATTAATGTCTCTGGGCAGGGCATGGGGTCCCTACTCCACAGTATTGTATGCTAACACTTACATGGATAACATTATCTTCCCAGAAGGATGGGATAATTGGAATGATCCTGCCAGACAAAAGTAAGCCACTGCTTATATGCTATCCCTGCAGTACCATGCATGCACGGACAATTAAAATCTCTTATCTCGTGTTCTAATATTATTGCTTTTCATCCTCTATCTGTGTGCAGGACTGTGAATTTTGGCCAGTACCAATGTGAAGGACCGGGAGCAGCACAAGGCAAAAGAGTTCCATGGTCACGTGCATTCACTAATCAGGCAGACATCGCACAGTATTTGAGCCTAAGTTACATTGATGGGGATAAGTGGATAAGAATATAGTGCCTTACTATATTCTAATCCACTTATCTTTTCTGCACAGATAAGTGGATTAGAATATAGTGCCTTCCTCTTTTGTGCACAGATAAGTGGATAGGCAGACGTCGCCCAGTATTTGAGCCTTCATCTTTTATACTGAGCCTTAATCTTTTCTGCAAAGATCAGTGGACCAGAATATAGTGCCTTCATCTTTTCTGCACAGAGCCTGAGTCACCTTGATGGGATAAGTGGATATAGTGTCAAATAATTTTTATGAAAAAATTTATGAGCAAAAGTTATTTCACATCTTGGTACAAAGCTATGTGAGAACCTTGTCCTAGATTAATGTTATTTATAAATGAAATATGAAAATTTGTATAAAATGATGTTGGATTAAAAGCTTATATTGTATTTTTTTAATCTATTTTAATTGTTAACAAATAGTTTCACATGGAATGTTTAATTACAAACTATGTTTTCAAAGTTTTAAAATATGGAAATTAAAAATATATGTTAGTTTCACATGGAATGTTTAATTACAAACTATGTTTTCAAAGTTTTAAAATATGGAAATTAAAAATATACGTTAACAAAAATCTTTATGTATATTAAATATTTATTGATGACATATTTGTAGATAAAGATATAAGACCATAAGAAATTTGAAACATGCTATTAAAATTCTTAGTTTATAAGTTTAAAAATGTGGTTTCTTTGGCATATAAAAAATCTGTTTTTAACACTTTTAATGATTTAAGCATAGCAAAGTAGTTGTTTTTAGGGTTCCTAACATAAAAAGGATTCTTAATTGTTTGAAAAAAAAGATTCCTAACATAAAAACAAATTTTGTAAATATCAACAAAAATGACCACATTTTTTTTATCAATACTTAATAAAACTTTAGATACATTTCATAGATTCTATTTATAAACCATTTCATAAAATTCTACAATGTTATAGCTAGTCCATTAAGGATATGGATTATGAAAATCCACTAAAAATTATGTTTAAACATTAAACGAATAATAAATCAATTTGTATTGATTTTAAAAGTAGTGTTTATCATACATTGCTATTCACAATTAAAAAACAAAACACTATATTGAATAATCATGATATTATTCAAAATACTATATTGAAAAGTGACTTATCAAATGGGTCTTCAAAAAAGCTACACTATAAGTAATTTTGCCATACAAAAATATAATCTATGAAAAGACTCGAAAATTGAAAATATGGCATGTTGCAATAAAAAACCAAAAAGTTTATATAAAAAATTAAACAAAACCTCCCTCTTGTATGCAACATGTTGTTTGGCTAGGAATTATTCCACATAAAAGTGATTTTCATCATTTTGTAAACCCTCTTTAGAGAGGAGATATGCTCTTGTATTTTGTTCCCTATACACATGAGAAATTGATATGATGAAAAAGAGAAATTTCTTTAATTTGAACAAACACGCCTTAGAGATCCTTATCATACATTTGGATTTAGCTAATGATTAAGGTTATTTGTTCCCTGGCCCAAATTTTCCTTGATTGAGAAATGCAATATATTGCCAATACCACAAGTCAAAATTAAACTTGGATAGACCCCAACGAAAAAAAATCCAGGCATATGATTCATCAATCTGAAGTGTACCTACAGGTTTTTGGATCTTTACTTTAGGAGAAAAATTATACAAATCAAGAATAGCCATCACCTGTGCCTCAACTTGAAAGTGAGGAATGTTATTTTCAGTAAAAAGGATGGAGTTCTTTGCCAAATGGATACTCCAAATAACCACCAAAGGGACTATTATGAAATGTTTTAGTTCTTCCACCTAAAACCAATCCAAGAAAAAATCATTCAGATTCCCTTTTCACCATAGATGTTGGTTATCCAACATACTTTCTACCCCATCCTGAACCTGATGAGAATATTGATAGAGAAGAAAAAGGTGAGAGGTATTCTCCCCATGACTTTTGTAAATCAAATAAATCCCTGGACCTGAGGTATTAGGGCATGTGCAAGCTAATGAGGGTCACTTTTGGCGTGTTAGATGCAATAAAAAACTGAAAAATTGGGCATCCATCTACTTACTTGGGTTTTTTG